>WFIW01000010.1:0-377884 GCA_009756535.1 Metschnikowia sp. UFMG-CM-y6306 | reverse complement strand
GGCTGGGTATGCTAAACGTTTTTTTTTTTTTTTTTTTTTTTCTCATTTTCCACAGGCAAAGAGGGCCACGCATACACACACAACGCTGATGGTGATATGTGAGGACAAAAAGAATTAAAAAATCACGCTCAGTTGCCGAGATGGCGGGACATTTGTTTGCGTTTCTTGCTGTATATAGCACAAGGCATACATTCTCCCTGCTGTATATAGCACGAGCCATACATTCTCCCTGCTGTATATAGCACGAGTCGTACATTATTTGTGCTGTATATAGCAAAGGTATGTATGCATGGTATCAAGGAGAGGGCGAAAACTCGAAACCCCTCAAATGCACAAGGTATTCTGAATTATGGAGCATTTCGTGCCCATGCAAAATATTCAAGCCAATTGTTCTTTTCATTCACCGTCATGAGTGACTCTTGTATCTTGGTGAAGATCGGCTCCACGCTTAGCTTGCTCTCAGGATCTTGAAGCGACTTGGCGTATGTGGACACTATGTTCAAAGCAATGCACTTGTCGTTGGGCGAGAGCAGTGCCAGAGAATTTATTTCCCCTGCCGAATAGTTTGCCAATGGCGTCGTCTCGCGAGCGCCCCGCGTCTGGTTGTGATAGTTGAGGATGCAAAGATCCCAAAATCGGGCCCGAAGTTTGGCAGAGTCCGACGGCGATTTCTCGGCACTGAGGTCGAAGTTTTGGAACCGTCTTTTCAAGTGCAGAAGTTCCAATTTGCTGACGGTGAAGAACTCACAGGGACTACCTTTTGGCTCGCTCAACATGCTGGCATCAAGGCTTAGGGACAAGGGCTTGAAAATGAGGTGTGTTTGGTCGGCAATTGGGGTGGTGTCAGGGAAGTTGAGTCTCCTTAGCCTCATCTGCAAGAAGAACCGGAGAATTACCAACGCCTGGAAAGATGCAACTGTGAAGACGTAGCCGTTGAGTTTTCGTCTCTTTGATTCCAGAATCCGTTGAAAGCGGGCAGCCAACTTGTGCAAGAGCCGGCCCTGTGTAGCAAGAATATTCTCGAATTCCTCGGTGACATGAAAGTCAGGCGCCATGGCCTTTAAAAGTAGAGCTTGCACAATGAGCACATTGGATATCAACACCCGCTCGAAGTCCTTGAACAAAGACGTGGTCACGTCCTTCGTGTTGAACTTCAGCCAAAGGTCAAGCTGTTTCCGGCACGCGGCATCAATGGCGGCCATCGAGGAGCCGTGGCAGCAACATAGTAGGCATTCAAGGAGAAGATAGCTATAAGATTTCGAACGGGACTTACCATCCTTGTGGTCCTTGGTCTGGGCCAACCTTGCGGCGTATTTGGGAATGGATGACTTCCAAATGCCCAACTCATTAAATAAATCTAGGAGCCAGAAGTATTTTTCTGAGTACAACAAAAGAACAAGTTTATCCGAGTCTTCCGGACAGATGATGTTTTCGGTCACTGCCCGTGTCCGGTGGCGTTTGGGCGGTGTTCTGTCCGGGAACTCGAATCTCGTTTGTATATCAAGGTGGGCCGACAAGTCATTGTATTCCTGGAGCTGACTGTTCAGCGTTAAAGGGTTCATCAATAGGTTTCGAATGTCGAAATTCTCCATGACCATATCTTCGGTGACAAGAGAAGCGCCGTCAGAAAGAGGTTGGGAAAACAGCCATGGATCCACAGGTAGGCCCATGGAGGTACTCGCTATGAAGTTTTCCAGGCCAAGATCAGCAAAATTGGCCTCGTCAATTGGCTTCGTTGCAGTTGTGTTGTCCATGTACAAGCTGGACAGGCTGGAATTGAGCCTCAAGTCCTGCGAAAGGGATTGATGAGCGTCTTGCAAATCCTGAAAAGAATGCAAGTAACGGCATGGCTCGTAGGCTTGCAATCCGTCCTTGTAAAGCGAGGCCACGGGTATAGACTGATCCAAGATGCGATAGGTAATGGGGCCGAGCGGCGCAAACGAAGCATCTTCAAGCAGAGCCTTGGGGTCGTACAACGTGTACTGGGTGAAGTTGAGCCGAATACCACGTAAGCACTTTCTTTTGGAGTTGATGCAGTTTTGACACACGGGAAGCTGCTCGTCACATTTCATGTGACGGTCACGACATGTAAAGCACCCAGATCGGGTTCGAGATCGTTTGCTTTTTTCCTCTTCAACGTCTCTTGTGCTTGTCATGCAAACAATTCCGGATTCCGTGGACGCAGAAGTACAGATCGAGATGTGTGTAAAGGACAGGGGGCAAATACTAATGGGGCACTCTGGCAGCGGCGGCACACGGGAAAGTGAAACGCGAGCTTGTGTGGATGGTGTGATGAATAGGTAATCTGATGGCGGGGGAAAGTTCAGCTTGGATCTGTGGCGTTTTTGAAGCGGACATGGGGACAGGAGTAGCGGGCAGATGGAGGGTAAGATCGAAACCCCAGAGGGAAATCGATAGAAGCGTCAAACAGGGGTTTGGGAACGCTGACGAGGGCGCGGACAGTTTTCACTTCTCAAATAAACACGGCGCTGGGCTGACTTTTGGGTGTAACGCTGGCGGGGGGAGGGGAGGAGATGGGCGTTGGATGACGTCGCGTAAAAGGGGCGGAGAGGTGGGGAGGATGGTGGGGTGAGTGTTTTGAAGTATGGAAGGATGGCTGGAAAAGAAACTAGGAGATCTGGCTGAGAAATGTCAGAGACATTATTTAAATAGAGAGACGTGATGACCCCAGATGTACGAGCGAGGATGCTTGAAGTAGCCAAAAGCTTTGGCATATACTAAGTTTGAGTGAAATTTATTAATGCGGCGTGAGCTCCTTGCTTGCAGGACGCATCTGCGTCCGGGGGCCAATCATGTTGAGGGAAAGCAACAAGTCCACCATGTACTGGGGCCTTTTTTCAGAGCCGACTGAAACCCTTGCATTTTCAAAAGCTGCAGCCGTAAAAATACCACATCTGGCAAAGTACCCACTACTACATGAATACCTCGGACGTAAGAACGGCAATATGGTCTTCATGGAATTGCGCGCCGGTGGCCAAAACACATGTAGTGTTGCCCGTGGTGCATACATAAAGTCTCAATCATGCATGTAACCATGCATGTAACCGCGCGTGCGGTTATGAAGGAGATTTGTTGCTTACACGTAAAGTGGTCACCACCATATTTGAAGAAGAATGCAAGGAAGTTTCGGTGCATCATCCTACCCCATCTTGCCCAAGTTGGACCTTTAGGCTCTCCGGGTGCCTAACCCTTTCTTTTGCAAGTCCACAGGCTACGAAGAGTCCAGGCACATATAACCGCTTCGCATTCTGGTATCTATGTTTTGCGTACTAGAAATAGCTTGTTACATTGTTACGCAGCGCGTACGCTTTAGCTCGCTAAACGTGACCCGTCCAGTGGATGGCGCTACCTTTTTGAAGCCGTTTACATGCAGGGGACGGGGACAATTGCCAAAACTCCAAAATGTGCAGGTTCCCGGCACAAGTATCCTCAAGTTCCATCAACCTCTTGTTGTGTGTACTGCAGAATTGGGGTCTTTGAGCCCGCGTGTAGCCCTCAATATGCAGAGTGCCTGCGTGGCAGCATACTATTTGCCCTACAGCATAATATAACGGTATCTATAATCGCCAGATCGCCCAGCCGGCCTAGGGCGCTTAGTGCAAGGCGGCTAAGTTCGGCCTCGATCCGAGACTCCCGTGCATAAATTCCCCCCTTTCTCGTATTCAACAAGATCATTTTTGCTGGCCTTGTCTCAAACTTTATGTGGCCTATGGACACGTTGCTGAGGTGGCACAAGCTGTGTCACATACCTCCAGGCCTATTGCTATCATTGAGTGGGTTAATGAATGCAACCAGATGGCCAAATTAGCCGAAAAATCAGAAACGCACCTGTAGCCAGCTACCAAATCCGGCATCTCAACCATGCCGAAAATGTAAGTGACACATGCTATTCATCTGAAACAATCATTATCTTGCTGCTGGCAATTGAAAAGTCCCCATTGAATAGTCCCACCTGGACGGCCGGCTGGATGCAATAAAATGAATTACAATTGAAGCGCCATGGGAGCGGTTTTGAAGCGCAACTGAAGTGTTTTGAAGCACAACTGAAGTGGTTTGAAGCACAAATGAGGTTCAAACTAAAAATCACAAGCGATTGCTACCATCTGTTGGTACTTTGAGACGTGACAGGGTTTTCATATTGGGCTGAGTGACATCGACAACATGGTGACTATCGACTGCCAATACAGCCCTCGTATAAGGTGACAACGACCGCTCATAGTGAAAAGGACTGTTAAGTTAATATGATCCTTGATACTGAAATGACCGCTGAACAGTGAAAGTGACCGCAGATAGTGATCACAATCGCTGCGGAAGTCACAGCTATCGCTTTAAAGGGGCAGCTACCCCTGAAGAAGTCTCAGGTACCCCTGTATAAGGACACCAATATGCCAACACTGAAAACTGAACATACAGTGCTGTTTGCCGGGTTGCAGAAAAAGACAAAAAGTAAGGAGTGATGGAGGCGATAGGGACGTTTCGGAACAACTCATGAAGAAGGATTGGAGGCAAGGAGAAATCAGACCGCCCGCAAGCCTGATCGCCATGAGTCTGCAGCACAATAAAAGCCGGCGACGTTCATCTTGTTAGGCGAGGTGTTCAGGATGCTCCTTTCGGCACTATTCAATCTTTGCACGGGCGTTTCAAGAAGCTTGTAGTTCTCGTGCTTGAGACTGGCTTGGAGGCCGTCTCCTTGAGCACACAACAGCTTGGCGTGTTCTTAGCCGAAGATTAAGTTCATGGAAACGGTGATGGGAGGGTAATGCCTTATATATGAATGCAATAGGCAAAACCCAGGTTGGGGATTGAAAGCAAGCGTTTGGAGCGCACCATCACCACTCCAGCTGTTAGAGGTTTCCGGTTGAGAGGTTTCCGGTTAAGAGAGCTCCGTTCAGGTGGACTCCGCTTAAAACGCCAATTAAAGCTCAAGAAACTCCAGCTGAAAGAAACTCCAGTTGAAAGAGACTAGTTGAGCGACGCACAAAAGACGACATGTTTTTGGGAAGAAAATATGTACATGTGAGCTATAAGCACTGTACCACGGCGCTGAGGCTCCCGCAAGACCCGCCAAACAAAATACCCATCCGAAATACATGAGCTTGGCTGCGCTACATCAATCGATAGGAGACCTCAGTTAGGCTGGCACAGCGTACACTTCCCGAAGTTCTTGCTTCCTCCTGTTGCAGAAGACGCCTTGCAAGATACACCCCTCAATCCAAATTCCACACATACAGACTACATAGCCCACACAGCATCCACGAGGCACACATGTTGCACATACTCATACCGAACATACAGACCATCCAGAACTTACAGACCATGCAGACTTTGCAGGCCATGCAGACTTTACAGCACCCACGAGGCATACATATTGCACATACTCATACCGACCTCACAGATCATACCGGCCACACAGTTCACACAGCACACACACAAACCACATAATACAGCACACACAAATCAGGAAAAGGCAACAGTTGACCACGTGAATAAAGATGGCACCGCTTAGCAGACATTCACACCGTCCATTCAGTTGCCAGTAGGCAACGTCCAAAGGCCAGCGAAGTGAGCAAGGCTCCAGGCAAAATACATCCAAGTCCAGGAGGCCACGGCACGCTATAATCAAGTGGGGCCGCGGACAAAGACGAGCAAGGGAGCCCCGGGACCAGGCCCGTCCCACAAGAGGAGGCAGGTGTTCAAGTGGTAGGTGATTCATCCCTTCAAACCAGACCTTGGTTTGACTTATGGCTGGAGGCGATGAAGCTGCAAACACGGCTACTGGACGCATACGCGAAATGCACGAGCGCCAAAGCTCATTTCCGCACCAGCGCTAGTAACCGTACCAAAGCTAGTAAGCGTAAACACCCGGAGCCGCAATGGACACACCATCACCCCTGGACAATCAGGCTCACCCTATTCTCCCTCCCAACCTCTCCACCCTCTAAAGGGTGCACCGCGCCACTGGTCTTTGCATGCATGGCCCTTAGGATGTCGCCCCTGGTGGTCAACTCACTCTTTAAAGGTGCACGTAAAAAGCATCACGAACCTTGAGACCCCAACGCCACCCAGCCTCGACGAGCTCAGGTGGTTGTGGCGGGGGACACCAAAAGAAGCATAGCATGCGTCTCTTCCTACAAACTGCGCGCAGATGCCCCAGCGGCCCGCCAATGGGTGCCCACTGTTCAGCGCTATGCGGTGCCTGAAAACGCCCATGCTCTTGTGCGCCGTCACCGCCCATGCTGCTGGGACCGTGCATACTGTTGCTGCTCAAGACTGCCGCGCTCGCGCACATTGCCCGGGCTCACCTTGCTTGAAAATGGGCTCCGGGGCTTGAGATTGGCCTCGCATCCTTGCTCGTTGGGCCCGCCGTCTCACCCCATTACCCTGACCACCTTGCCTTGCCGCCGTGCCTTGCTTCGCTCTTTCCACCTTGCCTTGCCCCCTTGCCTCCTCCATGCAGGCCAGCCACGTGACCAGGGGTCGGTGCTGCATTCGATGGTAGGCCAGCTTTCTTTCGGGCCATTTTAAGGTAGTTCCAGGCTCTTGCCCGTTGTGCTTGAATTCTGCATTGTCCGGACTCTCTGTCTTGCCATGTTTGGCTAATGAAGTGTACGCCCTCTGGCGGCGTTTCCCCTCATGCTCCTTGCCTAGGTCATTGCTACCAAAAGCCACCGGGGTAGGTGTTTGAAGCCAGTTTGCTCTTCAACCTTCTGTCCGGCCATGAAGCAGCTCTCTGTTGAAACCAGCGTCCCAGCGAACCACAGTCCTTTTGGACTACACTCGTTTTTCCTACCACGCCTCCTACCATGCCTCCTACCATGCCTCCTACCGCCTCCTACCGCGCCTCCTGCCACGCCTCCTGCCACGCCTTTCCTGTCACATCCTATCTTTTTCATCTATCTAGTCCATTGGCTCTGTAATCCATCGCCTCTGCTGAGTCCTTATATCGATTGTCTTTCTCCTATCTTCTCCCTTTGGTCTCCACTTGTACCCATATTTATGGCCATAGCATGTGTGGCCGCGCACCCGTTCACGCAATACTTGACGGAATTCGCGCGGTCGCATTCTAGCGACATTCTGATCCCCTACAAGGCCGCCGCTAAAAATTTCTTCTCAATTGTCTCACTTCCTCACTACAAATTCCCCTGCACCCGATTCCCCCCACTCATCTCCGCCCTCTGTCCCCATCCCGGCTTCTGCGGCGCCCTCCCCTCGAGTCCCGCTGTACAAGCCCCGGCACTTTACTTACTAATCTTTCTCCTTCATCCGTTACTGGTCCCGCTAGTGGCTCTCCCTAAAGCCCTCCTTACACTTGTACAGCCACAATGACTGAGGAGTCAACAGTGTCGAAATCATCAACCACCCCTGACGAAAGAAAGAAAGTCCCCAGCACCACCCACGATGTGCCTGCTCGCCAAGATGTGGCTCCACCCGCCTCCCAGGAGGTGATCCCTCCCGCCATTCAGGCTATCTCGAACTTGCGCTGTCCATCGCCTCCGCCAATTCTCAACAATTCCAAATCAGCTGGCCTGGTGCCCGGCTCCAAGGTTTCTTCTCCACCCACTGTTTCGGCAAGTAAAATGTCCTCCGATACGAATATCCTGTGCGAAACAGTGAAGGCTGGCGGCGCTTTTCTTCCCAAAGAGTGCAATCCTCTGCAATCCTCCCTCGATGATAAGAAGGAAGTTTCAGCCAACAAGCCCTTGATTCTGGCCAACAATTCTCTTGGTGAGCTTGACTACACGAAAAATCCTCCCCAACCTGGCGTACATCACAAGGCACCTTCGGTGCATGCTCATTTCTACCTCTGCGAAGCTCAAAAGCCGACCAAGGCCGGTAACAGATCAAGAAGCGGCTCGAATTCCGCTTCCGGATCAGAGCTGGCTGCCCCCCTCAAGCGTGAGGACCGTGTCTCTCTGCCAATAGCCAGCACATCCGTTGAACAAACTAATATTGATCCTCGTTTGCCTCAAAACGATGGCAAAATACATGTTTTGCTCGGAGTATGCGGGGCCATATCCACCATGAAAATTAAGCTCATAATCAACAAGTTGCTTGATGTCTACACCCTGGACAAGATAGCTATTCAACTCATCTTAACTAAAGCTTCGGAAAACTTCATTTCAAGTGAGGCGTTGTTGCATTTGGAGAATACAAAAAAGGTTCGTGTTTGGAGAGATTCCGACGAGTGGTCCACCTGGAGCAGTAGATCTGATCCTGTTTTGCATATCGAGCTACGTCGCTGGGCCGACATGTTAGTTGTATGCCCTTTGACTGCGAACACGCTCTCGAAAATATCCATGGGTTTATGTGACAATCTTTTGACAAATGTCATAAGAGCCTGGAACACAACATACCCGATTCTTCTTGCTCCAGCAATGGTGAGCCATGCGTACAACGCCGCCACCACGAAACGCCAATTGAGACTAATATCAGAGGAAATGCCATGGATGGAAGTTTTGAAGCCGGTGGAGAAAGTCGTCGGGTCATATGGTGATATCGGCATGGGAGGCATGATGGATCCGAACGAAATTGTTAACAGAATAGTGATGAAATTAGGAGGCTACCCCGATGATCAAGATGACGATGATGACTCCAAGTTGAATGACAATGATAATGCTATTGTCGACGACGATGAAAACAACGATGATGACGATGACGATGATGATGACGATGATGACGATGATGACGATGATGAAGACGATGATGACGATGATGATGATGATAGTCGTGAGGGCAAGACTTCCGATGAGGTCTCGCGTGTTAAGAAAGAGGTCCTCCACTTGACCAAAGATTTAGATGCGTCCAAGATTGGGTGAGTGAAATAGTGATGACATACATCATGATAGTAAGTAGAATCTACCGGGCATCCATGACAAACGTCACTAATTAAGTAATAATACCGAGTCTTCAGAGAGGTAAAGGTTAAAATTAACTAAAAACTAAAACCGCTTAGTAGATTCTGAAAGATGGACCCATGGTGGACTTGATGACCAAGGAACCGACGTTTTGCCAGTTCTTCTTCAACAAGGAAACCAAAAAGTTGGAGGCCATCATGATCTGGTTGACCAAAACATCTTGTTCCATCTCAACGTTACCGATGGCAACAGCCAAACACAAGACCTTCTTCAACTGGAACTTGATGGTGGACTTGACATCGTTGACTTTTCCGTACAAGTCATCATTGTGGGAAACTGGGGTTGGGAACTTACCAGCCTTGGACAACTGAGGACCCAACAATCTTGGAACCTGCTTGATCAAGACCTCAGAAGCAATGAAAGCGTTGTACTTCTTAGCCAACTTCTTGATCAACTTCTTGTTCTTGTTCAACTTCTTCAAGTCATCGACGGACATGGCGTCCACACCAACAGACTTGGCTCTGTCAACATCAAAAGCATCACCAAAGATACACACGGTCATGTTTGGTCTTGGGACTTGAGGCAACTTCAAGGTACCCGAGAAACGCTTGTCTCTTTGAGGGTCGTAGTTTTTCAAGCCGACCTGGAGCTCGACTGTCTCCAAGAAGTTTCTCTTCTTGGTCTCGGTGGAGTTCTCCAACAACTTTTGGACGTTCGCACGAACGTGAGAGGTGGTAATCTTAGACATTGTAGGTAATGTTCGTCTCCCAAAGGATTTGGTAAAGTGTTGATTCGACGAGGATGAAGAGAAGGGAGGTTGGCAGAAAGAAATTTTCTTCTGGTGCGCGGCGGCGACGGGCAGCGAAACGATGGGGGCGCGAGCCCTGCGTATCACGTGCGCACGCCGGTGACTGTCCATGACTTCCTTGACACCCTTGACACCCTAGAAATCCTTGACCTTCTTTAATGCTCCCAATTTAACCATGATTCTTCGTAATTTGAAACGAAGGAGCGTGATCCTGGGGAATGGTGCAGACACACCGTGTTTCCATCAAAAGCGTTTCGTGAGCTAGGTGTGACTGGCAATTCTCGAGCCAGTGATGTGCAGTACCGAGACTACTCATGAAAATCGAGCACACTGTAAGATAACTGTCTGTAGTCAGAGACCAACTAATGTACTTCTCTGATACATCCCCTATTTCCTCTACTTCCTCTACATCCCCCACATCGCCTTCTTGTCCACTACCAGCCTTTACTTCCTAGCTGCTTTCCATACTAGACCGTATGGCCTGTGCGTGATTGTCGTTTCCCGTCCGGCATTTGCCCTTTACATCTTAATTTATCTCCAAGTCTTTCGGCACTCGTTACAAAGGAGCCGCTTTATGTGAATTGTCCACGTTACACCTGTACTTCTTTTGAGTCAACTTGCATTAACTCTATCAATTATGTAAGTTGATCTTTAGTGTGAGTGCGGAACTATGTAATGTACGGATCTGCAAGTATGCGCAATTAGGTCACAGCATGGGTGCAGTACAAGCGAGAACATTAAGCGATCTGCTAGCACAATAGCACATAACGCAGCTAAAACTTGTGCAGGGCGAAGTGTTTATTATACCTTCATCGTTAGTACGAACGGATTGTTGACATGCGTGTTTGGCGACAGAAGGACTCTTGGCATGCAAGGTAGGATTGAAATGGCAGGGTTGAGAATCCCATGGCGGATGCACGGGCTCCAAACTGGAGAATTTTAAAATATGGCCCACAAAATTCAAGAACGTGGTTAAAGAATGTGATCCACTTTGGAATATGAAAGAATGTGATCCACTCCTGTTGGGGATCATGAGAAAAGTTCATCAGTGAGTAGAGGAGTTCAGTGAGTTGAAGAGTACAGTGAGTAGAGATGTTCAGTGGGTAGTATTAATGAAAATAAATAGGACGAGATGAAACTGGGAAAGCTGAATTGCCCAGGAATTGCAAAATATATTAACGTTTCGTTTCACAAATGTTTCAAATTCATGATAACAAGGCTCTACGGTGCACGCTACGCATGGGTGCAAATACCTACCACATGCGACACGAGACAGCTACAAGAAAAGTGTGGCTATCGCAACAAAGGCAGGGGGGACAAAAGGAAAGCGCTCATTGCTAAGCACATCAAAGCCTCCAGTGCGGCCAGCCTCACTAGCGATGATATTCTTCGTAGCCGTTCAGAAACACCAAGCCCATAACTGCTAGTATGGAATCTGACTTAGTGGCGACAAGCCTTAATTGTGATTAGATGGAGGTTTTGGCTTAATGCTTTATCAGGAAAGCAATGTTTTAATTATCTGGATCAACAGTGAACGACTCCACATTCTTGCGTTCTTAAATCTTGAACCAAGTCAAGCTCGAAGCTGCGAAGACAGAGACGTGGGGCAGGTGAAACTTTGGTCTGGTGAGTTTTGCTGCGGAGACATTCCGCTACTAATTCAGTGAAGATTCACTAGGCAAGACAGAGGCCTGCTGCTAGACCAAAATCTGGCCCGGTGAACCATTCTGAATAGATGATGCACAAACCAAGAAGTTTGATTTTTGAGTTCTCAGTGTCGTAAGCTCCTTCGCTTCAGTAACCAAAGATTTCGATGCTAGAGCAAAGGCACAGCAATTTAAATTTTTGAAGTTCAGTCCAACCTGCTTCAAGGCACAATACTAAGGTTCAAAACAAAAAAAAAGCATTTTGCACAAGTCAGGATAATTGCGTACCGAAAACACTAGGAAAATTAGCAAACACACTACACTCGGGTAGACGCCGTCTTTTTGTGGAAGTTGGGCTCTGGAATAAATTGCTCATTGTCAGCCACGTATGCCTGAAATTTGTACGCTTATAGTTAAGTCCCACAGGTGATGATTGTCGATACATGGTTCCTCCCGAACAATACCCTTGGAAAGCTGGTGGAGGAGGTGGCCACCGCGTACCCAGGGAAATCACCTGGTTCGGCGCCTAAGCTTATAATATTCATCAGATAAAATCCCGGAGGTGAGACATGCCCAGAATGACCACCAATTTCCGTCCCACAAGAAATTCTCCTTGTGTGGATTCAAGTGACACATCACTTGAATCCTTTAAGCTCACTGGCAATGTCTACACATACATAGAGGATAACATGAAGTCACTCCTTAACTTTTTTCAGAGTCACTTTCCCTGGAAACTCTATGGGAAACCGAATCAACCAAGTTACGATCGGGATAGAGAAAGCAAGGAATTTAAGATTATGAGACTTTCTTCTCTGATGCTGATCATTCCGGTCCCTCTTTGCGCCGCTGCCAACATCCGCGCTCCTGAAGTTTATTACTTGATGCTCGAGTATTTCTCGACCATATCTCCGTTACATCGTGAATATACTGTGTGGACTCCAGCTAGATTTCGGGGTATATTTAACAAAGAATCCTTTGAAATCTAAAATATTGTTGATGTCTTAAATCAACATTTTCGAAACGTGTCCGAAAATGTCTGACTGATATTCCATCCAGCGATGCTCGTGTTTACACTAAGGAATATGTTGACAAAGTCTACATGCCCTCCTTGCTTCCTCGTGAAGATAGTGATGAAGTACACAGCTTTGACTTCACCTTGCTTGAATATATCGAGGCGGCAGCTAAAGGCATCCATGTACCTCTTGTCAAATACTGTGTGGCTTTTGGTTTCTCTCACATGCGACTTTGTTGTTACTTACAGATGGCCACAATTAAGCGTGCCAAAACACCTTTTCAGATTCTGGCTTACTACCAAAGATATCTTGCCTTGATGCGTGGGGATGGTCCTATTCTCCAGGATGTGGATACCTTCATCACCTACCTCATCAAATGGAAGTTCCGGCTCGTGAGCACTCCTCAAAATCTGCTTTCAAATTCTTTAATGATGACTCATTTCCTACGAAGAGCACGTATATTCAAGCGTCATCTGATTCAGATAGTTTGTCGGATACGACGGATAAATCAAACCCCCACACTAAAGGTACGTCCGGTACGAAGAACCCTAATAGTAAGCGGGGCCCGGGAAGATTAACCCCAACGGCAAAAAATTTGGCAAATCTCGTGGCAAGGGGAACTAAAACAACAACAGCAACAATAAGTCAAAAGGAAAACAAAAGGGTAAATCGAGCGGGCTGCGCAATCGTAAAGCTTCTCTGTCACACTGATGATACACCTTCCGTCAACACTCTTTCAGCCCAGAGCGCCTCCTCTTTTGTTCCAGAATTAATGTTTGACGATTATACTATGCTTGACGATTATACTACTTGTAAGTTCCTCTTGGACTCTGGTGGTTCAGCTCATCTTGTTTTAGTCTTTTGTCCAATGTTCAAAATGACCATGACTTGTCCCTTACCGCTGCCAATAATACCACATTGACTTCTCGTCGTTTTGGGTCTCTTTCAATAAATGTGGAACCCAATATCCACATCAGACTATCCCCAATGTACTATACTCCGGATGCCCAGTGTGATATTCTTGCTGCCTGTGTCATTCCTGAGCTTACTGTTCATTATCGAAAGACTCTTGGCGGCCGCCGAACAACATATGTTATGCATGCTGCTTACTCTTTTTTTTTTCCGACCGTTGTTTCCTCTGTTTATTAGGACGGGCATCCTCTGAAACTAAGAAACCAACCTAATTCGGCGCAGAAGAGCAGTGTAGATAGTCTCGAGCGTCTTGACACTCTTGTTATTGGGTGTACGATACCCGGCACCGTTTGTTATTAGATTCCTTCTTTTTTGGGTTGAAAGATTGTGTTTTCTGTCAGGCTCTACAACGGATCTGATATGGATGGTTTTACTCAGCTTCTACTAAACAGAGACAGAAAGTACTCTGTCTAGTGGGGACTGTCACAAGAAGTCTATAGTCAAGGTAGTGTTCAAAGTGGTAGTCAAGGTGGTGGTTAAAGCGGTAGTGAGCGTGTATTCACTTGCTGTGTCTCGAACTTTTGTAACTGAGTAACTTATTCGTTTACGAGTTTACACCGGTATGCCACGCAACTGCAAAAAAAGCGAATCTTACATCGAACCTTCATAATCAAATAGCAATACCTTTGACGAGTTTTGTCCACAATAGTCGGGCCCTTTTAGGATCCAGCAGAACCATGTCCAGTTTCGACGCCCTTGGTGGTTGCTGTGACACCTTTTAGGCGCGTCAGTTTGCAGTAAAGCACCGCATAGGGTTCGTGTGCGGGTTCGTGTGCGAGTGATGCATGTGCGAGCCGTCGCGCGAGTCACTCCACCTCACGGCCATCGCCTTAATGATACGACATGGCTGGGTCACACGGCCATGGGCAAAGGTGCTTCGGGGCCGGACCTACGCAAGCAGAAGCCAGTCCAGAAGGGAGCGCGTGGCCAATGGAAAGATGCAGTCTCACGTGGTGTTCCATCACTTGGTCAAGGAGTTCCAGGTGCTCAACAAGAATGTCACCAAGGTGGTGGACCTCGGGTATGCGCCCGGCGTGTGGTTTGAATACACTCGGCAAGCGCTCCTGAGCATCCATGGCGTGAGCTGTGACCACATCTACAAAAAATGCACCATGATTGGGTTCGACTTGCTCTTCACCCAGCCTCCTCCAGGCACGTACTCCACCCAGGGAAGCATCTTCTCGCAGCGGTCCCAAGACAATGTCTTGTGCTTGCTCAAAGAGGCAGCCTTGAGGGGCCTCAGTGTGCGCGAAAGCACCACCACCTCGCCATTGACCGAGGAGATGGAGGAGCGCAGCTTACCGGGCGTCGATGACCGCTTGCAAGAGTTGAGCACGGCCATGGGCAGACTTGGCCTCCATGGACAGCAACCCGATTCGGACGTGAGGCTGCTATATCAGGCAGACTTGATTCTCTCGGACCTCTGCTCGCCTCTGCTCCAGGAGTCGGGCTTTTTCAACAACACCCAAAGCTACCCGTTCATTCGCAGCATCCGCAACCGAGCGCTCCGGCTCAAC
Source organism: Metschnikowia sp. UFMG-CM-y6306 (assembly GCA_009756535.1). NCBI lineage: Eukaryota > Fungi > Ascomycota > Pichiomycetes > Serinales > Metschnikowiaceae > Metschnikowia > Metschnikowia sp. UFMG-CM-y6306. Next base: position 363,052 of record WFIW01000010.1, on the reverse strand, counting down.
TACACCCATCCGCATAAGATGTCGATTGACTTAGCGGAAGCGGCCTTGCTTCTCTGCGGCGAGGCTTTGGGCAAGGGAGGCTCGTTTGTTGCTCGCTTGTCGCGAGTCGATTTGCGGGACCCCGAGTTGGCATTGTTGGAATCTCGTTTAGCACAGGTCTTCGAATCCGTGACGCGCTGGAGTCCGGACAATATCACCACCTCCAGCTCCGCCAGGACTCAAGACTTGTTTCTAGTGTGCCAGGGTAAACGCCACTCCACAATGGACAAGTATGCTGTCTTCAGTGTCAAGTAATATTCATGTATTTAATTCTACAGTCTCCGACTGCAAATAGCAAAATCTGTGCCCCGCCATAGCCAAAGACAAGGACCATTTTCAAAACAACGCACCTCAACAATCAGGCTTCCGACAGTAAGTCCAAAAGCGACGGCCCGGCCTGCTGTGCAGCTACCTCGTCATTCTCGAGATCGATCAATGCCTCGCCCTTGGTTTCTGTTAGCGCCCTACCGTTCCCCACGCTCATGCCTGAAAAGTCAGTCACGAGTCTATCACTGATGGCACCTTTTCCTTTTGTCTGTAATTGCTTTTTCCATAACTCAGTCACCTCTGCAAGCTTATGTTCCGAGATGCCATACGAACGCCCAAGAAATGCGGCCTCACTGAATCTCTCGGTTTTTATCAACAAGTCTATGCATTTTTCGGTGTCACCGGTCAACCACCATGCTTGAAAGGCTATGTTGTAGAGGCCTTTCAGTTCAGCAAGCTCAGCGAGGCGTACCAACAGCAGCTTCTTGTTGGAAGACGAGAGCATCAACAACAAAGACGAGTAGTCATTTGCCAACCAGTAACATTCTTCTGCCATCTTCATTTTCCACTTCTTCATGGCCAAATCTCCAAGCTTCTTCCACTTTGGAGCATTGGCAACCGCAGTCAACGACGACGACTCTTGTGTCTCAGCTAAAAGATCATAGGCCTGTTGCAAATCACCGGTTGTCAACGCTATCTCAAACTTGGAGTCGAAGTCTTGCGACAAAGAGTATGACAATTTCAAGTATCCCAATTTCTCGAAAAACCGCGCTAATTGATTTAGTTCAGTCTTTGACAATCCCGATAAGTAATCAGAGTATGGTTCGGTTAACAGCTCCGGACCTACTGACCCCAAGTCAGGGACCTCTTCACCGGTATTCTCATCAAGCACAGTTCTGGTGGCGAATTGCTCAAGATCACCCCGCATAACCAAGGTTTGCATTTCCAAGACCGCAGAATTCACATACCACGATATCACATTGAAGGACTTGTCAATCAAGTACAATCTTCCCTCGGCAGCCTTGTAACCGATGATGTAATACTTGTGGTCAAAGTGACTCAAGTTTATGGTTTCACCACCCACAAAATAATTCAATCTGTTCGTGGTTCCGGTGGAGTACATGAAGACATCACCAATGAACTTTCCCGACAAGATTGGTTCCGATGAAGGTAATGAATACAAGACTTCGAATGCGGCTTCCGAGCCCTCAGAAGAGCTAATGGTTCCGTCTGCAACTGACTCTTCATAGATCCCACGGTCGAAGCTCAAGAAGTACGCCTCGTGTGTCTTACTTCCTGCGGCGGTTGATCCATCACTGGATTCGACCGAAGCACTGGAAGAGAGGATCGATAAGAGCTCTCCACTATCAGACCAAATGACGTCCTGGATGTCGTCTTCGATATCGACTCTCCTGACGAGAGAACCGGACTCCCAGTCGTAAAAACACAAAAGGCCCACAGACTTGACACCAAGCAAAGCGCCGGGAATTATCTTCTCAGCCTCATACACAAGATCAACCAGCACGTGCTCTTGAAAGTTCTTGAAGATCTTGACGGAGAGTTTAGACTCACGAATGGCGTACGTAGCAGCGTTGGAAAAATCGTGGATGTTCCAGGCAAAATCCAAGGCCTTACCATAAGCCTTGGATCTCCATGCCAAAGATGTATAAATGAGGTACTCTCCATCGCCACTCACCGCGGCAAATTTTCCGTTCGGAGAGTGAGCCAAAGACTGGGGGTACACTTCTATGGATCCTAGGTCTTTTTGTTGCAAATGCAACTGGTCCCCATCCTTCAATCCCTCGGCGGAGTTTGATCTTATTATGGATTGATAAATGTCGGAGTTCTTAGCAAAAATCAACTTTCCATTATTGTCCATGGAATACATTGGCTCTTCGTTACCCAACTTGATGGCAACGTAGCCGGAGTCACAGCCGACAGCAACGAGGTTTGATTTTTGCAAAATGCTGACACACCACACGCGCTCCAAGCCGTAATTCACGGTCTTCACCAATTTGAAAGTGTTGGAGTTCCAGAATCTGACCGTTCCATCCTCGGAACCCGAGATAATCAACGGCAACTCGGGGTGGAAAACGGCAAACGAGACGTTAGCCAAATGTCCCTCAAGGGTGGCGACACATGACTTCGTTTGGTAGTCCCAGATTTTGATGGTCTTATCGTCTGACGAGGTGATGAGATAAGGCTTGTCAGCCTGAGGATAGTAGTCCACGTAATTGACCCCCTTGACGTCATGGGCAACCAAGGTGTAATTGGGGGTGGGCGAGCTCAAAGACCACACTTTGACCGTACGATCCAAACAAGCCGAGGCAAAAGTGTTGGGGTCTTTGGGATTGAAGTTGACGCTCATGATGTAATGCTGGTGTCCCTCAAAGGTCCGTTCCAAGCGCCAATTGTTGTCCCAGTTCCAAAGCTTGACAGTGAGATCATCTGAGGATGTTAAAATGTACGGCAATGTACCATGCACAGCAATGCTTCTAATGTAATCCGGATGAGCCTCGAACTGGGTGATTTTCTCTCCGGTGTTGTAGTTGTACACTCTGATCTGGAAATCGTCCGAGCCCACGACAATCCAATTCTTTCTTGCGATGAAGCGGCCGGCTCTCACAGGCAAATCAGTGACCTGGATTGACTTGACAAGAGTGTTGGTGGCATAGGACCAAATCTCGATTTTCCCGTTGTATAAGGTGGTTAAGATCCAGGGCTCGGTGGGATGGCAGTCTATACCCTTCACCCTTTCTGAGCGAGTTGAAAACTGCTTGGTCACGTCCAATTTCATTTTGAGGCGTTGGTGTTTGAAGCGGACTAGAGGCGTGGATACACTTTGTATTGGAAGAATTTAACACGGTTGTCCGATCATATTGATGCGCGCACGATTCTGGCCGCGGTCTGCGCGCACTACACTACAACGCTTGCAGGCTGCTAAATGGCCTCTTGTCTGGAGGGCTTTGGTTGCCTATACTCCACTATGCTGATTCGAGAAACTTTGCAGTTCCAAGAGTATTCGCAACTTCGAAAGTGTTTGCAGCTCGGAGAAACTTAGCAGCTGCAGAGAACTTACGTATTTGTTGTTTAATGAGTGACGCCTTGAAAAGCCGGCCCTTGATTCAGCCTGCTTCAGATTGGGCATCCCAGATCCTTTCAGTACACGATGCCAACCTTGTCTCGGCGCAGTTCTCTGTAAAATTCCTCCATTTGAGAAACGGCGCCGATAAATTTCATCCAACATGTGGTGAATTGTTTGTCGGAGAACTTCTCCATCATCATCTTGGCACCCAAATCTCTCTTTCTCTGTAAAACCCCCTCGGTAATATCGCTTGCATTCTCGAGAAATAACTTGGAGAGCACTTGTGCCAATGTTGGGAAGTTCGCGGGCACACCTTCTTCTTCTGACACGCCATTTGCAGAGAAATCTGGATCACATTCACTCTTGAAAAAGTAGCCAAGCTCATTCACCCATGACTTTGAGGCTCCGTCAACGTTGGTAATATCAAGCAAAGGCCCGGCAGAGGCATGCACTATAGGAATGAGTCCTGCACTAATGTATTCAACCACGCAGATGCCGAAATGTTCGTTCCACATTGCATTGATGCCAAACTTGGACTCGCCCAATACCCTTTTGACGGTTTCAAAGGGGCTGCCCACGATGAATTCCACGTAACCTTGCAATTCGGAGTCCTTCACGTATTTCTGCAAGGATTCGAGAGTGAAAGTATCATCTGGGGTTCTGCACGAGCCCAAAAGCACGAGCCTTGGGATTTGAGATACGCTTGCTTTAGCCACGAGTGCACTCTTCAAGAATTTCTCGTACTCATCGAGCACGAGTTGGTGTCTCTTCTCCGGACGGAACTGAGCGACATAGACTATTTGGTTGAGCCGTGGTTCATCCTTTGCCTTGGACTCGGAGATCAAATATTCCGTAGAGCAAGGCGGATACAAAAGGTGCATTAATTTTGCTCCATTCATGAACCATATTTTTGAAATATGATCATATGTCCACGTCCCGTTTGCCAAGGTGATATCAACACAAGATCCCAAGTATACATAAATGTAGTAAAGAATAGACCAATAGAAGAACTTGGCCAATTGCTTAAGATCCGCAAAACTTGGGCGCATTTTTGTGAGCGACAGAATGCTGTTGAATTTTAGTTTGTTGAACATTTCAGGCTGAATAATTGGGTAATGCACATAGGCCATGATGGGGATTTTGAGAATCAAAGACACAAGCCAGTAGCTCCCTGGAAGTCCCATAGTATCTACCCACACATCGGGGCTTAGCTCGTACATGGCCTCGAGCCCAAGTAAAACCGAGCCAAGAAGCTGGCCAGCCATTGTGAAATGTTTCCAATAGTTTGCATCAATAAGGTTATTGAATTTCCTCAAATAAATGAATAGAATACGTGTGGGGTCCAAAGACTTCACGTGAAACTTTTCTTGGGCCTGCTTTAAAATATCCAACGGCATGGTAGCGGATGTGACGTATATGACCACCACATTGCGCTCATCTTCTAACAACGTCGCCAGGACCGCTTGCCATAAGACCTTTTCTCCGCCACCGCCATTGTTGGCGTATGGATGGAAGAAGCCATAAATAATCTTTCTTCTGGGGTCTTTGGGGCCTCGAATCTTCAATCTTTCCATGAAGGCATTGTTCTCATTTAACGCATCATGAGGCTGCAATTTCAACTTGTTATTGGTGAAGTTGGTGTAGTAAGAAGGTTGCTCTGATGCAGCCACTAAGCGACGCCGGAAACTAGATCTCTTGGCGCCTACCTTGAGGTAGATGCGCTTTGGGTAGTCAATGGTGCTCTGGATTTTGTCTTTCCAGTTGTGAGTGGGAACTAGGAAGAAGCGGGGCAAGGCACGCGTACACACCTGGTAGAATACAAACGCCAATATTATGGGCAATGTGTAGAGAGGCGGAGCAGTGAACATGATGCAGTGGCTTGGGACGGTGTTGCGTAGCCAAGAAGGAAAAGCAGCGAGTAACGTGACAGGGCTTTTGGGCAAGGCGAACAGCGCAACGATAGAGGGGTCCCGGAGATCGTGGCAAAAGAGGCTTAGGCGTCAAAGAATAGGCTGCGGCTGCTGAGGGAATTAGTTGGAGCCTCTGGTCCTGTGTAGGTGTTATCGCGTGGCCGTGGCCGACGTGGGTGCGGCCGGTCTGAAATGGTGCACGACAGCCTAAGATAGTACACGACAGCCGGTAACGAGGTCACGACAAGTGGCATTCTATATTGGTATAATGGGGGCATTAATTAATAGTTTATCATTGTGTTTCCCCTGAGTCAACTGGAAACTTGCAGTACTGGGTGTTCAGACGGGCACGTGATCTAGTAACGGGTACTTGTTTTGGGTGATGAGCCAACGAGGATTGTCGACCCTCCATGGACAGGACACCAAATATTGCGATCAAAACATTCTGGGATAATGGCTGTATGTGGGAAATCCAGAACTTTCGAAGATGACAAAAGCCGTTTTTGATGTGGCTTGTACCCCCTAACCCCTCCAAGATGCGCACCATGCCGGGTGCTCGCAGAACATTCCTGAAGATTCACATTTGCAACCGATTGACCGGGCCACATATATATAAGCACCATAAGTTTCCGGAGAGCCATCACACAATATCAAAAAGAATTCAGAGTACCATACTGTTTAAAATTTGCAGGACGGTACTTTCATAGAAGGGGATTTGTCATAGGAATAATGTGGAAAGTAGGTATTATGGACAATGAGGGGAGCAGGTATTATGACAAGGTGAAAAGCTGACAATATTATGATCTGAATTGCGGGAAAACTGGAAAATGAAAGTTGTGATTTTAGGGATAATGTGGAGAGCAAGTACTATGGAGGCCGCGAGGCAAAAGGGAGACACGTTGCACTCAAAGGGGCGCTGACTTGAAGGAGGCGATAACTTGAAGGAGGCGATAACTTGAAGGAGGCGATAACTTGAAGGAGGCGTTGTGTGACGCAATTGGACCTACAGGCCAAACGTTGATACCTCGGGTGCATTATCGCAGGAAGATGAAAACACCAAGACATTTCTACAGTCTCAGGTCCCACATATTGACTCGGAGCGATGGTTCGTAAGTGTTTCCTGCTCTAGGCACACGCGTGCGATCTAACCACCCGCATGGTGGGCAGACTATGCAGTCTGGTGCCATATCTGAAGAGTGGGGGTGCATCCTCCCCATACCGACCGCAGAGCCCAAGCTCCAAAAGACCGGGGGCAAACGGGACCGGCACTCTTTTCACATTGGGCAATGGAAAATTACCTGTGTCCGCTGTCCACCGTGCCACGCGGATTTAAAGCGGGCCTTTTTGTTGACCCCATTGCAGTGTGCGCATCCCCAAATGAGCGTCGGGCGTCGCGTCTGTAAGTCATTAATCCGTATTGGGAAGACCCGCTCTACGTACTGCCGCGCTACAGGGGTTTCACGCTGAAAACCCTTTGCTTTTCTCCCTTGCCGTTTTTCCAGCCCATCTCCTTGTTGCTTCGTCTCTCAAGATCAATACCACGTGCATTCCACCCCCTTCCACATCAAGCCTCCTCAAAATTACCATCGCGTAGCGCAGCCTCCCCGAGACCTTCTAACGCCCGCCTTCCCAGGTCTTATGAACACGATAAAGGATACCCACTTGGCAAAGTCGCCCGATGACAACGTTTCCTTGATGACTACTCCTTCCTCCATCAGCAAGGACCCCGACCACTTGGTCCATCGCGTTAAGACGCCCATGCGGAAGGACGAGTTGGAGAAAATAGCAAAGGAGTTGAAGATGAAGCTCTCCAAGGCGTCGGTCACGGCCAAGCAGCTGCTCACGTCCTCTTCCAGCACCAACTTGCGCAATCTAGGCACTGAGTCTCCACAGTCGCTGACGTCGTTGCCGCGTTCCAGCCCGCTCAAAAACTACTACATGTGGAAACGTCAAATTGCGTCGGGAAACCCCGGAAACTTGACCCTGCTGCCCAGTCTATACTCGCCAGATAGAAAGCTGCCTACGCTGACCAAACCCTCGGTGTTTCTCTCCAGTTCGCCCTTGAAAAACATAACGGATATCCCCATGCATTCATCAAATACCTCGCGCAAGAACTCGCTCGATACAGAGGCCATGTCCGACCTCAACGACTCACCGATTAAACGGCGCCGTGCGGAAAGTGGCGCCGCCATCAAGCCGTCCGAGCCCCACTTGGTTCTACATGAGTTGTCGAAGCCACTGACTCCTCACAAGCTGGAGGCATTGCATCCGTCTCCGGTTTTGACATCAGACGCATATAATAACCGGAATCCCAGCCTGAAGCCTCTAGCACCCTCCAACTCTACGAAAAAGATGTCGGAGAAGAACCTTCTCAAAACCCCAACTCAGCCGTCCAGAGGAAGCATGGTCAACGACAACGAAGGGGCCGACTTGCTCATGTACTTGGCCACGTCGCCGTCACCGGTCAAGCCTTTAGTCAATGGGTCAAAACAGTCTACATTGGAGAGCGGAGTACAGGTCAAGCAAACCAATGGACCCTTCATAGTTCCCCAACCCCCGCGAACGCCCAAACGCAACTTCGTGTCGCTGGCCAAAACCCCCCAGAACAGACTCACGCCCGGTTTGAACGGCAGTCTTATGGTCCCGGGAAGCGCATTGCCCTCTGCGGGGTTGGCATTAACGCCCGCGGGATTCAACATGAACGATTACGTGAACTTCTTTACGCCATCTCCTGGCGCAGCGGCCCATGGGCACGCCAACCTCACCATGGAAAGAACCCTACTTAAGACCCCCGATTTCAACGCACACCTCCAAAGCTCGAGTAAAACGACGGTGGACGGCAAAATGATCAATTTCGATAAGGCGGAACTTTTTAACGCCGAGCCTGCCAAGGACTAGTCCAGAACGCGGGCCAACATGCATAGCTTGTATAGAATGGACGCTTGGTAAATTGCGCATGGCACACCCAAGATGTCGGGGTAGTCTTGGGGTTTCAATTACAGTGCACAGCAAAAGGTTGTCTAGGCCTCCCCTCTGGTCTGGGTGGCTATCAGTATGCGGGCATGCACATGGATGGCGGAGCTGCAGATGAGGTCACATGATCGAGCAAGGAAGTGGGAAGAGGCGCACCGTTCCCGAAGGCTTCGAGGTAGCAGTCAGAATGGTCAAAAAAGCAAAATCCAAAACGTCCAAGAAATCCAAAAAACCAGACGTGGCCAAAAAGGGAGTTGATGCTTCTTCGCCCACCGAAAATGCAGACGTCTCCGAACCGGGGCAGCAGCAGCCAGCTGAATTAGACACCCAAGAGACGCTTCAGACAGCCCAGATTCTCCAGGAGATAAAGTCCCAGGAGAAAGACATTGTCTACATCAATGAAGAATTTCCATCTGGGGCTTTCCCGGAAGGTGAATGGTGCGAGTATCCGTTGGAAGTCAACAGCTACCGCACCACCGACGAGGAGAAAAGACACTTGGACAGGCAGATGAACAACCACTGGCAAGACTTCCGCAAGGGAGCAGAGGTGCATCGAAGAGTGCGGCAGATGGCTCAGAGACATATCAAGCCGGGAATGCGGATGTTGGATATAGCCGATTTGATCGAAAACTCAGTGCGGAGCTATACCGGTAACGACCATACGTTGAAGCAAGGCATAGGGTTCCCCACCGGACTCTCGGTCAACCATGTTGCGGCACACTACACGCCCAACTCCACCGACAAGATGGTGTTGAAGCAGGAGGACGTGATGAAGGTGGACATCGGAGTGCATGTGAACGGCCACATTGTGGACTCTGCGTTCACGCTCACGTTTGACGAAAAGTACAATTCGCTCTTGACAGCAGTGCGCGAGGCTACCAACACAGGGGTCAAGGAGGCCGGGATCGACGTGAGGCTCAACGACATTGGGGCCGCCATCCAGGAGGTGATGGAGTCGTATGAGATGGAGATCGACGGCAAGACGTATCCCATCAAGTGCATCCGCAACTTGAACGGTCACAACATCGGAGATTACCAGATTCACTCCGGAAAAACCGTGCCCATTGTGGCCAACGGCGACATGACCAAAATGGAGGAGGGCGAGACGTTTGCCATCGAAACCTTCGGAACCACTGGCAGAGGATATGTGATAACCCAGGGAGAATGCTCGCACTACGCCTTGCATGACGGCATTGACGGCATTCCGTTGCCATCACCAAAGGCCAAGCAGCTAGTGAAGGCCATTCAGGACAACTTCGGCACCTTGCCGTGGTGCCGGCGGTACTTGGAGAGAGCTGGCCAAGAAAAGTATCTTTTGCCTTTGACCCAATTGGTGCGTGCTGGCGTGGTGGAAAGCTATCCTCCATTGGTGGATGTGCCTGGCTCCTACACTGCGCAGTATGAGCACACTATTTTGTTGCACCCACACAAGAAGGAGATTGTGTCGAAGGGAGAGGACTACTAGGTGCTGTGAAGCCATACTTAGACGGGGGTGGCCGAGGTGCCCTATAGGGGAGTTTCCATTCCGTGGTGGGGCTGTACTGGGGAGTAGCTATTCCAGAAGGGAGCTACACCGGGTGGAGCAACATCAGAGGGGCCGCGTGAGAAGGAGGCCTCAGGGCGCGGCTCATGAACGTCATATTAAATACCAAACATTCCTCCTCAAATATAAACCAGCTTGTCCCGACCACTTGGAACCCTCACTTCCATTGCAGCAGGAATTGCGCCTCATCCTCAGGCTTGTTTCGATGACGTATTGGTACGTAATCACACCGCAGGCGAGCACTCTGCATTCCCTGTAACTGCATGGCCCAAAAGCCAGGGTACCAAATCGGCCCACATCTAGCTTTTGTGGCTTAGCAAGGGGCTTGCATGTCCACAAACACGGACGAGCTCCAGCTATATAGTGCCAATGTATCGGCGCCGTTAATCATCTAGGTGGCTTCTCCACAGTGTAGCAAGAATCACCATGCCTAATCCGCTCGATTTGATTTTTTCGCCGGCCCTCACATTTTTTCTGTTGTCCTTTTTCATACTCGCATTTACTTTTTCCGAATATATCCCTCCTTCTTTTTCGACTCAATCCTACAATTCTTCAAAATGGATGTTTCTCCCGGCTCTTTGACTTATAGAGGTATGTCTCATATGTGCGGGGTGGGCGAGGCGCTACGGGCACCCCGCGGCCACCCGTGTTGCCAGACGAGGATTTACATTGCTCCCGTCACTGAAATGTCATGACGCCACTGGAAACTGCCGAATCCGTACCAAAGACTTTAAAATCCCGGGCTCTATCAACCGAAAGCATAGGGGGCTCGGACTAATAGCGCTTGAAACATTGCTCTTGAAGTATAGCCCGTCAAATATAGCGCTTGACTTAAACCCGGCCCGGAAACGTAGCCCGCAAGCATAGCCGGCCCGGAAACATAACATCTTAATAGGCACTCCAGGGCTATGGTGGGACAAAGGCGACATAGACGTATTGCCAAAACCATACTAACTCGCAGGATTGTTTACAGAACCTTCAACTGAATACTTGACGTTGAAAAATACCTCAACAGAGAGCTTGGCATTCAAGGTCAAGACCACGGCGCCCAAGCTATACTGCGTTAGACCCAATGCCAGTGTGATTCGGCCAGGCGAGTCCGCCAAGATCTCCATCACGTTACAAGGATTCACCAAGCCCCTCCCAAAGGACTACAAGTGCAAGGACAAGTTCTTGATTGTGTCGTGTCCTTGCCCAACCTTGGACGATCCAACCAAGGTGGCTGAAAATTGGGCCTCCTTGAACAAACTCTACGGAGAGAAGGAGGTGCAGAAGAAATTGCGGGTCAACTTTATCGTCGAGGAAGACTCCACGGACGAACCACATGCTGAAGACACCACATTCGCCAACACTTCCCAGCTCTCGCCTGCTCGCGACTATAACAACACCACATTGGGCGGTGCTGACACAACGCTTGCCAACGACAAATCTATACATACCCCTGTGACCCAGCCAGACACCACCGTCAACGAAAGCATTTTGCCATCTGCAAACAACACGGTCATCAACAACACGGTCATCAACGATACCGACAAAGAGTTGGAGCACTCGAACACGCAAATCGACTCCTTGTCGAAGAAGTTAGACTCGACCGAGGCAGAGCCAAAGCCCAAGATCGCCGCCGTGGATGAAACCGTCAACGGCATTTCGTTTCCATTCGCGTTCATATTGGTGGTACTTGCCTTGTTATTGGGATGGTACATTTTTTAGGCCTGAAGGTGCACCGTGCGATTTTCTACCCCCTGCTGGTTCCGAGCTGCGGCGTGCTTGCGTGTCATTTGCTCGTGTAGAATAGATGTGCCTCTTCCCCGGGAACTGTCCACAAAGTCCTCCAGCAGCGTTCGAACATATGTGATATATTTGTTTTGCGTAATCCCGACACCGATTGTAGAGGGCACTCCCCCGCCCACCGTGACCTCAGCGCGCATTGGCACCATGCTTCCACTTCACTCACCCTACCACTTCACCCTCTACCTCCCATGGGCAAAGCCACCATCAAGTCGGGCTCCATCAACCTCCTCAACACCATCATTGGGGCCGGCATCCTCGCCATGCCGTACGGGCTCAAAAGCAACGGCTTGGCATTTGGCTCTTTTCTCATCATCTGGAGCTCGCTCACCTCCGCTTTTGGTCTCTACCTCCAGAACAAGGTGGCCAAGTACACCCAGCAGCAGGACGCCGTGTCGTACTTCAGCCTCTGTCAGCTCACGTACCCCCAGCTTTCGGTGATATTTGATGGCGCCATTGCTATAAAGTGCTTTGGCGTGGGCGTGTCATACTTGGTGGTGATTGGCGACTTGATGCCCAAGATAATGGAGAGTCTAGGCTGCAAAGGCGACTCCGTGCTCATGCTTCGCAACTGGTGGATTTCGCTCTTCATGGTGCTTCTAGTGGCGCCCTTGAGCTACTTGAAGAAGCTTGACTCGTTGAAGTACACCAGCATCGTTGCGCTCGTGTCGGTGGTGTATCTCATTTGTCTTGTGGTGCAGCACTTTTTGATGGACCGCACGCTCGGCAGCGACGTCGACCTCTTGGGCCCGAAGTCCTGGCGCTTGACCCTCTCGTCGTTCCCCATCTTTGTGTTTGCATACACCTGCCACCAGAACATGTTCGCTATCATCAACGAGCTCAAGGGAGATGCGGACCATGGCTCGCAGACGCGGCAGTCCAACTTGATCATCCGGAACGCCATCTCCATTGCGTGTGCGTCGTACTTGGTGGTGGGCATTCTCGGATACTTGACGTTTGGAAACGACGTCAACGCAAACATCATCAGCATGTACCCCAAGGACTCGGTGCCGTCGTTGATTGGCCGCATGTGCATTGTCATCATGGTGTCTCTTTCGTTCCCGCTCCAGTGCCATCCTTGCAGGGGGTCGGTGAACCATGTGATGTTCTTTATTCGGAACGGCGTGCAGTCGGGCTGGAAACTTCGGAACTCCCATGTCACCTCCAACGGATACTCGCCCATCCACGAGGTGCTGGAATCAGACTCGCATGATGAGTCTTTCGTGAGCACCACTCCCATGGAGGGCGCTCAAGACACAGATGGCCACGACCCCATCATTGTCCCGCTATCCACCACGAAGTTCTACATCATCACGTCTGCAATCGTGGTTGCATCTTACCTTGTGGCGATAAGCGTGCGCTCCTTGGCCCGAGTCTTGGCTTTTGTTGGGTCGACGGGCTCCACCTCCATTTCGTTCATCCTCCCGGGCTTGTTCGGTTACATGTTGATCCGGCCCTTGGACGGGTCCGCCACCTTGACTCCCTTGGAGAAGGCCTGCAAGTATGGCGGCTTGGCGCTCTCGGTGTGGGGTGTGATTGTCATGATTGTGTGCTTGAGCGCTACGATATTTCTTGGAGCTACTCATTAAGCCTCTCAAGCTGTCCGAACTTATGACCTGGCGAGTTGAACTCATGGTCTTGCGGGTTGAACTCAATGCTACACTGCAACGTCTTGTTCCTAATCATCATTACGTTGAATAAATACAATCTACTTGACCCATGACTCTCTGTCAACTCTCGCATGAACAATCAAGTCCATCCCAGCTCTCACATCACAATATCAAATCCTCCTTCTCCCAGCCCGCTCTGTGTGGGCCTCTTAACCCGTTTGTGGGCTGTGGCTTGTCAGTGTTTTCAATACGCAAGGCGTATGGGTTGCGGTCCAGCTTTTGATCCAAGCCTGCAAGTGTATGGTTAACTTCTCTGTGCTTGGACTCATCTGCTCGAACTCTGAGCACCAAGTCCAAGAAAGTCGACTTGTCATTCAATTCGGGCCAGTAGTCCTGGGCAATTTCAGGGACACTGATGTGGTCGAACTTGGGCAAGTGCTTGGCCGTCAACTGGTCCACCAAGTAGGTGTAAGTACTCACAGCCTCCTCCTCTAAATATCCCACAAATCTATGGCAGTAGCGGGGCGACAACAAGTACAAGAAGAAGAACATGTTGCAGAACACACCTTGCCCAACATAAATAAAGAACTTCATGAACAACGAGGGCTGGCCGATCTTGATAAAGGTCAACAAATGCATTCTTTCATTGTACGCCTCGTCCAACAAGGTCTCGATCCAGGCCTTGTCTCTTTTCATTAATCTCAACGAGTGCAAGTGCCGGAGAAACGCTGCAACCATTCCAGGCACGCCAGCCACCGACTCCAAGAAGATGATCCGCGTGAGCCATTTGTTCTCGGTCATTTCAAACCTAGTGCCCGCGAACCGGTGTTGCTTCTCCTCGGGGGTCGTGGGTTTCTTGTATCCGGTAACAAAGTTGAAGCACGACTTGCAAAAATTCATGGAGTGATGTGCGATCTTGTCACGGAGGTTTCGAGGAGGCCTGTGGAGGTACTCCACGGCCCTGCAATCCTCATCCGTCCACTTTTCGTGGGGAAACGCGGGATGCGTGATAAACTTCAAGTCGTTTGTCTTCAAGTGACTGCCATCGGGGATTATGTCAGTTTTGATGTCGAAGATCGACTTGTGATGAGTAGAGGCGGATCGGGAGCATCCAAGCCCCACTCGAAGCAAACGCGGGGTGCTTCTGCGGAATGCAAACATGGTCGCTAGGGTAGTTTTGGGGGAAGCTGATGGAGGGGAAGTTGATGGAGGGGCAGACACCCACAGCTTTATATAACTGGCAAATGGCCCCCCTGAAGCGTCTGCTCGCTGTGTGCAACCTGCACAGCAAACATGGGCTAGTGCTCCACACCAGACATGCTTAGTCACTGCGATGCACCGCGGAGCCCCCCGGGTGCGGGCGTGCGTATAGACAAGGGCAGAGAGCCAGGCAGACTTGTATATGCCTGGGCGCCCAAATGCTTGGTCCAGGGCCGGGGATCTAGCTGGGACACCCACCTTCTTGGCGGTTCACATGGCCTAAAGCTGGCACCCCGGCGCCCACCCGCAAGGGTACGGCAGGTGTGTCAGCAGGGCAGTTGCATGGTCTCTGCGGCTGAAACCGGTGCCAGGCGCGAACAGGTCACGGACATTGAATTCCGCGAAAAAAGCCCAAATGCTGCGCACCTCATTGGAGAGACGGGTAGAGACGGGCAGAGCCGTGCCAAGAACGCCAGTGTTATGGAATGAGCAAGATTCTTGCCAATCAAAGGCGTGGAAACCGCTGTCTTTATCCGTGGAAATGCACGTCTGAACAAGGGTTTGCTGACTCTTGCGCAAAGTGTCGTTTAAGCATGGTCTGTTTTGATGTCTCGTTTAGACCTGGGTCTCGCTAAAATGCCAATGACAATGGCGCTGTACCTGCAACTGTCTTAGAAATCACATCTGAACTTTGAGCCACCACTGTATTCCCCACACCACGCTATACACCTCACGCTTTAAATCTAACAATGTCGATCCCACAATAGTCTAAAGCAATTAGTCTATAGCAATTTCTCCAGTTTCGCTCACTACCGTCTGTGACCATCTAGGTATCGGCATGGATTAAGTGTGTTCTTGCTTAATGTGATGTTGTGAGTTTTTTTTGAGTTCTTGTAAGTTCTTGTCAGTTCTTGCTTAATGTGTTGCCTCGGGACGGATCTGGACTCTTTAGTGTAGGTGAAAGACCTCAACCTACAAAGATATAGTTCAGGGTCACTAGCCACGGACAGTCTTGGATACTTTGGCACATCAGAATTTTTGGACTCCGTTGGCAGCCTGCCAACCTCTGACAGCGGGAAAAGACTCGGACACTGTTGGCAGACTCGGACACTCTTGGCAGGCTTGGAAAGGCCTTGCCTTCACCATGAACAGCCGTATGCCTCGCGGATCGTTCCAGGAAGTTCTGCATACAATCCAGGATTACCCCTTGCCGTAAATGACTTGGTGCGCGTCGCTTCACGTCTGGGGCCGTAGATTATGAGTTTTTCTCCGAATGCGGTCTAGACCATCGGGTGCGCTCAAATCGGTAAAGGCGCATTTTCCTTCTCGGGCGTTGTTTTGATCCTTTGATTTTCTAGTCGTGGTATCCCATCTCGCTCCCTCCCACCAAGTCCTCCATCTGGATATACACACATTTATCACTGGCTAGAAACTATTGGCCTGATACTATTGGCCGGAGCTATTGACCACAAACTGTTGACCAGAAATATTGGTCAGAAATATTGGCCAGAAACTGTTGACCCATACTGCTGACCCATACCATTAACCACAAACTGGTGATCTGACCACTAGCACGTTCTTGACACTTTCGAAATAGCCTAAACCTCGCCCGGCTATATCCCCCCAATTTCCTCTTTTGCACAAGAAATCGAAACCTGCTCTCCATCATGGGCTTTCAATTTTCTAACTTTTCCGGCGACCCGTTCGCTATCAGTACAGTGTCGTTCGGATTCATATCATGGATAATAGCCATCGGGGGCCTTGCCGCCAGTCCGTCGTCATCGAAAATGCGCTTCACTTGGTGGGGCCTTGTGTACGAGATCCTTTTGATCGCAATCATCCTTTTACTATACTTGAACAATAACATCGAACTCTACAAGTTCACCTTGGTCGGGCTCTTGTCGGTGGCGTTCGTCTACACCACCAACTCAACCAACATGCTCATCTACTCCTCCAACTCGCCCGCTAGGTTGTGCTGCGCCGCAGGATGCATTTTTCTCTCCGCATTAAACATCTTGTGGGTGATCTACTTTGGTGGCCATCCCGAATCGCCCACCAACCAATTCATCGATTCATTTTCGGTCAAAAACAACACCTTTTCGCATGGCCAGCTTCCTTCCGGTGGCAACAACAAGATGGATGACAACGATCTTGTGTTGGCCCGGCCCGGCTCTCAACCTTTCCCCAACAGCGAATCCAGGCAATCCCAGATAACTGCCAGCAGGGGTGGATACATGTCTTCGTCTCAGTTGAACGGGTTGGAAAACTTCTCCAACTCGAACCTCAATAACCCTGGCGTCCGTCAAACGGTGTACAACAACGCCAGTGAAAACAACGACTTCACCGAGCCGGTCACCACATTCAGATACAAGGCCAAAGCCTTGTATAGTTATGACGCTAATCCCGACGACATCAACGAGATCTCGTTTCTCAAGGACGAGATATTGGAGGTGGATGATATCGACGGCAAGTGGTGGCAGGCCAAGAGGTCCAACGGTGAGGTGGGCATCTGTCCTTCGAACTACGTCAAGATCTTAGACTAACTCCCGATACTGCATGTTTAATACATATGATTACCGGCGCGGTCACGCCAAGTGCGAAGTGCGAAGTGGGAACTGCGAACTGCGAACCTGCACTCTGAGCCTTTGGATCATCCAAGTCTCCCCGCCACTCCGCCTGGTTTCCGCCTGATCTCCGCCTCTCCGCCTCTCCGCCTCTCCACCTGATCTCCGCTCTCCGCCTGCTCTCAAGTCCGCATTCCCTCGCAAATCAACCTTTTAATTACTCTTTTTATACTTGCTACGCCTGTAGTAACATGGGCTTTTACCGCCTCGCTCAGATCCCCCTGTGGCAAGTCAGCCCGCATGCTTTCATTAGTGTTACGATGGCCAACCTCACCCTGACATCATTTGCGGTGCAGCGATCAACCACATACTGACATAATTTTCAGCGCAACGGTCGACCACACGGTGACATCATTGTGGTGCATTCTGCCAATTCATGTACACATGTGCGCTAGCAACCATATAAAGTAGGCAGGTGAGGCGCGAGCGTGTCCTTCGTGCAGGATCCCAGAAAGCAATCCTGCGGTTTGGGGCGTGTGGTGCGGCGTGGCTTTCGCATGGTCACCGGGGCCGCAATTCGCAGCCAGTGCTTGCTGTCTGAAGATTATAAATACGAGCATATCCCAGGTCTCACAAAAGCCATTATACTTTCTGATCCAGTCCAAACAAGGCCACCAAAAGCTAACGACTAGTGACACCAGAAAAAACCAACCAGAAGAGACTAATCACAAAGAAGTCTGTCCAAAATCAAATCTGACCATAACCAAGTCTGAACAAATATAAGTATCATGGGGTTCGCTGAAAAAGTCCAGTCTAAGCTCTCTAGCAACAAGCAATACAGCGACGCTGACAAGGCCGCGGGAAAAGCCATTGGAAAGGAGAATGTCTCGGGAGAAGTGGCCAACCAGTACAAGCAGGGTAATATTAACCAAGCCAACGCTGCAAAGGTTGCGGATGAATACGACCAAAAGGCTGGCCACGCTTTGGGCAGGGAGAACGTGTCCGGAACCAAAAGCGGTGCAGGTACCGAGTACTTGTCTGGTAGCCACACCTCCGACCCGGCCACCTCCCACTCTGCCACTCACTCCAGCACAGGAGCAGGCGAGGGTGTTGGTACGGGAGCTTACGGCACTTCCGGTCATGGCACCTCTAGCCATGGTACCTCCAGTCATGGCACCTCCAGTCATGGCGCCACAGGTGTAGACACGACCGGGTCTGCAGGCTATGTTGGCAAGGACTCTTACAAGAACAGTGGAGTGGGATCCGATTCACATGGATACCCATCCACTGGTCACTCCACCACTGGTCACTCTACCACTGGTCACTCAACCACTGGTCATTCCACCACTGGTCACTCGGCTGGAACAGATGCCTACGGTTCGTCTACAGTTGGTGGTGACTCGTACAAGCACACCGGTGCAACAGGTCTTGACAGTACCCATGCCTCTCACCAAAGCCCTGGTGCCGCCTACGGTGCTGCTGGTGTAGGCACTGCAGGCGCTGCAGGAGCCACGGCCGGAACTGCTTACGAAACCAAACACACCACTCCTGGTGTCACCAGTGGCGCACACGGCACCCATGGAACTCATGGGGCCCATGGAACCCTCGACCCTCTGGGAACTCACGGCACTCACGGCACTCACGGCACTCATGACACTCACAACACCCACTCTGGATATTCTGGCTCGGACACTGCCCACACTGGCGGTGTTGCTGGTTCTGTGGATAAAGCCGCTTCGAAATTAAGCGGCTCTGACCATCACCACTCTTCGACATCCAGCCACAGCTCCCACGGTGCTCACCACTCCGCTGGCACTGGAGTGGGCACTGGCGCAGGCGCAGGCACAGGGTTGCACTCCACCTCTGGCTCTAGCGGGCTTGGCTTCTCCACTGGTGACCACTCCTTGGACTCCAAGATTGCGCAATTGGACTCCCATGGTCAGGAAAAGGCCAAGGATGCTTTTGAAAGAGGCTACAATGACGCCGTCAAGAGCCACAGCAAGAAGTGAGCTGTGTCAGGCGGCTAGTCCCTACGTCAATAGTTAACTGTATAAGATTGATGATATGCCCATTCACGACGAACAGCTGCATTGCAACATAGCGTAGTCCTCCCCGCGGGCGCCCTGGAGCATCCACCGACTCTCAACATCTTTTAACTCGTCACCCCACTTGGAAGGATCGTGAGGATTGAAGGCCATCTTCTCCAACTTGTTCAAATACTGCAAATCTGCGCCATCAGACTCTTGAGTTTTTTCAATCACGTCATCCAAGATCCAATTTCTGGGGAGGAACTTGGGGTTCGCAGCCGCGCTGGTTGATTTGTCCAACGGCTGCCGGGCAACATATTTTGAGAAAATTTCAAGCCACTGGTGGATTTCACTTGCCATTCTGTCTCTTTCCATCTCTTCATGTTCAGTGCCTGTCTGGGCGAGGATTTGGTCCACAAAAAGCGAGCTGTCAGTCAGAATGCTTGAAATATCGGTCTGAGAAAGGGTTAAAAAGAACAAATTAAAATCACACTTGACTTTTCGGAGCATATCAAGCATTGGCGTAATGAGTTCGTCAAGCTGCTCCTCCGGTCTCTGGGAGGAAATCAACAGCGTGGATAATCCCAATCTTCTGAAAAATGTCTCCAAGTACTGCTTGGTGTAGGCGTGCTTGAAGATCTCGCCCCCAACCTCAATTATCTTTGTGGCTCGCTTGACGAGCCGCTCCTCAGTGCTCTTCTCGAAGTTCCCGTCAAGGAAATTCTCATCGTGCACAAGAGTGTCACCTGCCCCGATTAGATGCGCCAAATCTTCGCCCAAACGAGTCAAATTCCACCAAAGAGCGCTCGGGGTGTTTGAGTAACTATAGCGAAGACTGTGGTCCTCGGAATTGGGAGTGAAATTCGGGTCATAGTGGTCGATGATGGAAAAAGGTCCGAAATCCATGGCGAGCCCGAGAACCGACGTATTATCCGTATTGAGAACTCCATTCAAGAACCCATAGCACTGACACATTGCAGTCGTAGTGGCATTTCTCACAATAATCTCGTAGTACATCTTGTCAAAGTCTGATAAATTTCCTAAAGAGTGGGTGGTGTTTTCGAAAAAGTCGGGCTTGCTCTGCACAAGCTCTTCGAAATGGGAAAACTTCTGATCACTATCGAGCGTAAAGAGCTCGTCAATCACGTATTGAGAAAGCTTCTTGACACCCCTCACGTCAAAGCGCCACCGGTAAAGGTCAAATGTACCTAGGCGGATCCACAGCTCAGCAAATCGGGCAACAACCGCACATCTTTCCGCTCCGCGTCTCTGAGCGTAAGTCTTGGGTAAATATGACAAAGATAATGCTCTTGTCGAAGGAATTCCAATGGCGTGCAAATGCTCGGATATAATGTACTCTCTTATAGAAGAGCGCAACACGGCCTTGCCATCGGCAAACCGCGAGTAAGGCGAGAGCCCAGACCCTTTGATTTGGATCTCGTACTTACTCCTGTTGAAGTCTTTTCTCAGCTCGTGAGCCTTGGGGACTTCAAATAGGTTATGCACCCTACCATCGCCCAATTGCCCGGCGAACTGTCCAAACTGCCAGCCCGCGTATGCTTGGGAATAAGGCACTGGCAACCCAGAGGCCACGAAGTCACTTTGCTCGGCATATACCTGCCCACTCACAATGCGGTGGAACTCGGCCGACTTTGCTTCATCGGGACTGAGCCCCAAGTCAGCAAAAGCTTGGGGTGAGGAAGTCAAGTACACGTATTCTTTACGCTTCTCGGGGAAGGTCCAGGAAAAGGCCCCGTCTTGCAAGATACGCGGGGTTCGAATCACATTGTTGGCATTTTCTAGCGCCGCTTCTTTGGTGGCGATCTTGCTGTCAGGGGTAAGAGTCTCCGAAAAAGAGGACAGTTTGGGTAGGTTGAGGAGTGTGGACAACATCCGGGTCGAAATCCTAATTTGAAGCGTTCCTTTATTCATGAGTTATTGAGCGGAATGCCAGATTCCAGTAACGAGGCCCTGTTCACGGTGAGGCGGATAAGCCCAGGATTAAGCAGTAGCGCACAGATTAAGCAGTGGCCACAGATTAACCAAAGATTGTCTTTTAAATTATATCAATTGGAGCTTGAAGTATGGCAAAGTTTTGCACGATGAAAAAGAGGTAGCCTGCTTCAGGGGAAATGGTAAAGACGCTGGGCCGAGAAGGGTTGGGCCTGCACATAACTCAACTACGGAATTTTGTGCTACCCCGCGGTCGTGTCCACCACCTCAGATGTACGGCTTCATGCATGTGCTTAGAGTAGCCCAAGCCAATTGTACACATGCTTTCTGGCGTCTTCCACATCCAGATGACTGGCGTCGTAGCCGGTCCACAAGGCCTGCTGCGCAATACCTTGGTAAATCATGGGCTCCACGCCCAGGATCACGTGCCAGCCGGCGGCTTCAAAGTCTTTGTAGAGCGCGGTCTTCACGCTGGGGTAGTAGCACATCTCAATCACGTGGCCAGGCGTCTCCATGAATACACCTAGTATCTCTCGGGCGTGCTTTTCTTGCGGCGTGTGAGGCGGAAAGTCCGGCACACTCAACACCGCCAAGTGCGGCCTACTCAATTGCCTGGCCTGCTCGATGGAAGTGACGGGGATGATTTCTCCAGTGAAGCCGTTTCTCTTCATGGCGGCCATGAGCTCCACGATTTCGTGCTCGAACCGGTTAACCACATAGACCTGCGGGCATCCCAAGTACGTGTGCAAAGCATACACTGCTGCACGGCTGGCACCGCCCCCTCCGTAGACCAAGCCTGGTCTCCCGGACCGTAAGTTTTCCTGCACCACGTCCTTGCTACTAAAGACGAAAGCATCGCGGATACCAATGGTGTCAGTATTGGTGCCCACATTCAAGGGGTTTTGCTGATGGTCGAAGCGTACATAGATGGTGTTGATGGCCCCCACCGCCTTGGCGTTATCATCCACCACGTCCACGTGGTCCACCATCACCACTTTGTGGGGGAGCGTGACTGCAGAGCCATTATAGACAAGATCCGCGGCGCACTTGGCGCGTGCTTTCTTGTTTGCCGAGATCAACTCCACAAAGCCCTCCACATCACTAGACTCTAGAATCTGGTAGTTGTGTCCCGCGAGTCCCTGTTTCCGAAATAGGCAATTGTGCAACGCGGGCGCTTTCGAATTGGCAATCTTGGTCCCGAAAAGGAGGTATGTGAAGTCGTTTTGGCGAATTTCCGCAAATTCGGCCGGAGAGTAACGCATGGTGGTGACTGGGCTGTGAGACTACATCGGCGAAGTGATGCACTGGGCATACACCCGTACACCGTGGTCCCGAGATGTTGATGCATGGGTTGTGCGAAGTCCAGGAGTGCATAAGTGGGAATGCACGCACAGGAAATGTCTACTGCGCGCATGCGCTCCCATGCAGGTAGGCACTATGATTAAGCCGTAGTAGTTCTGGTGGTCCAGTACGCTTTTCTAATAATGATGAGTGTTTCTCACCCTTTTCATTCAATAATCTTGTCCGTAATTATCCAAATTTGCCGAATGAAGCAATAACCGTACATTTGTGAATTGGGCTAGCGCAGTTCCATGCCCGCGCCTTCGACGCACTCTGCTGCTCGGGTGGTACTTGTCTACGGGTGTTTGGACTGTACAGACCCAGAGTACGTCAAAACACTACCATTACGACAGCCAATTGCGGGGGGTGGGGCATAAAAGCGGGCGTGCGGGCCAGTGTGTGGCACAAGGAGCACATATAAAAGGCACCCCTGCCGCACCCCCACTCAGTGGGCTTGCAAAAATGTTAGATACTGTTGTACATGAATTGACGTCCTAAAGCAAACGACGAGAAGTGCGGAGATGGCAATACCGAATTCAACGTGTTTCTTTATGAATACAGGCACCACTCCCTAATTACAGCGGACTGTCAAGCGAACAATTAGGGGTATGATTTAGATTCACCCAAACACTTCCAAGCAGCCGCCGAGATGTGACTATGTTAACACGAATATTTCGGCTCAAACAACGACTTTTATAAATGCAGCAACATCTGGAAGCACTTAATTGGAGGATCCTGGTGCCCGAAAACATAATGCATGTGAAAACATATCGCAATTAACACTGTATGAGACGAAAAGTTCTTTCAATTCACATCGCAAACTGTGAGAAGAGCCTGCCCCTAGAGATTTTCGGTGAAGAGCGAATCCAGCCTGGCTCACTAAGAAACACTTGATAAAGCTCTCGAGCAAGACGCTGGTCTTTGGCACAGGGCGTAATATCGCTCGCTAGCTGGCAACCACTTTATATGCTAATTCCACTAGCCATCATGCACTGAGACTCTCTGATACCTCACGGGGCCCAATGTTTCACACGCCAATCACGCGAAACGTGTGCCAAGAGACGAGCAACTACAAGACATGGCTTCATTTGCTAACGAACAACTCTGACAAGCTCGTTTGGTACCGCTTCTGGGAATCAAGCCCAGAACCCCGCGCCAAGTCAACCATGAGTTTCTGATCACACTCACTGGCACAGAATTCCGAGACTAAACTCCAAGCAGTCACCGCACGTTCGTTTCCTGCCCATGATGATAGCAGTGCAGACTACTGCCTAGCATGAATAGATCGCCTGCTACTTTGATAAGTTGGTCATCATGTGTTATGGCACAACTAAGAGCGGAGTGGTGGGTTATCCATGGGTATTGGAGCCTGAGTTTTCCAGATTCGCTAGTTTTGTTGTCACCCAGGACAACTGATCCGACAATTCCCAAACGTGAATACTACCGGCACACGGCCTTAAGGAGTTACACTCAGGCTATCCCGGACTTAAATTAAACGTGCCTATGGACTGAAATAGTCTACATTCAAAATACATGCAGACTCTAAATCTAGACTGTACCTCATAACACTACATGACACGTTCAGCATTAGTGATCATTACACCATTGCCGAATCACAGTTGAGGCATATTCCTCGGGTATCCGCATATTCGTTTTCTCCATAGTCAGACTCCTTCGCGTCTGTTTTTAGAAAAACTCATATTGGCATATTCTAGTTTGTCCTGCATGCTGTATACTGTCAGTCTAGTCCTCGTCTCCTCTAAGTTGCTCTACTCTTGTCTGCTCTTTTGCTCTGCTCTTAGTCTGCTCTGTACTTAAGTGGTGTACGCTGTCGTTTGGGAAAACAAGATTCGATGCTGAGACAAGGGTCATTATCAAAAGGAAGATTTGCCCAAAGTCTTCCAGGAAGTCGATGCCAGGAATGCGAGTTCCAGCATTGAAGATCCGTCCTAAGAAGCCGAAACGAATTAAATGCCGGGAAAGATGATCCGAGGTCCTGGCTCGGGGAGAGTTCGAATTTGCACCACTTTTCTGACACCATTTCGCCTGGGTCAATGACCATCCGCCACGGACCGCACATGGCAGGTTATTATGCACCCTCGCTTCCGAAACACCGCCTTCCGACCGCTTGTCGGACCAGTTCAGATGAAAATCGCTCTTCTCGAAACCATAATCACTTTTTGAGAAAAACAGCATCTAACAATACTACCCACTGGCTGTACCTTAATTGGTACTTTAATCAATTACTCTGTCGTACTCATTCAGACTTGTTGGTACTCATTATCTAGTTAAAGTTTTTTAATTTTTGCTTGAATCACTTCTCAATAGAAGAACAGGATGAGCTGGAAGAAGATTGGCGCCGATGTACTCGAGGAGGATGATACCCAAACTAAGCCGTGCGCCAATGGAGCCAAGACAGCGAAACCATGTAGTCAGCAAAACCATGCAGTCAGCAAAACCATGCAGCCAGCAAAACACCGGCGGGATGAGTCAGAAAGCCTTATTAGGTTGTCGCCACATAACACCCTATATGGAAATCTATGTTCGAACCGAGGCTATGAACCAGGTGTGCCACCGCTGTCCCTGTCGAATCCGCCGCTAAGCGCATTTCGCGGGTAAAATTTGCACCCAGCGTGTGCACCCACGTGGAACCGCGCGGAAGATGCAGTACACATTGTCTCATAGTTTTAATCTACTTGTAGTCTACTTAATAGCACTGCTCCGGTGTTTGTCATGAAGAGTTTTCTTTAGGTATTTTGTCCTCGCAGTGGCAGTAGATTTCCAAAGCATGTGGTGGATGCCATGTATGACATCGCCCTGCACTTGAGTTAGTATTGGGTTATGAAGATGATCCCCTGGATTTTCATGTCCGCGTTGGCTCACATTTCCACAAATATCCAGATCTGTCACTTCGTGCTGACCAGTTCTCAACAGCCACACCCACGTTCCTCTAGAAAACTTCATGCACAAATTATTGCTTCTGCTTCCTTCTCGTTTTATGCTTGTGCGTTCTTGCCTGCACTCAATACCATGTCTTCTTCTTCGAATCTTATAACATTTATAGGTGCTACGTTTCCGGGTCACTCGAATGGTCGTGCGCTGACCAGAAGTGGTAAGCGAGCCTCGTCGTATAGGTAGCGGGGCTTCATTGGAGGCCGCAATCATGGTGTGTCAGTGCACATGTGTGTGGCCGAGGCCCTGCCCCGATTTCCCGATCCCCAGCTGCCTACTCATGGTTCACCCTTGCCATCGCGATTGAGTGTCTTGTCAGACAATGCGCGGCATGCCTTCGACGCACCAGGCACAGCACAACCATGTTTTTCACGCGAACTATATGTAGGCGAAGCGAACAAACAATGGCACGCATTAAGCCTCTTCCATTCTTTGCCTTATTCGCTGCACGCCATGATTTCTTTCAACCGGCGGCGTATCATCAAGTTCGCTCCGATTGCAGCCATAGTGGTAGTGACATTAAGCTTCGTGGCCCATATTAGAGGATTCCCTTCTTTTCCAACCCCCCAAGCCAAGTTAGCCCATGACGAATTTTTCGATGGCATGAACCGGTTCGCCATACTGGCGCCGCTGCTCAAGAACAGATACCAAAAAGAAAGCGGGCAAGCCCAGCTGAAGCATAGCAACGACAAGGACTTTCTCTTCTCGAAAGAATATTTGGAGGGCATCTTGGATATCTCCGAAGATACTTTCAATAAGCTCAAGTCCTCGCACCAGGGCTACCTAGACCATCTCAGTCAGTTCATAAAGTCCAAGGATGTTCACACTTTCGGCAACCTTCGGCGCGGTGACCCGGAGTGGAAGCTGTATGAAGGCTCCAGAGGCTATGTCATTATTGGTGGCGGCAAGTATTCGTGGTTGTCGTACTTGGTGGTGCAGCAGATTCGGGCGGGCGGCGGCGTGGCACCAATCGAGGTGTTCATCCCATCCACTCAAGAATACGAGAAAGATTTCTGCGAGAACGTATTGCCAAAGTATAACGCCCGCTGCAATGTGCTTGCCGAAAGCGTGGCCGCGAAGGCCTCGTCTGAGTTTAAGATTGGAGGTTATCAATACAAGATGCTTGCTATTCTCACGTCAGCTTTCGAGAATGTTTTGTACTTGGATTCGGACTTGTTCCCAACTAAGAACCCCGAGTATCTCTTTGACTCCGAATTGTTCAAGACCAAAGGTTTAATTTTGTGGCCTGATGCGTGGGCTAGGACTACAAACCCCAAGTTCCATGAAATTGCAGGGGTTCCGGTCACCGAGAACAAGGTGAGGTTCTCTCCTTATGACGAGGAGCAGGCAGCCAAGGCGGGGGGCTCTTTGAAACCACTCTCTGAGTACACTTTCGCCAACTCGCCCTTCCACACGTTCGAAAACTCGCTTCCTGACCCGACGTCCGAGGCTGGGGTCTTGCTTGTCAACAAAACCAGCCACTTGAGAACTTTGATGTTGGCATTGTACTATAACGTGTTTGGCCCGGATTTTTACTATCCCTTGATGACTCAGGGCAGTGCCGGCGAGGGTGACAAGGAAACATTCATAGCGGCGGCCACGGTTATGAAAGAGCCATACTTCCAGACTCAGAAGCAGTTCAAATGGGTGGGATATCATAGCAAAGATGAAAAGAGATTCGTTTCCAAGGCTTTAGGGCACTACGACCCCCTTTCCAAGGATGAGAATGCAGACATTGTATTCATGCATTGCTCATACCCGAAGTACTACACGGATTGGCTTTACAACAACCATGATCTCGTCTACAAAGACAACATCGAGCATATTCGCATGTACAAGGACATCTACGAAAATGTCGGCTACGACTTCGATCTCCGGTTACAGCAGTTCTTTGTGCAAGGCGTTTGCAAGAATTACTACAAGGACGGCAAGGCAATTGACTCCAACCTTTTGGAAAGTGAGGCATGGGCTGGTAACTTTCTCAAATACATTTCCAGTGACTTCCACATGAATACGGTGAGGTGCACGGAGGTGTACCTCCCCCACTTAGAGTGGTTGAAGTCCACCACACAAGCGTCCGCAGCATAGACTGGAAATATCAGATGCGCTCGACCATGGGTTCTCCGGTGGAGGAGCTTGGAATCACCCTAGCTTGAGCTTCCTTGCTTGGTGGAGGGTGCGCCTGATACGCGGGAACGTCGCCATAGTCAGATGACTTGACTCCACAGTTCGCGCCCGTATAAATACCTCAACTAAAATCTGTTGTAATCCCTACCCCATGTCAGTTCTCAAGTCGCCATTGACCAGGAATCTCAAGATCGCTTTAATCCAACTCAAAGCGGAAGCAAACAAAGCGGCCAATTTGGCCAAAGTATCCCAATTTATAGATTCCGCCGTCAGCGAGTCCAAGATCGGGAAGTTGGACCTTGTCATGTTGCCCGAATGTTTCAACTCGCCTTACGCCGTGGACAAGTTCCGGGAGTACGCCGAGGCCATTCCCAACGGAGAAACCACTACCTTTTTGTCGGATTTGGCCAAGAAACATCAAATCTATATCGTAGGCGGGTCCATTCCAGAAAAAGACGGCGCCTCAGACAAAATCTTCAACACCTCATTGACGTTCGATCCGCTGGGAGAGATCATTGCTTCTCACCGAAAAGCGCATCTCTTTGATATTGACATTCCCAACGGAATCACGTTCAAGGAGTCCGTCACCTTGAGTGCGGGAAACAAGTCGACGGTTTTCAAGCTCGGCGATTTCGGGAACGTGGGGTTGGGGATCTGCTACGACATCCGATTCCCTGAATTAGCCATGGGTGCGGCAAGGGAGCCCTACAACTCGTTTGCCATGTTTTACCCTGGGGCTTTCAACACCACCACTGGGCCTTTACATTGGCACCTTCTTGCGCGGGCGAGAGCCGTGGACAACGAATTATTCACCATCTTGTGTTCTCCAGCCAGAGATGTGGGCGGATCGGGATATCAGGCTTTCGGACATTCTTTGGTGGTAGACCCCTCGGGTAGAATCATTGCTGAGGCAGGCGAAGGAGAGGAGGTGCTCTATGCGGAGATTGACAAGGACCTTTTGCCTGCTGCCAGAACAGGCATTCCGGTGCATTACCAAAGGCGGTTTGACATTTACGAGGACATCACGCCTGGAATGAAGACCTCGGCCAAGTGATTGCATCGCACGCGCTACTTAGATTTCCTCTGTTCATAAATTCTATTGATACCCTTTCTTGTCTCATTGGTCGTCCTCTCTTCTCTCCACGAACTCCTGTAAGACTGACATGAACTCCGCGGGCTTTTCACTGATCACCCAATGGCCCGACTTGATATCGCGGATCTCGAAGTCTGGGAAATATCTTCCAATATCGGGGATCACCTCATCGGGAACATAGGTAGATTCTGTCCCTCGGATGAACAAAGCGGGTCCCCTAGACCAGGACCGAGTGGAATCAAATGGCCATGACGCGATATTCCCCGCAATGATGGCATCGCCAATAACATCTAAAGGAATTCTGGACGTGCAAACCTCATCCTTCTTGCCCCGGTTGATATTGGTCAAGATGAACTGCCGCACTTCCTTGGAAGGCTCGACTTTGGCGAGCTCCAGGTCCACGTCTTTGATATTGGTGTACTTCTTCACCTCTAGCGCATGTCTCAACTGGCGGATGTACTTCCCGAATGGCCCGTTGGACGAAGAGAGCCACACCGGCGCATTATCGACGGAAACCAACATTCCCGGGAGTTCTGGGCGGCGCAACGCCAATGCCATGACGGTCTTGGCGCCCATGGAGTGACCAATTAGAATGGGCTTCTTCTCGAACTTAGCCTCGTCAATGAATCGTTCCACATCGGCGGAAAGCGCAGGGTAGTCGAGACGTTTATCGTGAGGCGAGTCCCCGAAGTTGCGGAGGTCCAAGCAATACACATTTCTGGCCATCGACTGTGCCAATTGCTTGGCCACCGTTCGTGTATTTGTTTTGGACCCGAAGAGACCATGGAGTATGACCAAAGGAGACTTGGCGGTGTCTGGTGTGGTGGCTGGCTCATACTTGTCAAAGACCAACTTCAAGGCAGGAATATCCGTGGAGTATGCGTCTCTTGCATGGTACCCTCTGCTTTGGGCATGGGCAGATACACGACGAAGGTCCAAGCACCGTGGAACACGGGCACGCAAACTCACGCTGAGTAACATGGGTGAGCTCGTGGGATTTAGCGAGCTTCATCGCATGCGCGCACTGTTTGGAGCGCGACAGTGCGTTTGATGGAGCGTGTAGTAACAGCCAGGTGAAGAGGATGGTGTTTTTGGAGGGAAGAATCTTGGGAAGAAGTTTTTGTGGAAGAAGTTTTTGTGGAAGAAAGTTTGTGGAAGGAGGTTTTGTGGAAGGGGGTTCACAGAACCCGGTGGCTTCAAGAAACGCTCTCTTTCTGTTCAGAACCCTTGTCCTCTTCAATAACTCCCCATCCTAGTCTCAGGTTGAGCTTCTCGTAGCGGGCCCGGTCACGGTCGCTGACACTGGGCTTGATGGATGAGAGAGCGCTGTCGAAGTCCAGGTTGCTGACGGTAATGGAGTTATCCACCTCGTCATCCACATAGAAGCCCGAAGCATCCAATTCCCGCACGTGCTGGCCAAAAAAGAACTTCTTCTTCAACGCAAACACTCCGGCCTCTCTTACC
Source organism: Metschnikowia sp. UFMG-CM-y6306 (assembly GCA_009756535.1). Classification (NCBI taxonomy): domain Eukaryota; kingdom Fungi; phylum Ascomycota; class Pichiomycetes; order Serinales; family Metschnikowiaceae; genus Metschnikowia; species Metschnikowia sp. UFMG-CM-y6306. Next base: position 333,116 of record WFIW01000010.1, on the reverse strand, counting down.
AACAGTGACAAGTCGGCGCCGGAAAAGTTTCTGCACCGTTCGTCCTGGGCAAAGACGCGCAAATCCACGTCGCTGGCAAGCGGCGTTTTGTTGAGCAGCGTGAGCGTCTTGAGGATCTCAAACCGTTCATCGGCACTAGGCAACTCGATATACAAGGTCTTGTCCAACCGGCCCGGCCTCAACATGGCCGAGTCAATCATGTCTGGGCGGTTGGTGGCCCCAATCACAAAAATGCCCTGTCTGTCGTTGAGACCGTCCAACTCGGTCAACAAAGTGTTTACAACTCGGGCACTGGACTCGGAGAGCGAGGAGTTTCTGCGAGGAACCAACGCATCCAACTCGTCAAAGAAGATGATGCAAGGGGCAGAGGCTCGGGCACGCGAGAAAACCTGCCTGACTGCTCTCTCGGACTCGCCAACATACTTGTTAAGAAGCTCGGGTCCCTTGACCGAGATGAAATTGGCCCGCGACTCGTTTGCAACCGCTTTGGCAAGCAACGTCTTACCGCATCCGGGAGGACCCCACATGAGCACACCTGCAGGCGCACTGATGCCGACTTTCTGGTACAACTCTGGCTTCTTAATGGGCTGCACCACGCACATGTGCAACTCCATACGAACCCTCGATAACGCGCCGACACTCTTCCACGTGACATCGGGAACCGTGGCGAAGCCCTCTCTTTTCGCCGTGGGCTGGATAGTGGGAAGCGCGCTCTGGAAATCGCCGTACGTGATACGCAATGGCGCAAGCTGCTCATGGCTCAACGGGTCAGGGTGTTGAGCCAAGAACCTTTGGATGGTGGAGAGCTTGTCCAATTCAGATTTCCTTTCGAACTTGGCTAGTGCTTGTGGCGCGTGGTCAACGTCCATAGAGTCGTCGCGGCCACTGGGGGACGCGGCCGGCTCAAGTTTTTCAAGCTCTAGCTCACTCATGGACTCGAAGATGCGTTTGATTGCAGCTATCCCCGCAGCAGTAACTAAGCTCTTGAGATCGGCGCCAACAAACCCGGGGGTGAGCTTGGCAAGTTCGGTGTAGTTGAAATCCTCTGCGTTTTCCAACTTCAAGCTTGTGGTCATGGCCTTTAAAATCAGGCGCCTTTGGTGCTCATCAGGGACGTTGAGAAGAATCTCGCGGTCGAACCTGCCCGCGCGTCGCAAAGCAGAGTCAAGTGCGTCTGGGCGGTTCGTAGCGCCCACCACAACCACGGGTTTGCCGCCCGTGTTTTCGAGCGTGAGCTCATCCATAGACGTGAGCAACTGGGCCACGATTCTTCTCTCCATTTCCCTTTGGGCCCCCCCATCTCTCTTCGGGGTGATGGCGTCGATCTCGTCTAGAAACACAAGACACGGCGCGAGCGCTTTGGCCTCCTCGAAGATATCTCGGAGCTTTTTCTCCGACTCTCCGGACATGCCTGAGACAACCGAGGGAGCAGACACGCTGATGAGAGGCACCTGCAATTCGCCAGCCAACGCGTTGGCAATAGTAGTTTTACCACATCCTGGGGGGCCGAAGAGCAACACTCCTCGCGGAGGCTCAACTCCGGTGCTCAAGTAGATCTCCGGGTGAAGGATGGGTAGTCCCACCAACTCCATGAGCTCGGTGGTTACATGCAGAAGTCCCCCCAAGGTCGAGAGTTTGGATGTGGGTATGGTGTGGTCGATTTTGGGCTTTTTCGACTTGACGCCCTGGCCCTTGGAGGTATCTTTGGCTCTCTTTTTCAATGGTTGAGACCCCTGATCCTCGGTGTTCCTGGCATCGGAAATCCCCCACCCAGAAACAAGCGACTTGTTGAGCGAATTGGTGTCCTTGACCTCCATTAGGTTGTCTGACTCTCTACCCTCGAAGTCGCTGTCTGCTCCAGCGTTTTTTTGAAGATCGTGTTCTTCCCTTTGGCGGATGACCTCCGCAAGTTCCTCATTCTCGTCCTCGCAGCAGAGCCGCAAGACACTTGCAACGGATTTCTCCAACACATTGCGTTTCATTCGCCTGAGCAGAAGGTCTTTTGCTTGCACATATGTAATGACATCGTGGGGACGGAGATCACGAGCCAACGCGATGTGGAGCAACAGGTCGGGGCCATGGCCCTCGTCCGACTGCTTGTTCTTGTCTGTCTGCTCCTGAAGAAGATCGTGAAGCAAGTCGTATATTTTCTGATCCACTGAGTGTGTGGTGGTCTTGGCCATGGTGGTGAAGATTGGGGTGTGGGCTGCTGGAAAATTCCCCACGCGAGAAGAGCATCTCGCGCTCACGTGCACCTCTCCATCTTTCGGGTTTCTGGGGTGGTGCCTCACCGCAGGTGAGCCACGGGGACGAACTAACGTTTCGCATCATTCGCCAGATGTTGAATGAACGAACAATTCCAGTAGCAGTACAGACAGTATACCAACGGTCCCAGCACACCACAACACCAGTACACCAGTACAATACCGATCTCGTAAATAACAGTACCGGTACACCAGCACCCCAGTTCATAACAATCTCGTACACTAACAATCCCGTACAATAACAGTGCCAGTACACTGACAGTGCCAGTAAACTATCAGTGCCAGTAAACTAACAGTACCAGCAGTATTCAATATCTACAGTTTTGATGCACAACTGTATCATGCCATGAACTTGCGGTCGGATAGAGGGAAATGATGAGCCGAATCCGCATTGTGTGATCTTGTATATACAACTACAGGGTCCTGCCTTTCATGTTGTGCAGGTGGCCAAGCCTCCGTGGCCGTGTTCTAGCATATTCTCTTCGGAAAAGTTTGTATGCAGAACCAAGCATGGATGCTTCGCTTGCGCTCTAGACAGCAAGAGACGCTTCACGCCAAAACTGACAAGGCCAAAATTTGGCGCCTTTGGCGGCGCCTAGCTGAAAACCGTAAATGGTGGCTGCTGCTGCAGAGCCACCACGTGATATGTTTCACATACTCCACCGTACGTTTCTTTTTTTGGGCATGTCCTAGATTGCTGAAAGTCCCCAGTTGTCGCAGGAATTGACGCACCTGCAGAATGCATCACTGGTTGCATGCGGCGTGCCTGGTCGCAACCTTTGATTGCTACCAGAAGTGAGTATAAAAGCTCATGGATCCCGGAATTCTTGTCCATATAATCCAAATACTTGAAAATGTCTGACGCCGGAAGAAAATCATTCACTGACAAAGCCTCCGAGGCCATCACCCCAGACAGCCAGAAGTCCACCTTGGAGAAGGCTAAGGAATCCGTCACTGACTCTCTCGACGGTTTCGCTGCCAAGAACGTCCCAGACAGCGAGAAGTCTTTCGGACAAACCATCTCTGACAACGCCAAGCAAGGCCACGATGATGCCAAGAAGGCCGTTCAAGGCAACGAAGCTTCCTTGGCCGAGACTGCCCAGGGCTACGTTGAAGCTGCCAAGGAGCAAGTCGCCAACGCTGCTCAGTACGTCTCTTCTGTTGTCACTGGCGCCACCGAAGGTGCCAAGCAGGCTGGTGAGGAGAAGAAGTAAATGGCAACCTCAGCTTTCCTATGTAACTTAATATAAACCAATACATGCTCTAATTGCGAGTCAACTGATGAACAGACATTCACTGGGCCCATGCTCGAGCACAGGTGTCCAAAGCGGAACGCCCGCCCACAACCCCGTCGCGAGCCAAGCATATGAATCATTAGCTGCGGACATGAATGCGCGGTGTACGGGTGTGCGTGCGGGTCCAGTGATGCAGCACCCGATGCCATTCACACCGCTTCCCCGGTCCATTACATGGCGGTAAACATGGCGGTAAACAAAGCTCTACAAGACTTGAACCCCTCCAGTGACTCTGAGAATGAAGCCTCTACTCCGCTGGTACACCACGAGGCTCCGAAGCCCGCCTCGCTGCTTATGAATGTTGAAGATGACTTCGACTCGGATGAGGATGAACAAGCCACGGTCTTCCAAACCACGAAAAAGGAACAGCCCAAGCGAACACATGAGCAAGACGAAGAAGACGCGCAGTCGGGCGCTCTGGAAGATGAAGACCAGGAGGATGGCGTCCAGTCGCAAGCGCATCGCGATGAGGTCGCTTCGGTAGTGGAGGAGCAGAAGACACGAGTCAAGAAACTCAAAAAGTTGACTCCCGAGCAACTCGCAAAGGAGCAGAGGGACATAAAAAGAACCGGCGTTTGCTACTTGTCCAGCATTCCTCCGTACATGAAGCCACAGAAGATGCGCTCGGTGCTCTCTAAATTCGGCAAGATCGATCGGTTATTCATGAAGCCGGAAGACCCCATTGCCTACAAGAAGAGAGTCAAGTTCGGAGGTAATAAAAAGAAAAGACATACGGAAGGTTGGGTGGAGTTCAAGAAGAAGTCGGAGGCGAAGTTGTGCGCCCAAACCATGAACGGGAACATACTAGGCGGAAAGAAGTCCTCGTACTACCACGACGATATTATAAATATCAAGTACCTACCTGGATTCAAGTGGTTTGACTTGACTCAACAAATCTCCAAGGAGAATGAGATCAGGCAATCGAAAATGGCCTTGGAGATCTCCCAGCAGAGTAAGCTCGACAAGAGCTTTGTGGCCAATGTGGAACGATCCAAGCGGTTGCAGAGGAAGAGGAAGGTGGAGGGCGAGGCTTTCGAGGAGCCCGAGGCCAAACGGAACTTCGATCAGAGGGACGTGTCGAGTAAGCGTGCGGATGCTAAGGCGGAGCTTAAGAAGGAGAGAAACTCAGAAAACCTCGACTCGGTTCTATCCAGAGTTTTTTGAGTCCACACAGACAATTGGGAGTCTACTGATACATATATTAATACACGGGGAAGTCGAAATTGCTAGCGGGTTGTGTTGCGTCGCAAGAACTCCACCCTCTGTTGGAGCTCCTGTTCGTTCTGGCACCCCAATTCCTTCATGACTATAGCGTTGTTGATGATAACCGAGTTGGGAATAGGCAGCTCGACCAACCTCTTGAGTTTATCCCATTTTTCAAACAGCCAGGCGCCGTAACTGGCTGCTTTTACTTTCTTGGTGCTCTTTTCCCTTGGTATAGTGCAGAGGGGCCGTTTCCTCGTCCTACGCAGCTCTTCGCCCACAGGCAGGCGACCTCGGAGAAAAACGGGGTCGGTGGATGCACGTGGAAAAGTAGGGTCGGTATTCACCAGTGGAAATGAGGGATCGGTCGCCACCGGCGCAGGCGAAGCGGCTTGAGAGCGCGTCTCCCGAATGTTCTCCAAAACGTTCTGTGGAACAAAGTCACTTAAGCCCTGGAGACGGATGTCATCGTCGAGGAGTTCATCCTCGGGGGATTCTGCGCCAGATTCAAGCTCATCCGAGTCAGAACTCGTGTCCGAGGATCTTCTCTGGGGAGTCTCATTTGCTCTAATCCGGTCCATGCTGGAATTTATCTGGTCCAAAATCTCCTGCGTAGACCGAGACCGAAGAGCGCTGCTTTGCTTTATCTCCTCCACTAAATCGCCAGTCGTAGAACCATTATGCGAAAAAGGTCGGACCTCCTTTCGGAGTGGTGACAGGCGCCGAGGAGTATATGAGACCGGGTGCGTTTGCTCGAAAGCCGAACTCGGTTCAGAAGCATTGTTCTTGGGGATCCCATCGCTCAAAGCCAGTTCCGCCAAAAACGGCAGTCTTGGTGCTGAGAGCTGCGAATCAAGACGAAACGGCTTGGCTAGTTTCTGTGGCAGGCTCTGATCCGAGGAGTCGAACTCCATCTGCTCCACTCGCGGCTTTATGCCCAAGTTTATGCGACTGCCATTTTGCAGGCTGACCAACGGGCGGAACTCGTTGTGATTATTGATGATTTGCTCGCTCTGGAAAGAATAGCCTTCTTTCCGGGCGTCTGCTGACGAGCCCCTTTTATGGGCAGAACCTGCTGGGTTGCTGGGTATGGGAGATATGTTGGAGGTTTTTCTTGTATAGCCAGACGTCATCAAAGTCTCAAAGGATTTTCTTTCTTTATCGGGAAAAGACTGAATTCTGTCCACAGAAGGATTTCGTTCAACAGAGCGATTTTGGTCAAAAGAGTGATTTCGGTCAAGAGAGCGATTTGGGTCAGCAGAGTGATTTCGGTCAAGAGAGCGATTTCGGTCAGCAGAGTGATTTCGGTCAAAAGAGTGAATTCTGTCAACAGAGCGATTTCCATCCCCAGATAGATCCCTGCCCACAGGTAGATCCCCGTCAGCAAAGTCTTCCAAGTCAGAAAGCCGTCTCACTCGGGGTCCTTTGAGTCCCGGGGACCCATTGTCGGAAAAGTCGTTGGATCTGGAGGAATGGTTAACTTCAGTAACATGCTCCAGCGGCAGTAGCCCCGACACGACTCTACGAATCTTAAAAGACATGAGGAGGCGGGGTTGGGCAGCTGGTGTTCATGGGTGTAGGAACCAGCGCGTATATTTCTAATGTTTAGTAAAAGCAGCGGCGCGTCCACCCCGCGCACAGGAGATTCGCACCCGACATTAGACCTCCAAATCCATATAAATGTCCGTCTCGCAGGCTTCTAAGTCTGCGTTGATAAGGTTAAAGGACCGCTCGAAGTTGATGTAGCTCAACAGCCCGAAAAAAATCTTCAAGTTGGCCACGTTGTTAATGCTGGAAATACCTCCTAAGAGAGGTGCGGCCAACTCGCCCTTTTCAGGCCCACGCACCCGGATCGGCGAGTCCTTTGTTACCATGGATTCGGTTTGAGCGCCCAAGTGGTCGATATAGGATTGCGAATAAGTCTCGCCGGTCACGTAGTCGCTGGCCACAAAGAGCCACGAGTTGAGGTTGAACTCATCGAAGCCAATCAAGAGGAGCTGGTCGAGCATCTTACAAGCCGAGAGCGTGAGCGTGACCTGATCCAAGGGTAATGAGGCAAGCTGCTTGGCAGTGCGGGGTACCAAGTGTTGGAACACTCCCGAGAGCGTTTGGGTCATGAAAGACCAGTAAGGTAACAACTGGGACTCACTTATTCTGACACTCACCACTCGGAAAAGCTTTAAAGCTTCACTCATGTATGGCGCGGGACACGTGCTGTTTAGAGCTGTTGCCAACCGTCCGAAAAGATCATTGATAATGCTGGCACATGCATCCACTGGCTGCACCATCATCAAGTAGCTGATTCTGCGCAAGACGTATGTGCGGTCCTCCACTTCGGAATTCTCGTTCCACACAAAGATATTGGTGGCATTGGATTGCGCTGACGATGTCACTCTAGTCACAAGTTCCAGTATGCGAGATGGATCCGCCTGCACCCATGCACGAACAATCGCTTTCCAGTCCTCGCATTCAAGTCTGCCATTGGTGAAGAAGCTGTTATCCATGAACAAGTCGCTTACGAGTTGTTTCCAGGGTTTGATGGGATGATACTTGCCTATCTCCTTCAAGAGGTTGACAATGCTTGGCGACATCAGCTTTTTGGCCTTGTTTAGCGAGGGAATCACTGTGCTAATAATTGTGGTCACTGCAGTGTTGACCTTGTCAGAGTCTTGCAACACCTCACCAAAGAATGGCACTAGTTGCGAAAGCTCTTCGGCGAGAACGTCCCCAGAAGGCCTTTGATCGGCGTCAGAGCTTTTCAAGTCTTGTAATTTCTTACTCACCGAAGCATTGAGAAGACTGAGAAAGAACCCTGAAAGCTCTTTGCTGTGAATTGACCTGTTGTCCTTTGACTTTCTGCACTGTAGTTTCCATGAATAGACCTTTATCACCTTGAGGTAAGAAATAATCAGTTTTTTGAAAAGATTGGGGTGTGCAAGAACTTCCTTCATGAAGCTTGCAGTGATATCGTAAATCTCGTCTATGGAGTCTTGGCTGATGGATTGATAGTAATCTACCAAAAACGACCCAAGCTGTTCCTCGGATAAATCCGTGTACATGGTACACATTTCCTTCTCCGACAATGATTGGGGCGAACACCTTGAGAGGATTGAGTTCAAAATATGAGGGAGGCTCAATTGCGTGTGTCCACTATCTAAGACATGAAGGATTTTGATTTTGGTATCCGTAGTTGAGTTTGCATCAATGACTTTTTCAATCACTTCGTGTCTTTCCAAGTCACTAAGAGATTCGAGGAGGCGCCGTGACCGGAATTTCAATTTAGTTGAAACATTAATCATCGACTGCATTGAGGCATGTTCGGAAGCTCTTGAAGCAAAATCTCTACCATCAGCCCAGCTCCAAATTTCAAATGCAATTTTAGTAGCGTCTTGGAACGATATCACCACTGCATTTTTTTTCTGCTCCTCTTGAGTTTTCATCAAAGGAGACTCTATTTGGAAGACCCCCAGAATCACGTTCCCGAGGAAGCCATTTTCGTTTTGCTGAGGCTTGGCTGTCTTGACACTGGATGTGATCAAGTGCGAGTGACTGATGGTTAACAAATCTTCAAGGCCAGATATGCAGATAGTCAAGGAGGACTCAATATCAGTACAAGCCGTGATTTTTTTGAAAGCCTTTATGGCCTTGTAATACTCCTCGATTTTGTGGACAATCGAGTCACTCAAAACCAATAGAACATCGAAAATATTCTCCCCTAACATATATAGGCATTTGTTTAGAAGGCTGAACCACTTTTCGAGCAAAGTAGATGACTGACTTATGGCAATGCCGTTGGTGATGAAAGAAATGAGTAGTGGGTAGTTATGATTTTGGGGGTCTCTGATACTCATGACTGCAACATTCAATGTACTTGCCATGGCCAAAAAGTCCAAAATAGTCCTGAGGTACATTGTCTGGAGAAGCTCCAATGAATGGCTGCCAGAGTATTCCGCGAGATACGAGCAACATTCTAGCAAGAACCTAAAATGATCTTCGAAATCCAATTCCGAGCCAGTGAACACGAACTTGTAAAGATCCAAAGCACATGAAACGCACTGGGTATAATCTGACATCCTCGCCTCATCGCTTACAACTTCAGGTGACAATTTGAGGTTCAAGAACTTCCGTAAAACGCACAATAATAACGACTTGTAGTGAGAAATGTCCCACTGATTAGAATTGAAAAGTTTGATCTTCTCTGTGTTCTCAGACGCGACATATTCGTGATTAAGTGAATCTTTGAGCAACTTTTCGTTAGAATGCACGCAGTTGAGAACTGATTTTAGGAAGTACCTGAATAGCTTGCAATCATCATGCGTTGTGATGTCACTTTTTTCCTTCAACATCAAATTGAAGGAGAGAAGAGGGTTGGTGAGAACCTTGAGTAGTCTATTGGCTGACCCATCAAGGACAATCTTATTGACAAGCCTCAGTGTTTCGATAGCTTCGCCAGAATGTTCCGACTCGAGGCTCTCGAGAACTGCTAGCAAAGCATTCGAAAGTATGGTATCTGATCCGCTTAAATCAGACGAATGACTCCATAGCTTGAGGAACACAGAATACTTTAGGTCCAGTGGAGTCCTGAGGAGCATAAACAAAACACCGGCCTCAACTTCATGAACTTCGAATACCGTCTGCAACTCAAATATGCACCGAACTGCTTCAACCTGATTGTTGGCGGGGTAAGCAGAAGCAAGTATGCCCCAGAGGTTGGAGAGTAGAGATTTGAGCACTCGAGACTTTTCTGTAGATGTGAGAAACGGTACCAAGTGACCACAAATCTTCAGCATTCCGAATAATACTGTGGAAGCACATGCATCTGGATCTTCATCGGAAAACGAAAACTGGGGAAAAGCGAGAAACGCATGTTTCAATTCAGAGGGAAACTTTGGCAAGGATACCGTGCGTAGCAGGTGATCCATAACATCAGCCAACTTGTCACTACCCAGGTCAAAACGTAAACTTTCAATGTACCAAATTTCATAATTTTGGATTAAAAGCGCAGTCAATTGCCGACTGGAAAATTCACAATTGATCTTGTCATCTAGTTTCAAGCGCTTATAATACTCTTTCACAGATAGCGTAAAGGATGCAGAGTCCAACTCCATAAAATCAGTTATCTCAATCAACAGAGAAAGATGAGGCTTTAAGAGCTCTATCATTGTGCTGAGGAATTGCACAGCGGCACCAGTGATAGGTGAGGTAAGAAGATAGCAAATTACTGCAAGTGGAGCATGCACAGACATATCTTCATCAGGAAACTTGAAGTTCTCCAACAAGAACTCAACAATTTGCAAATCTTTCTCTTGCCCACTGAGAATCAAATCGCAAGTGATGTAACTCCAGATAATGCCAGCTTCTACCTCGTCAAAAAAAGATTTCGCTACCACCAAGAGTTCGGAGCAGTTGCGCATATTGGTTCTTATCGCCTCAAAACAGGATCGCACTATGGGAACAAACACATTGGGGGTATACAAAGAGCTGATCTCCCATCTGTCCAATATTAAAGCATGCGAAATTCTGTACGCTATCAACATTGATTCAGTGGAGGAGCTGTCGATGCGAGCTCTTGCACCACTCTCCAAAAAAGGCAATGCATACTTTGCAAAGTATTCTTTTTGGTGGCTCGCCCTTGCATTCTCAGCCGAGGAGTGGGCAACAGGGTCTTCAGGTCCAAGAAGCCAGTTCCAGAGTCTGCGGTTGAGACTCATATCCTTTTTAAGAGTGACCTCGCAACAAGACATGAGCAAGAGCTCCCTGTCACGAGGTGACACGATATCGGTTAGCACCGCAGAGTTTAAAGGTATATGCGAGAGCAACAAGTCGAAAAACCCCCGAATCACTATAATGTCACTTGCTTGGTTGAAGCTAGAGCTCGTGCTCAAAGCAGAAACAAATGCACGCACCAACAAGCCAGGTTCAGAGGAGAGGCACATCTGAGCTTCTGCGGAGAACTTCTTCTCTGATCCGTCTTTAATAGTTTCAAATGTGGGGAGGCGGACCAGGCACCAGTTGAGTGCCCCCAACCTCTTCTCCGGACTTGTTATGATGCACAAGAACATCGTGCGCCAAAAGTGTGGGTGGTCGGCCATTTTCAGCTTGAAGTTGTCTAGCAATGACATGCAGTCGGAGAAGATCTCTGAGTTTTCATCATCTAAGCCCGAAAGAAGAGATAGGAAAAAAGGTTTTGCGATGATTTTTAACGTTGCCGCATCCAAATACTTCACGAGGTCATTCTGGTATAGAGATAGAAGCTGGGGCTTCACTTGCATTGAGCCATACGAAATAACAGGGAGCAAGCCGGGAAGCCACTGCGAGATTTCGGAATTGAGCGCATCGGCGCTGAGGGAGTTGAATATGTCTTTGTAGAGTTCCAATGCTTTTTGGTGGACTCCGTTGGGCAACAGTGGCGAGAGGCAAAGCGATAAGCGGCTCAGCACCTGATGGGAAAGTGGAATTGTCAGCAAGGATTGCGATTGGCTGACTGGCACAGCTAGGGCCTTCTTCAACCGGGCAATAAAGGCAATGTAATCAGCCCATTCGTTCAAGGACTCATAAGTCAGGAGGGCCTTCTCCACCTGGGCCACGTGGCGCTTGTCTTTGGCAGAGGTTGGCAGGGGGCTCAGGAGTCTCGCATTTTGGCTCATTGGGATAGCTGAATTATTAAACGGGAACCGAGTGTCCTGGGAGGAAGAGATGTGTAGGAAATACGAAGCACTAGTGGGGTTATGATATCGCGTGTCTATTCAGCGGGTGTTTTGGCACGCCTCGCGAAATCCGTGCCTTTACACCACACATTCAACATTGTATATACATGGAGAGCTACAGAGATACACCCGCCACGCCTAGTCAACGGTGAATTACTTGTCAAGCACTCTGGAGATGAATTGAACTGCCTCCACCAACTCCTGGTTGCTTGTACTGTGACCGAGGTTCTTATATGGGCGGAAACTCCAGTCCTGAAAGCCTAGACCCTGGTAGAACTCTGCAGTGGACTTTCCAAACGAAAAATCGATCACCGGATCCAGTTCTCCGTGGCCCTGGAACACTGGGGTGCTGAAATTGACTCCCTGTTTGTTCATCCTGGCCTTGATGGCGTCCATCACGGGGCAAAAGCCGGAGAAAGCCAAAAGACCCCCGATTTTGAAGTCAAGCAAGGAGAGAACAGCCATCGAGAGAGCCGCCCCCTGAGAAAAGCCGCCAAGCAAAATGTTCTCGGGCGCGATGCTATGCTGATCGATTTGCTCTTGGATAAGGCCTTTGATGACTTCACACGACTTGAGGAATCCTTCTACGTCCTGCTTTGGGTGGTTGCCGCCCAACTGGTAAATGTCAAACCACCCGGGCATTTTCATCCCACCGTTGACTGTGATGGGAATGGATGGGGCGTTGGGAAAGATGTAGTTTGTCTCCTCATGGGCCCTGAATATGTGGGAGTCCTGAATGACCCGCGGGAACCAGGACCAGCCCTCACCGGAATCTCCCAAGCCGTGGACAATGATGACAGCGTTTTTGGCGGTTTTGGAAGCGGGAATACGAATGGCAGGAACACTCATGGTACCGGTGACATGGACCATCAGCATACAGTGTTGGTGAGCACTCCCGCAAACGCACGTGACATGGGCCCCGGGTCCCGGTCTGTCTCTCTCTAACCGCCCACATGACCGAGAAACCCATTTGTTTCTGTCCTGGGCTCCCTTGCGAACACCGCTATTTAAAGTGATACATTTGGGATTACGCAACTGGCGGGGCTTTCGTTGGCATTTAGTGTTTTACAGGGTTGCGCAGGTGTCACGCTCTATTAAACCTTCACCTTCTTAGGGTCAGCGCCCATGCCGTCGTCAACTGTTCTCTTGCCCGTGTTTCTCTTGTCCGCATTGATCTTGTCGGCATCGGCCTTTTCCGCCTCTATCTTTTCCGCCTCTATCTTTTCCGCCTCTATCTTTTCCGCCTCTATCTTTTCCGCCTGTTCTCCTGTCTCACCTCCAGTGTTACTCGACACCTCGTCACTGGCAGCTACCTTAAGCACACGCGCATTCTGCTTCTCCCCATTGACAGTGCGGAAGTAGGGCTGGCATCGCCAGTACGGCACGGTCTTATAGCGGCCACCCCATGGCTGTAGTTCACCTTCAGTGATCACATCAATGTCAGCAATGTTGGGCTTGGCATAAATATCCTGGACCAACTTCTCAACAGACTCCACTATGGACTCCCACTTGTCGAAGCCTGCATGCACGCTGGTGCCGCCAATCACTGGCCGGAGCTCCTTGTGCACATTCAAGAATGCATGCAAGAGCTTGAAAAAATGGGCCTTCATGGCCGTCCGAGAGGCCTCACCGCCGCATGTCTTGACGATCTCAAAGTACTCGCGTAGCATGTGGTCCACGCGGGCGAACTGCTTGTTCATGTCATTTGTTTCCGTCCAGAACACGCCCGGATTGTACAAGTTGCTCTCTGCAGACATTACGGCATCACACTGCACCGCCTCCATGCATCGGCCCAAATCAGACGGGTAGAGGATGTTGCCGTTGGCGAAAAACACTTGGTGAGCAGGCAAGTTGTCCCGCAAGTACCGCAACACCTTCCAGTTGGCCAAGCCCGTGGCCTGGCCCTTCATTTCCCGCGTACGGCCGTGCACAGTGATGAACTGAGCTCCGGCATCAAGCACCATCCTGGCGTACTCAAGGCTCTTTTCCCAATCGTCATACACGCGGATCTTGGCCGTCACCGGGCACTTCAAATTGTCGTGGAGCTTGCGGATAAGCTTGTGCACTAACGGCCAGTCGTCCATCAAGAACGCCCCGTAGTTCCCCTTCTTGGCGATTCCCTGCGGACACCCGAGGTTGAGATCCACGGCATCGCATTTGTCCTCCACGTGCTGTGCCGCTTGCAACAAGTAGTCTGCATCGTTGGCACAGAACTGCACAATCAACGGGCGGTCGCTGGACACGTGGCCGTCCATTTCCGACCACATCTTGGCCCGGTACTTTTGGTCCGTAGCAAACAACCGTGCGTGAAACATGGGCGTGTAGCACAAGTGGGCGCCATATCTCCTCAGGAGGATTCGCCATGCTAGCTCGGACTGGTCGACCATGGGGGCCACGATGGTCTTGGGCTCGCCCATGGCTCGATAAAGTTCTCTTCCCTGTAGTTTCAGGCCGGCCATTTTCAGCGAGAAGCAGATGACTGTGGACAATAGATGGCGCAAGACGGTCGTCACTGTGAAGAGGTGTGAAGAGGTGTGATGAGGTATGGTGAGGTGTGATGAGGTATGGTGAGGTATGATGAGATGAGGTGTAGGGCGATGTGCATTGCGATGCACCGCGCAGGCCGAGCACCTGCAAAAAATATATCGGTCAAGTTAGTCCGCATTAATGGCCCCGTCCTGGACCTATGCTGCACAAACCCCAGCCATTTTCCTACTAAATCGCGGCCCGGTCCATTAAAAATCGGGCGCTGGGCGCGGGTCTCTCTCTTTGGATGCCTGTTTTTTACTCCTGTTACCAAGACAAGCTGATGGACCTCGCCGAGGATTAAGGGTAACCCAATGCTCATGGTGGTGGGCGTTGTTTTGTTGGTCGAATTCTGAATCTTTCCTGTATATTACTGGGCTATTTCTTTAGAGTAGGCATAGGCTTGTTACGCTGTCTAGCTACTTGCGTGGTCTAGAATAGACCGTACATCCCTCTATGGTAGACCCATGGGTGCGAAAAATCAACCAGAAGAACGCCTTGGTTATGAGTGCTGCTAGTTCAAATGAAAGGGTCCCTGGACTAGACATGTAATAAACAGGCCTTTGAGAAGGACTTATGGATCGTTTGGAGTCTTCATTCAGAGACCACTGCTTACTCCCCTCCCCTTGAGTTTACCTAATTGTCTACTTAAATGATCCTTTTTGTCCTATCTGTATCTTCACTTTGGTAATTTGAGAATATCATCGTTGCGTTGGATAAGTGTGGCCAGTCTGGGCGGCCAGTCTGGGTGGCCAGTCTGGGTTTGGGTTTCATGGCTGCATGGTCCCAAGCGACATATTTCAGGAACGCTTATCCCGAGAAAAGTACCTCATGTTATTGTTCGTTCATTTCCTTGCCTGAATATGTACAGGCGTCTAAATGACTGCAGGGCTTAGGCCCACGTAATGTCATTATTTACAGGAGCAACAAGTTCGCTCCAAACAGGCATTCGCTCATATTCCTATAGGGGATAATGTAAATATCCGTGGAAACACGTGCACAGGGACGCTAGTGGTAATTTCGTGCAATTAAATATGATAAATAAATAACGTGGTCTAGCTGCGGGCGATGAGGGCCATGCTCTTGAGTGCTTCCGCAAAGCTCATAGCGAGAGGCCAGAGCGGAGCATCTGCCAAAATCCGAGCGCCCAAGCCCAATGCCTGCGTCAGGAGCTTGCAGCTCTGTAAATCTTCCGCCCGAAGAGATCCCTCTCTCAACTTCTGCAAAGCCATTTGTATGTTGCGCCTGCACTCCTCGCTCCATGCAGCGTCGAAGATTCCCCGGCACTGCTTGCGCAAGAACTCCGAGTAGGACGAGTTCTTACTTGGGTCGAGGGTGGTTTCGACCGTTTTGAGCACCTTTTCTAACGTGCTCCAGAGCGCCATATCCGCTACCGACAAGTTCTGTGAGCGCTCGAGCGCCATCAATGTTCTGCTCACTATCATCACGGCGATAAACACGGCGGTGATAAAGAACACAGGCGTTCGAACCGAGACCAAATTCTTATTCTTGAGCTCAAGAATGTTCTCGGTCCATAAGTTTAAGATCTCCACGGCGGACGTAGACGCCTCTTTCAACGCATCAGCATCTCCACCGAGTTTCCCAAAAGCTTCACCCATGGCCGGCCAATCCTTGTTAAGAACTCGCTCTGTTACTGGCGTGAAATCGGTACATATCCTGATCTTCGCGAGGTAGAAGAATGGCATGATTAGCTTCAAATCTGAATTGAGGTCACTAGTCTGCGAATCAATCTGCCTTACGAATGATCGCCCTCCATTCCTGAAATAGTTCTCTTCCCAAGTCTTGAGCAAAGCAGAGAGCTTGGGCCGATGCTCCATTCTCCACTTGTATGCATTGGATGTTCCCTTACATGCATGCAACTCCTGCAGAATTCGCTCGTGAACATACATGAGCAAAGCCGCAAAGTTCTTGAATGTGGTTCTGGTTGGATCTCCATTGCCAGTTTCCATGTTTATACGCAAAGCACTCATTTGCCCATTATTGCTCAAATCCACAAGAGAAACCCCGTCCACTTGTTGAAGGCAATTATACCATTGGGTTGAGTCTGCTGCTTCCCATAAACGTTCGTCATTGCAGTGCGTACCGCAGGCAATTTCCATGCCTGACAATGGAATCGAGCTTCCGAGCAAAAGGCTGCGCATTATCTCCATCTGGAAAAAGGTTTGGATAGTTCGAATGCGCGTCTGAGTCATGATAAAGTAGTCATAATTGTTTTGTATAACTTCCGAATCGTTTTTGCTGGTGAATTTTGGGGGAGGAACAAGAAACTCCTCTAATGGGCGATGAAAGTTGGTAGATTTTATCAAACCCACCATGGAATTCATTTGCCTTAACGTGATTTCCACCATGTTTGGCTCATTCAAGAACATGGACGTGAACATGTGGAGAACGAGGCATTGATGAGCCATGATTGGCACCTTCTTGAACTGCAACTTATCCACCGTAACTTCTTTCTCAAAGAATTTGTGGATATGTAGCTTGGACAAGTTGAACAAGAGCAAAGTGTTGGAGTCATGGTAGGAGTAAACTGCTCCTATCGAGCACATCGACAATATCAATGGGATGTTTTCAAAATTGTCAATCATGGGGTTTCGGAGCGTTGGCGTATGGATGAACGGGAAGTATGAATTGAACTCCTTCTCGTATAAATTCATGTAGTCGTTCAAATCTTCCAAATTGGGGAACTGCTCCTCAGTCAAATTATTTACCTCGATTATTTTTGATCTTAGTTCTTCGGTAATGAATTCCTTGCTTTCGCCAATTGTGAACTGAGCGCGAGATAAGCTTCGTGCCAGTGCGCTTATCAGTTTTTCAGAGCCACTGGTGTTAATCAAAGCCGTATTATCAATCTCGCTTCTTTGGCGAACTATATCCTCCTGTCTCACTTTGAACAACGAAAACACCTCGTCACTTTGCGCTTGGGCTTCTTCAGCAATGTAGGGCATACCCATAAACCCGGTGATATTAGAAGCAGATGGAAATTCGTTAAGCACTGGAATTCCCTTGATTTGCTCCAACCAGTCAAGGTTCTCTACTTCGTTGACGAAACCTTTCTTCGCCTTCTTATTGTCATTGAATTGTGAGGAGTTTCTTTTCTTGGTTTGCTTCGATGACGGGCGACTTCTTTTTTGTTTCGACCCAGCAACCTCTTTCGGGCTGCCGCCTGTGCTGATGGGGTTGTCTCCAAATACGCCTAGGTCTCCGGCCAAGTGGGCAAAACCGGTGCCAACGGGAACTAAGTTTTCTTCAGTAAAGCTCAGAGGCTCATTAGGGCCGAATTCTAGAGCCAAAGGAGTAGTGCCTTTGATATGGTGCGGATGATTAGGATCCAGGAATTGGTGTGTGGTCATTATGTGATTCGAGAAATAATCCGGAGGCACGTTTCCAGGGACGTTGGAAGACATTTGAGAAGCAGGCACCTTCATCCCGATGTGGTCATTATTTGATTGAGTATGATGCACGTCCATGGGATCCATGCCCTGGTATGACACCTCTTTTGCAGAGCTTCCGAAATCCATTGAATACCAGTCCAAATCAAGGCTCCCAAAATCAAGGACCAGGTCGCCTTTAATAAGGCCCTTGTCATGCGAATATGCACTGGGGGGAAATCCTGTGTCTATCTGGCTCTTTTGGATGGTCAAAGCATCCTGAAGATTGGTGTAGGATAACCCCGAGACCGCAGAGAAAGACGCATACCGTTGGTTAGGAGGCTGCCTCTTTCGTATTCTGTTGAAATCTTGGAAATTCAGGGAGAACTTTGAGTCGTGGGAATGCGCCAAACCCTCCAGTATCTCAGATTTCTTTTCCTTTGTGAGCGGAGAATTTCCAGTCAACGGAGAAGGCTGTTGAATGAAGCTTGAGGGAGCTATTTGTAAGTCGGAATCACCAACGGAAGAAATACCGCTGTTCTTGGCCTGAAATGAAGGAGTATTTGTAGAAGAATTCGTATGGGGAGAAGGCATGTTTCCATTGAGAGAGGAATTTCGGTGTAAAGAAGTAAAATCCATGTCATTGGCATGGGAGTCAGGTATTTGTGACGGTTCCTGAGGAGAGCCATTCGAAACAGACAGCAAAGGCAGGTTCAGTTGATGGAGGGAATTAGGTGACAATCTCTCCACCTGGTCAGACAGAAGTGGCGCTTTTGCTTTTGTGTTGTTGTTCAAAATAATGATATTTTCATTGGATATCGAAGACGCTGCGGAGGCATCCATGGAGTGGGGCAATGACGCTGGCAACAGGCCTCTCCTGGCGACCTGGAATATGTGTTGGTGGAGCTTTTGCTGGTGGCGAAGCACCAAGTCACGCCTTGCAAAGCAGCGACCACAAGCAGCACATTGAAAGGGCTTTTCGTTTGTATGAGAACGTTCGTGGCGTTTCAAGTGCTCCAAGCGGGCAAAGCCTCGAGTACATATGGAGCACGCGTGGGGGCGGGGCTTGTCGGTACGGATCTGTTGGGATTTCTTAGGAATGGGCTCTATGGCGCCGCTAGAAGACAGCGTGGAGAAATGCTCCGATTGGGGTGACGATTCGACTTTCATGTGGAGAAATTTGCATGCACCAGGAAAACGGGTGGGGGAGCGGCCGCCGGCTTAGTCAAGGGAGTAAAGCCGAGAGAAAGGGGCGGGTTCGGAGACGGTGAATGCGGGAATGAGGGGCGGCAGAAGAAATAAGCCACTGAGTGGAGGTGAGCGAGCGCAGATCAGCTAGAGATTAAGAAGTGTAAGAGACGAGTGTGGAGGAAAAATGATGGCATGACTGGGCTCGCTCTCAGTGAAAATTTGTGTACATAAGGCCCTCCAGCGCATGGAGCGCAGGAAACCCTGACTCCACATGACACGGGTCTGGAGAAAAAGTCCGGCAGGGCCGGGACCGGCTGCGCCGAGAACGCATAGTGCACATACGAGGAAGACTAAGCCCGAGACATGGACAGGTGTAAAGTGGTCAATGCACCCAGGGTTCGATGCACCAAGCCATCGGGGGGCACGGGGCCAAAATTGATTTGGCTCAGGATTGTTGAGAGTTTGTTGGCACCCTGCAAAAAAAAAGAAAGGCGAAAAAAAAAAAAATACTAACCCGTGTCGAGTCCGGAGAGAAAAAGAGAAAAAAGTCCGGAGAACTGGCAACAAGCGCGAATCCGGGGAAGCCACTAGGCAGGAAAGGGCGCGGTTACTGCCAAAGACAGATTCGTAAAGCCCTATGCGTACATTCAAGAATGCAGTGCGCGCGTGTTCAGGCGCCATGCTTTTCGTAAGCCTTGAGGGCAGCTTAAACGGGCATGAGTTCGGTCTCCAGCTGTTCGGCCCCCACGGCCCGCATCCGGTCAGTTCAGGGTACATGCATGGGGGCGAGAGTTTCACGCTTGGCGGTTAGCTTCACTTATGTAGGTCATGGTCACGCATGATGGCCAGGTTCTCGCAAGAAGGTCTGGTTCTTGCATGATGGTCTGGCTCTCGCATGATGGTCTGGTTCGCATAATGGTCAGGTGGACGCATGATGGTCAGGTTCTCGCATGACGGACAGGCTTACAATGAGAACGACTCGTTGTTCTAAACAATCCTCTCGGCAAGCTTCGGCATGACTATGGATTTTGCGTGATTGGTGGACAAGGTATTGTTGCGAGGAGTTCTCCCGTAGAGAAGGGACCGTCATGGTGTTTCCGGAAGGGGGATGTCCGACTCTGTGGTGGCTAATAATGGCAGCGGATACAGAATAGCTGATTATGGGATAGGCTGGCAAAGGGTATAACAAAGTGTCCGAAAGTCGGAGTCACCGAATCGCATAGTCGAACTGATTCGTGTACGTTTGAGGTACGATTTTTTTGTTTCAGAGTGCAGTGAGGCTGACGAGTCAAAATTCACAATCGAGGCGGGCTATTTTGGGCTATTTGGGCCTACTGACCCGTCGCGCCACCCCACGCAGGCTAACGCCGGCTACACACACGCCTAGCGTTTCGCACTACACACGGCTACTGTCATCACGCCGGAAGGATCGAGATCTCCAGCTCAACCGCGATCCATCATCTACCAATCATCTGCGGATATTCTGCAGTCACCCGGCGGACCGCCCTTCCCTTGTGAATCGTTTGCACCCCAGACCCCTAGCCAACTCCGCACATCGGATCCCTGGCCAGTACTTTTCCAATCTTAGTCCTTCACCATGTCCATATTGTTCACCACGGGCGCCACGGTGACCTTCCATAAACTCATTGACTACATAGTCAAACCTGACTTTCTTGACTTCCTCTGCAAAAAGGGCTTCTCCAGGATCTTGCTACAGTACGGCAACGAGGTGGATTCAAAAGGCACCAACATCAGCAAACGCTATTTGAGCGAGGCTCTCGTGAGAGAGAACACCCTTGAGACTTTGGACCTTGCGATTCAAAACGAAACCAACGATAAATCCTGCACTACGTTCTCCAACTCCCTTCTAACGCTCGAAGTCTTTGCGTACTCCAACGAACTTCCAACGCTCATCTCCTCGGCGGATATCGTGGTGTCGCATGCAGGCACCGGTTCCATTCTTGATACGCTTCGTCTCCATGTGCCGTTGGTTGTGGTCACCAATGATGATTTGATGGATAGCCACCAGGCGGAAGTGGCGGCAGAATTTGAAAAGGGCGGGTTCCTAGCCCTGCTCAGTGCGAAGGATTTAGGACATGGCTTGTTACAGGAGAAAATCGGGGCTCTACAAGGTGGCAAATTGAAGTTGAATGTACTTCCAGAGGCTTGCTCCGATGTATTATCCAGCATCATTGCAGATGAAATTGGTGAATCCATCGGCAAAAGGCAGAGCAGTTAACGGAAGAGGGTATAAGCATATGTGAAGGCCAAGATGCTAGCAAAGGGATGCAAAAGACACTGAAGATACTGAGTATACTGGGTTACTGAGGATACTGAGTTACTAAAGATACTGAGGATACTGAAGCCACTGAGGATAATGAAGATACTGAGGACACTGAGGATACTGAGGATATTGAGGACACAGCATCGTTAAAAAAGTGTATACCTTAAAGCTCCTGACTTCCAATTAAGAACGAGTATAGCGAATGTCAATACAATGTCGCTCGGGCCCTTTCCAGAAGTGCTACTTCGCCAGACATTAGCTAAGAGTACCCATGATAGTCGACCATTGTTACCAAAAAATATCAGCAGCGCGCAGTCAATGAGATTTAGCTAATTGGTGGTGTACTCGGAGCCTAGGTAGGCCCGTGCACCCGGCCGCACGTTTGAAGTCTCCACCACCCCTTCTTCTCTGCCATGTACCCGTACCGACCCAATCCAATTCACAACCCCAGAAGGCGCAGACGACCCCGGGTTTTCACAAAGGACATCGAAACGCTTCTTTTTTCCTTAGGAGATGGCCCCGTCTCCTTGGACTCCACCGTCAATTGTCTCGAGGACTGTTTGGTGGAGTTTCTCTCCGACCTTTCACATGAGTCGCTTCATTTTGCCAGAGCACATGGGCGGTCCAGAATCAAGATCGATGACTTGCCTTTCGCACTACGAAACGACCCGCAAAAACTCGGGCGCATGAACTATATCCGGGAGCAGCTTTCTAGGATTGAAAACGCCAAGAAGATGTACGACACAAATAACGTCAATGAAAAGGAGCTCTTTGCAGATGATGACGACGATGATGCTGAGACAGAAAAGCCCAAGCGAACGAAAAAAAAGTCCAAAAAGAAGGTCCCCCAGAACGTGTCTTTCAATGAGTCTAACGACAGTGATACGTGAGTGCTTTGTATATTGAGTAAGCATACCAACCTGGATCCTCGCACGCCATTTTCAAGATAGAGTGGTGCCAAAAAAGTGAACGTGTTTACCGATTGTGCAATCATTTATTTTATGACGATCGAAAAGCTCTCGACTCTGGCCGAGCTGATT
Source organism: Metschnikowia sp. UFMG-CM-y6306 (assembly GCA_009756535.1). Lineage (NCBI taxonomy): Eukaryota > Fungi > Ascomycota > Pichiomycetes > Serinales > Metschnikowiaceae > Metschnikowia > Metschnikowia sp. UFMG-CM-y6306. Next base: position 311,217 of record WFIW01000010.1, on the reverse strand, counting down.
ATTCTTGGTGACGCCTTCGGCAAGGTATCGACCCCATATATGAGAGGAGCTTGCTATGTACTGAGAGATCGTTGCTCGCGAATGGAGTGTTCTCCTAATCGGATATGTCAATATTCTGAATGGCCGTGCCTCTCACATATTTCTCGTTTCTGATCTGCTCGTTGACGTGGTTCAAAAACTGGTGGACGCTGATCAGAGTGTGAGTGATCGATATTGCACACAATGCACCGATGCAAAGGTAGATGCTTGAGGCTTGATCAATCTTGGCTCCCTGATTTCTGGCAACAGCCAGATACAATCTGTGGATGTATATGATCCCGAGGCTGCTGACTGTTTGAGGTGACACTGCCAGAAAAAGCCATGATATCCAGGTGTCAGTGGTTTTCTTCTTCTTATAGTAGAAGGAGAGCAACAAGGGAAATATGGTAAATGGAAGCAACGAGGCATTAAGAAAGACACCCGGCCATGAAAAATTCGTTTTGTAGCCACCTGCACCCATCTGAATCGTGGGTTGCCCAAGGAAATACTTCTCAACTTCTGAGATGTACTCAAGGTGCACAACTCCGATCACGAGGTGGTGCATAATCACGGAAATAATGTCCGCCACGAAACCCCCAAGAGGAATGGCAAAATTCATAACAACTGGCGCGGCCCGGCGTCCCTGGTTCATTACGAACGCCCTTACATCTGTTGAGTTTGGACGGTGATCCACCAAGAACATCGCTTGCGCCAATGTGATCAAGCCTGCACATAGTGAGTATACGTCGAGGTATTTCCAATCAATGGAGCCATCCGAAAGCCCCAGCTTTGGCTTCCAACCTTGGAAAAGTTGTTTGCGCACAATGACGTAAGCACCCACAATCGGCCTACCGACCAAAGCGGCCAACAAGAATATCAGCACAAAAAGAAGTGCCCCGAAGAGAATCACCATGCAAACCAACGCAAGGCATCGCAATTTGTTGTTGGGAGGAGTATAAACAATAGTGTAGTGATCCTCATAAAAAGCGTTCTCATCCCACCAATCAGACTCCTCGTTTTCTGAGACGGGCTCAGTAGGAGAGATGAGCTGGTCTGATTTGGTCACCGGAACAAACAACAGTCTCAAGAACTTGCGAGAGTTGTCGTCGCTACTTGGAGCTCGAATATAGGTTCCGTCGGGAACGAAGTAGGCCGAAGAATCCAGGTTGGTTTGAAAAAGCTCCCGTGCTTCAGAGTAACTGACGGGTTTGCTGTAGTCTGGAGTACCAATGCCTAGCAACTTATGAATAAAGCTCTTGTAGACAACATAGCCCCTTTCTTGGGGTACTGGCTCGTCAAGTAAGAAATGAGACAACCGGAACTTATGACTCAAAACTGCAAAAGAATGTTTCCAGAACAACAACGCATTATTCGCCATTAAGTCTTTAAAATGGAATAAGACCCACGCTGTGCAAACGACAGCGAATGCTTCGTAAAAGGATGATATCTGAATAGGAAGCAAAGCACCTTCGGAAAATGGGGGATTGACCAAAAACCGAAGGCCCCACGTGACAGAGCCCATTCCCAACACAACGAACGCTGTATACACCTTTGCACTCAAAAAGATCCTCAGAATTTGCAAAAAGAATGGCTTGACAATAGCGTCGTGTATCAATCGAGTATTGGGGTCCTCGGGGCTTTTGATAAAATACAACACCCCGGGACGCAAGATGTTCCGTCTTATCATGCTGACAAACAAGGCAACGCAGAACATATAGCATGTTCCCAACACCCAGTACACCAAGATTTTGGTGTACAAACCGAGCAGTTCGAATGAGCATGTTAAGAGATGTAGCTTTAGGTGGTCTTCGGAGGTGGACACGATGTCTGTGTTAATGAGGGGGGCAATGCAAAAATCAATAAGCCAACCACAATAGAGCGGGAATAAGACAATCTCGGAGGCGAATATGGTAAACACCTTGGCTGTGCTTGTAATCTGGAACATGATTTCATAGATTTTTCTTGGTTTGCCCACGACCGGCCTGTCTCCCGATACCAAAACAGTCATGTAGTTATGGAAGGCAAGACAAATCACAAGATAGCCTGTGCACAATGCCACTACACGGCCACCCAAATTTGGGGGCGTGACAGGCTTGGAATCAAATACACGGAGGAAAGCTCCAACAATTGGATCTAAGATAAAATCCCTGATAAGCCCTTCAAAGAAGGGCGGAAACTGAAAGTCGCCGTGAGCATATTTGAGAATCATGGGAGTTGAAATCCACCCGGTAAAAAACAGAAAACGACTAATGAACGCATAAAATATCCCGGCAGATGCATAACTCAAAGCAATGAGTATATAAGTGGCAGCAATGGTAGCGCCAATTAATGTAAAAAGGGCAAGCTTTCCGACAGTTTGGGGTATCAAATAAGTCGCGATCAAGAAAGCAAAGATGGCACTGTCAGCAAAGAAAGCAAGATGAATTGGAGTGGTGATATCAAGTCTAAAGCCTAGAACTTCCCAAAGATTGCCGTTGTCGACGAAGTCTGCATCATCGAGCTCATCGTTCGCAATGTCTTCTCTTTCATGTAGCGCGTCGATTTCATCGTCATCAGAATAATCATCGAGGGAGTCCATTCTTCTCATGTCTTGATCGTTTAAGTCCAAAACGTTCTCAGCAACAGGAACATCATCGGGCAGCTCGTCGTCTTCTGAAGAGCGATTATCATCGGCGGATCGGGACTCATGTAAGAGATTAGGATGCGCCATATAATCAGCATTTAAACCGGAATTTTCAGGTTCCATATGCGTATCTAGAGCGGACGGAGGATTCTGGCGGGGATGTAAAATGTCAAACTGCCTGTGTTCTATTGCAGCACGCAAAGCATGTTCGTGGACGTTACCGTCTTCCATTCGACGTAGATCTTCAAGCGCCCTGTTGATAACGATTTCGTTTGAGCTTGAGTTTTCGCCCGAGTCATTCTTCGCAAGCAGAGCAAGTAGATCTGCAAGTTTTGTTCTGGGGCGCTTGCCTATTCGGCGTAAGAGGAGCGCCTTGTAGCCCTCTTCACGAATAACCCACTCGTGCTCTATGAAAATCACAACTAGCACCATGGTAAAAATGATCACCTGAAGGTTGCCATGCACAAAGGTGTTAACCAAGAAGGTCAGGCACTTGTCCATAAACGTAGTGTCGGGGCCCTCTAGCAACGCACCGCTCCTTGTGCGAGTAGCATAAGCACCGTAGAGCAATGTGTGCAACACCGAGATATTGGCGGAGGTTAGCCTCTCATCTGCTATGTAGGTCAACAAGCGGCCCAAAAACTTCCAGAATATGGAGAGCTGAGAGATAGCGATGCAATAGAGCAAGATGGAAGTGTTTCTGACCACGGATCGCTTGGCCATCGTCACGAGCTTGTGGTAGATCTCGCGGCTGGGCATGCGAGACGGCATCTCGGGGTCGTAGATGGTCTTGAACTGATATGCGGTGTTGCAGATATCGCACCGCTTCTCCTTGTTATTGGAGTGATTGAGCCATTCTAGCAAGCAGTCCTGGTGGATGAATTTGATCGAGCCCCTGCACTTGCAGGGATGGATTAGGGGTTGGGTGCTGGTGGCCTCGCCCCTGCAAATCCGGCACGTTTGCTCAACCTCTGACATTCTTGAGAGGCAAATCTAGTTTGGCTGTTGGTCCACTGTGATCACGCCTTGGGTAAGCTCTGGTCAAGCTCTGGTCAAGCTCTGGTCAAGCTCTGGTCAAGCTCTGGTCAAGCTCTGGTCACGCTCTGGTCACGCAATCACGCAATCACGTAATCACGCTATGGTCAAACTCTGGTCACGCAAGTGAAACTCTGGTCAATCCCTGGTCAATCCCCGGTCAAAATTTGGTCACGTTAGTTCCTTGGGTTATCAGCAGTGAATGGGTTTCAGATGGAAGCGCAGGTGTGTGGAAAGCAGATAGTAAATCTTCGCGGACCCTTCTTGCTTGGTGTACACTGTGATGCGAGTCGAAAATACAGCATGCGCAATACGCACGAATGCACACACGAGGCTCAAACCGGTCTGACCGCTTCGACGGGCGCCTTGGATCTGCACCGGCTCTTAGAGCCCGCACGACCTGCCGGGACCACCCCCTAAACCAGCCTCTATTATTTATTTTGGCGATCAAGGTGATCCCGGTGATCAGATGGTCTTTTGACGTTTCAGGCAGTTTCTGTCAGACCCACCCCGGGTAGTGCGCTACCCATGGGTACACGAATGGCGGGTTTCAAGGCGGAATCGCCGGCCACCCACATGAAGACAGCCTACCTTGGAGATTTGGACGCAGGACTACCATTGCATTCCATCGAATACAAGCTCGGATTCGCCTTGAGGGTAGCCCTTGTCGGAAACTAGCACGATGGGGAGCTTCTCGCAGAATAGGGTGCCAAATGCCGTGACGCGGCCCCTGCCCATTTTTCCTATACAGGTGTAGACAATCCCCTGTTTTAGGGAACATCAACGAATCCATCTTGTCTAAGAACCAGACGTTACTAAAGCACCTAACAGTATCTACTTTTCACTATTCAGACTATACTTCCACCACTCCGACTTTTTTGTTTGACTTTTCATATAAAACTTAACTATTCCGAAACTCCACGACTATTCTCAATTATTCACTTCATTCTCAACTTTTCAGTAAATTATCGACTGCTTAGATAACACCACGGTTTTACCGCATGCACTGGATGTGTTGTCACCAGATTCCCGGAAACCGGCTCTATATTTATGCGGCTCTTCTCTTCTAAAAGTTGTCCGCCTCTTCCCAAGCACCCAAAAATATTCCGGTGGCTCGGTTTCCTGAAATATGCGCCTATGTGCAGAATACAAACATGATTTACCCACAAGAGCGTTAATTTAGCCTGCGGCTTTACGTCCATCATGTCCCCGCACTGGCAAGTGTATGCGTGAGATTAGTTCTACACGTGTTTATACAAGTTTTATATAAGCATTCTAGCAAACTTCTTGGAAGTATATAAACGCTGGCCCTACTATCTTCGGAAGTGCCTAGGCCTCCTGCGATACTGCCAGGGCCTCACTGATGATACTCTCGGCGATGGATATCTCGAGCTCTTCGATCTTGTGTATGATACCATGAGCCTCCTTTTCAGCCGCCTCAACATTATCCTTCAAGTAGTCTTTGGCATCTTCAAACTTTTCACCAGCACGCTCTTTTAAATCCTCTAAGGCTTCTTGAGCTTCGTGACTCGCTTCAGCTGCTTTCTTTTGTATAGCATCTTTATGGTCCTTCAATTTGTCTCCAGCAGACTCGGCTTTCTCTTCCAAAGCATCTTTTTGGTCCTTCAATTTGTCTCCAGCAGATTCGGCTTTTTCTTCCAAAGCAACTTTCTGGTCCTTCAATTTATGGCCAACAGATTCGGCTTTCTCTTGCATAGCATCTTTATTGTCCTTCAACTTGTCGCCAACAGATTCTACTCCCTCACCCAACTGCTCAAGTTTTTCGGACGCTTCATGTTCAAGCTCTTTCTTCACTTCGCTCGCTCCTGTGTCGACTTCCTTTACAATTTCTGGAATGTGTGGGGGATCGACATGAATAATTTTGCCATGCTCGTCAACCTTAATGCTTCCCGCATGGGATTCTGCGGGTGGCGCTTCTTCAAACATTGAAACGTTCTCGTGTTCAACAGCTGGACGTTCTTCAATAACTTCTTCTGGAGAAGCGCGAGCTTCATTGATGACTGCTACTGGGCTCGTCTCTGCCGCAGAAATAGCCGATGCTGTCTTTGATTCCAACTTAAAAGACTCATACTCTTGCGGAGTCGAGAAATAGTTATTGCAATTGTAGTCCCATGAGCTTAACAATTTGGAACTCTCGCATTTGCCTTTGGTCCACTGGAATCCGTCAATCATGGGAGAGAAGACATGGTAAGTGTAGATAGCCAAAATGAAGAAAAGCAAAACAAAGCCATATGCTGGCTTGCTTAATTTCTTGCAGGACGTCACCATCAAGTTCAAAAAGTGTCCAAGACCCAAAATTGCAAAATATTGCGCTGGTAAATAATGGTGCAAAAATAATTGCCTGCCCATGATAAAGAATGGGAGGTAGTGAAGAGCCCATCCGGCAAAGTAGCTAAACATTTGATAATTGTAGTTGAAAACCTCCTTGTTGACCGAGAGTTGGCCACCACTTTGCCACTTCAAGACGCTGATGACAACGTGGATGACGAAACCCAATACACATGCAGTTGCAGCCCACCAAACGACCGGATTGCCCAACAAGTAAATTTGAGTGTGATTTCTGCTCCAGTAATTGATACCACGGAGTAACAAAGGCCATTCATGAGGGCTGGACTGCCAGTTGTGGTGACCAGTCAAGCCATTGTTAAGTCTCCACATGACTTTGTGAGATTCTAAAAGCTTGGACCAGAATCCAGGTTTTTGGTACGACACTTCATCGTCTCCGTGGTACATTGGATTTCTGTTGGTTTCAATGTACCAGTGGGTCAACCTTCTGGCACCTTGGGAAGCAGAAGTGACTTCTTGTTGTTTAAAGCCCCAGTCAGGTAAAGTAACGGCACTGGAAAATAAGTAATGACCAGTCATAGCATGTCTCAATCTGAATACGGTTTCCAAAGCTCTGATGTCGTTCTGTGCATGTTCGGGGGTGACATGCTTGACAACCTCCACGACCCAATCATCATTGGCGTCACCATTGAAGCCCTCGTTTCCGTAACCGGATACTTCCTTGAGCCAGTCGCGCTCAGACACAGGGGGTTTCTCGTCATGAGAGTGTAATCTAACGTGAGAGTTGACGTGTCTAAGTCTGACTTTAGTGCCATCAGTGATTGGCACAAAATGATCTGGGGTCGAGAAGTTGTAAGGTTCAATGACCCAGTCATTGTTGTTGTCAAGATGAGGGTACAACGTGATCTGTTGTTGCTTGGAGCCTCCTGGGTAGTAATGTCTGTGGGAGTGCAAGTATCCACCTTGGGTATTGGCATGACGAATAGAAACAACGGAGCCGTACCCAACAGGGGCAGCAGTACGCTGAGGGATTCTGTTTCCGCTTAAGCCACTTCTAAAAGCACTAGACATGAAAGCAGAGCCATCACCTTCATTGCTCAAGACATTGAAATGAATAGCGAACGTAAACAAGTAGATGATGAGGGGGATACCAAGCAAAACAGAGGCACGGACGGATGCATTTCTCAAGATGGCGCCCGGCTTGACTTTCAAGTCACCGATTTGAAGCCACATGTGGGCCACGCACATGGCACCTACCCAGGAAATTGTAAACAAGCCAACCCACTTTGAAGAAAAGGCCAACCCCAAGGAGAGACCACAAGCAAGCAAAGAGCGATACCATTGAAAGGAGAAGGGCTGTTGCACCTCGAACTTCTTGAAGGCGTAAATGGCGGCGGCGATGAAGAAAACCAAAGGAGAATCCAACAAAATGTACCTGCTGATAGTGACGAAGGAATTCTCAACAAGAAACAAGCCAGCGGTAACAAACGCAATGGATGGACGGACACCCGAAGATCTCAAGGTCAAGTAGCACAAGACCACGGTAGCAAGACCGAGCACGGCGGAAAAGCGCCTCATCAACACGTAAGGCACGGTCTCTGGGTACACATCGCCGATGGAGGCAAAGTCAAACGAACCATCGAAGCCACCGAGCGAGGATACAGCGGCAAAGAGCATCTTGGCCAAAGGAGGATGCACATCCATGAAGAAAGTGCCCAACACATACTTCTTGGAGAAGCCACCAAAGTGAACCTCGTCAAAAACCACCGAGTTGGGGCTTTCAATGTTCAGAAGACGTACGTACAAGCCCGCAAGCAACAACGTAGCAATAAAGGGGAAGTCAGCTTTAGACAATGCCCGGGCCTTGGTGACCAGCGGCAATACCAGCGTCAGCAAGAAGCTTCTCTCCTTGCCGGATATGAAAACAGGGTCCGCCACAGGATCCACATTCAAGGATGCGGTAAGAACATTGTCCGAGCGGGACACTGAGTCCTTCACCTTCGATTTCTTGGCCATGACGGGTGCTATGGGGGTACAACAGGAAGATGGAAAAAAAGCGCCTTAGGACTTACGTGTTACGTGGCGCGCACCGCGACGGTACGTGCAGGGGAATCAACCTAGATCCCGAGCTTGATCCTACGACCAAAGAAGCGCGTGTACATGACTGGCGTTCGTCACCTTTAGCGACCGCTCAGGCTCAGTGGTTGTGATTTGGTAAATGGGGACCATCCTGGGCTTCTGTCTTCTGTGCCTCCTGCGGTGGCCATCCTTGGTTTGGGGCCCATCAAGTAACGGGTTGCAGGTTAACTCTTCTCACATGTAAGATGCACTCCCCAATGGTTCTTTAGAGCGATCAAGATGAGCTTTTCTCGTAAATCCACAACTCGCTTCTCACAGAGCGTTTACAGGAATACGTGCCTCTGGGTCCTTCTGTGCAGAGCCTGTTAATGGCAAATAGGACCACGCCACGCTTAGAGTGTTGTAGTGCAGCTCTGCGGCGTACCTGTCCCATGTGCATCCATCACGCGAACAAAAGTGTGCAACCCTTCCCTTCTCTTCCACTACATGCTCCAGGAATGTGGCCTGCCAAATCAGGCTTGGGCGCGCAGCTCACCTATGGCGTTCTTGGAAATGCAGTGATGGAGCATGGCAGCCCATCAGACCCGGACTCGGCACTGTCACTTGAGTTCCCGAGGCGCAAAAACGGCGCATCCAGCTTGTACCCAATCCAGAACTCGTGCCTCCAACTCTCCCAGGGAGATCTTAATAGCATTGATGACGACCAGTTGCGGGCTCCCAAATTGCCTCTCACGGTCGGCCACGACTTGATGAAGGCTATGGCTGCGGAAGCGGACCCTTTCCAGAAGGACATGGGCCGAGACCCCTGCGTCAGCTCGCTTTCGGTGGCGTTCGATTTGGGCGTTGGCGAGTACGGAAAGGGTTCGCGTGTGGCCGGTCAAAAGCATGGTGTGATGGCCGTCCGTTGTGTGGCATGTGTGGACGGTGCAGATTCCATCTTGGTGTGTCCGCTCCTCCCGAAGATGAAGAATGTGATCCATCTCTCTGATCCCTGCAACCTGAAAAAAACACTATGTGCTGTCCCGAATCTCGACTACATGGCGAAATGCACATTTCCGTTTCGCATTCAGCAAATCTTGTACTCTGGTGGGCTTCTTGCCGTGCGGGGGGCAGACGAAATTTCGTTTCTCGAAGTCACATGGAACAATGATCCGAACACAAAGGGATTATACCTCAGCAAAGCATTCTCGAAGGTCTTTTCGAAAGTGCATATTCTCCATTTAGAGATGAAGAGCGACCGCCTAGCAGTATTCGACTCCGAGAGGAATTGCACATTTTACTCCCTCTGCAAAGACCCGGAGTGGTCAATTGAGAAACTTTCGTGCAAGCAGCTCCCTGCACGAAATCCGTTTGATCCATCAGACTTCCTTCGAGCCTGTTGGTCCTCTGCCTCAGACACAATGATCATTATGCATCGCAAAACCGTTATGGGGGTTTCCCTCGAATCCGATGAGGTAAGAAAGTACGTGAACTTCCACAACTGGTCCCATTTACTCGATTTTCAGCAATCAGGACCCGAACTTTTCATGCTTACGTCGCAGGAAATCATTTGGTTCCATTTGAATAAAGACAATGACCTACAACGGCTCTTGTCCTGGAAACATTATCTCGATTTTACCGATTACTCGTTGAGAATGACCCTCCATTTGCGAGAGAAAGATAATGTTATCGTGTGTCTAGTTTATTCATGCAAATCTCCGATAATCATACACTACTCTTTCGCAATGCGTGGGAATAAGCCCTACAGCGTTAAGGACCCCTACTACATTCGCTCCAGTCTAAGCGGCATCAGTCATATTAGTGTTTGTCTGTCTGCATTTGGTGAGGATGACTACCTCATGAATTACTTCCAAATTGGAGCGAATCATGAAGTAAACTACATGGCCCTAAGCTTTCAGCCAGAACTATCATTCAAGCAGCGCTCCGAAAACAACGTCGCCAATACGACCAAGCCCACGCCATCCCGTTTCATCCCGCTCCTCTTTTCTCGAGTGGAGGAGCGGTTTCTTCTTGAACAATTCAGGCATTCCCGGTCAAATGAATCAACAGACAATCACACAAACGCCGAGAAGGAACCGACAGATACGCAAGAAAACTCAGAGAAAGAACCCACAGTTACGCATGAAAACTCAAAGAAAGAACCCACAGATAAGCATACAAACGCCAAAATGAGTCTGAATGGAAGGTTGTTGCTCGAGCTGCACATCTCCGCATCGAACTCAGATTTATCGAATGTTGATGCGGTGCAAACCTTTGCTTTCGAGCTAGGTGCGGACATTGACGCACTATTCAAACCATCTCTCGCGTCGAGGGAAGTGCCCTCCTTCCAATCACTAGCAACCATAGCGAAAAACATTCCCACCACTATACTGGATCTAGCGGAGTTCGGGTCTATGCTCGAACAATTGAGCGCCTTCTATGAACGCCATAACATCAAACTTGACATCGGCGACTGGAGAGTTGTTAATCAGTTGATCCCTTCAGCTGTCACGACTTCGCGAAACCTTCTGGAAATCCTCTATGAGGCTTTCAACTGCTATAAACTGGATCCCAAAGTCATGAAAGCCGTAATAATTTTGGCATCGACCTTAATAAAGGCACACAACGTGCTTCTTTCCGAAGATTACGACTCTGCAATTGCAGCCGAGGCCGCTCAGCACGAACCGCCATTGCAGGATATTTTTGAAGAATGGAAGTTGGACGACTCACTAGAGTTGAAAGCTCGGCATGGCCCTTCTGAGCATACCCAAAATCGCTTGCTGGAACGAGCGCCCTTCGGAAGCTCTCAAGGCGTGCAACACTCGCCAATCATAGCGGACCTGCAAAGTACGCAAGACCTGCGGCTTCTAGATTCCCAACCTCTGGCTTCCCTCGAAGACACGCAGGATTTGCAGCTTTCGCCGCCAGTTCCCGCCCCCAAACCACAGCATTCAAGCCAGGTCCCCTCGCAGTCTCAGTCCCAACCAAGACTGCAAAGCAAACGATTGGGATCACAGAACCTGAGCCAGCGGCGGAAGAAGAAAAAAGGCGGCTTTGCCTAATTGTGTTGGCCTTGCTTAATCACGGTGTTTTCGCCGTGCTTTCGTGTTTTATACGTCTGATGGACTCGGCCAAGCTTTGTGGATCCACGCCCTGGTCGATGAGCTTGATGCAGATTCGAAGGGCATTTTCGTCGATCTCATCAATGTGGAGCAACTTTGCTAGCTCCGCTACCAACCCATTGGCATCGATATCGTAACTCATGTTGTGTTTTGGAGCGTGTCTTGTCTTGTGTCGCGCGAGAATATCATCGCATCTGGTCGCAGCACGCGTAAACCATGCCCAAATTTCAAGCATACATATTAAGCGTAGATACACCCTGGCCAGTTTCTTCCATGAGTTTGCTGCGGATCATACATTTCTAAACTAGATGTCTAGTGATTGCTCCGAAGGCGCCGAAGGGTCGCCTGGGCACGGCCTACTTAGAAGGGTCGCTCTCAAACCTCAAATCCCAGCCGATCTTTTCACCTAGAACAGGCAAGACCTTAGCCACCGATTGCACGTCCTTATCGCCTCTGCCCGAGACATTGATGATCATGTGCTGGTCACGAGACATTGTCTTGGCGAGGTTGACTGCTCCCATGATAGCATGGGAGGACTCCAATGCAGGAATGATCCCCTCCAACTGGGATAACAAACGGAACCCTTCCAAAGCTTCGGCGTCGGTGACAGCAACAAAATTAGCCCTGCCCGTGCTTTTCCAGTAAGCCAACTCAGGACCCACTCCAGGGTAGTCCAAACCGGCCGAAACAGAATGAGTGTCATGCACCTGGCCGTCATGGTCCTGCAACACGAACGTCCGGACTCCATGGAACACTCCTGGGATTCCGGCGGTCAAGGTTGCTGAGTGGCGGTTGGAGTCAAGTCCATCGCCTCCGGCCTCCACTCCGAGCATTTTGACCGAGGTATCGTTCTCGAACGGCGAGAATAATCCCGTAGCGTTGGATCCACCGCCCACGCACGCGACAATGACATCAGGCAAGCGGCCATTGTTCAACTCCTTGAATTGCTCCTTCGCCTCTTGTCCAATGACGCTTTGAAACGTTCTCACCAACGTGGGGTAAGGGTGGGGCCCGATGGCAGAGCCCACGATATAGTGGGTAGTCTCCAAGTTAGAGACCCAGTAGCGGAAAGCCTCCGAAGTGGCGTCTCTCAAGGTTTGCGTGCCATTGGTGACGGAGACCACCTTGGCACCCAAGATGCGCATCCTGAAAACATTCAACGCTTGCCGTTGCACATCTTCAGCGCCCATGAAAACACAACACTCCAAGCCAAATTTCGCACATGCGGTGGCCGTGGCAACACCGTGTTGGCCCGCACCTGTTTCAGCAATGACTCTCTTTTTGCCCAACCTCTTAGCAATTAAGACTTGAGCTAAGGCATTGTTAATTTTGTGCGACCCTGTGTGGTTCAAGTCCTCTCTTTTCAACCAGATCTGCGCACCGCCCGCGTGTTCAGTCAATCTATCAGCTTTGTGGAAACTGGATGGTCTACCGATGTAGGAGTATAAGCCCCGAAACTCTTTCCAAAATTCTGGGTCTGCAACAGCGCCCTCAAAGCCCTTCTCCAACTCGGCCAAACAAGTGTGCATAGCTTCTGGGACGTACTGGCCGCCAAAATCCCCAAAGAGAGGGTTGAACTTGTGATCCTCTTCGTGGATGGCGTTAATTTCACGGGGGTTGTCTGGTTGCATGTATGGCTTATGCGCGGGAGGAGCAATTGGAGAGTAGCTCTCACCCAAGATTGACTTAACAAAGTCACGCGCAACGACACCTCTTTGGCCCGGCTGGGAGTCAGCCAAGAGGTTGATGATTTTCGATCCAATCACCACTCCATCTGCTGCCTTGCCAACAGTTAAAAAGTGCTCTCTGGTGGACACTCCGAAACCAACTGCAAGCGGAGTGTCCCCGGCATACTTGCGGACTCTATCACACAAGGCTGAAATACCAGCAGACACCTCTACGGAGGCTCCAGTGGTGCCCATCCGAGAAACAACGTAGATAAACGAGTCGGCGATCTTACCCAATGTCTTTAACCGGGCATCGGTGGTGGCAGGTGCAACCAATGGCACATAAGAGAGTCCGTATTTGGAGCAGGTAGTTCTGAAGCTCACGGCCACTTCTGGTGGCAAATCGACCACAATGTAGCCGTTTGCGCCAGCCTTGGCGGAGTCGGCCACCATCTTCTCCTCGCCATACTTCATGATGGGATTGAAATAACCCATCAAGATAATAGGTACGTCCACGCCCAGTTCTCTTGCCTGAGCCACCATTTCCAAGCACATCTTGACGGTGACTCCGTTTTCCAAGGCCTTTGTGTTGGCGACCTGAATGGTCGGTCCGTCGGCTATGGGGTCAGAGAATGGAACTCCCAACTCGATGATATCCACGCCTCCATCTTGCATGCCTTTCATTATAGGGATCGTGTCCTCAATAGTTGGATAACCAGCGGTTATAAAGTTGACGAGAGCATTTCTGCCCTCCTTCTTGCATCTCTCGAATGTAGCTTTTAACAAATCAGACATGATATGATTCAGAAAAGTCTACGACATCACGAACTTTGCGTGGCCGCGACGATAAGCGTGCAGGAAATGAGTCAGGGTAGTGCCCGACACATAACTTAGTGAGTGGTTCGGGTGCATGGCATGATGCCAGACCATTCAATCTTCGGCTTTTCGCCGTCAGCATTGACATGTCTCATGAATTACCTGCGCTGTGTATAGCGCAAAATCAATACACAGGTAACCAGATTCGTGACCCGATTAATAACTGACTTGATAACTGACTTGATAACTGACTCAATAACTGACTCAATAACTGACTCAATAACTGACTCAATAACTGACTCAATAACCGACTCAATAACTGACTCGATAACTGACTAAGATTAATAATTGGCTTTGCGAACAGACCTTGAAAACAGACCTTGAAAACAGACCTTGAGAATAGACGAATAGCAGACTTCGAGAAACAACTCATCACCACCATATCGAAAGGCTCAGCTTTGTTTTTTAAACAACCATTGGCAAATTGGATTCACAGACCATAACATTACTCACTAAGGAGCACCTGCCAAAGGTAGAAAGAGTGAGCAGGCTTGAAGGACAGGCTGTCCTATGACCCACGATCAAGATATCCCCTACCATCGTTTAGTTGGGGCGAGCAGACAAGATTCTGTTGCTCCAACCTCACTTTTTGGAGGGAGACGTTGCTTTTGCGCTCAGTATCTCAACATTCTGGCCCAACTTGATTTGTGTCAAGTTGATGACGGGGATGAGACGGTTGTAGCGCACGCAGTATTTTGATATGGCCTCTCGGACTGAAAAGATTCTTTGTTCGATGCTGTCATAATAGCTCTGCTGGCTCATGTCATCGGAAATGGTCACTAGAGCCTTGATGAAAGTGGAGATCTCGTTTCGAAGCATATTGATTTCCAACTTTAACTGCTCAAGCTCCTCGTAGATGACACTCGCCTCTATTCGCCCAGAGGCCACGTCGTCTATTTTGATAGATTCGGAAAGCTGGGACATCTCGGCCGGATGCTGGGGGATTTTGGGGAAGCGGCTGGTGCTGGATGTAGATTGTGGTCAGTTCGTTTACATAGTGTGGTGTAAACCCTCGCGGTCATTGATGCCTCCTGCACACCATGTGGCCCACCATATCCAGAAAGCCAATGCAAACAAATGCTTCGTAACACAGCTTGAGCTCTCCACCGCCTCATATTATCTATTCATATATTTTCTATTTGTTTCTGCGCCTCACCGTTATTATGTTATCCTCCACAGTCCACGGCGTCGAATACTCACTCCGAAAGTCCTCCCACGACATCCCCCGAGGCAAAAACTTCATGAAGTCGTCATACCGGTAGGTAAAAAATGACTTGCTGAAACAATCGATCATGTGCTTCATCATCTGAGAAAGACCAAGAGACATGGCGCAGTAGATGGCATGGTCGCTCTCACTATTGTACATCAGCATCCACAGGCTGTAGTCGCCCAGCAGCCACGAAACAAGCGTTGAAAAGACCCGCGAATCTTTTTGCGGGTCCAAATGCTCAAAAAAGGTTTCCAATGCTCGGTTATTGGCCCCATTTTTATGCGCCAAATGTAGCACCCTCAATGTCATAATCTCTCGGTGTTCTGCACTAGTCAACAAGGACCGAGCTTCGTGCGTTAGATAGTTGATGCTTGGGATGTATGTTTCAAAGTGCCCAATCGCGGAGCTGACCCGCAAAGAGAACAAGTGCACTTTCTTGGTGAAGTCATCGGGCGGCTTGTGGAGTAAGGCTTCTCTGAGCTTGCGTAGATTTGTAAGGAGAGACGTGAGGCCAGCATCATCAGCTCGGGTTTCTGGCTTGCTGCTCCACTTCAAATTGTGTTTTTCTGTCCTGCTTGCCTTAAAGTTCTCAAGGATCGCGTCGAAGTACTCCCGTTGTGCTTGTTCACTATGCTGTAGAAGACCTTCACTTCCTCGACTCACAAACCCGTAACAATATGGCTGCTCCTTCCCAGTTTGTACTGAGTTGCCGAATCGTTGTGCTCGGGCCGCCTTCTTGAGCTTATCAGAGTCGCTTTCCATCGGCGGTTTCGCTGTGGACCACCTCCAGTTTGACCGCAGTGGAGGTCTATCCGGGCCAGGGCTTAGAGCTTCTTCACTGGAGCCCGAGTGTGACATATATCTATTCGTTAAAATTTAGGCGTGGACTGCCTGCAGAAAATGATGGCGAGATGACTTGAACGGGTGCAAACGGTGCTGCCAGGGTGGAACGCGCTTTGCGAGCCTCAGGAAATGCGAACCATGTGGCGCTTTTATTAGTGCAAGATTTCGCGCATGGAATTAAAGATATGTTTCTCTTTTCGAGAACCTTTCTGTGCAGAGGCGAGACACTCTGTTCCACATATTGAATAGTCCAACAGAAAGGAACGCCAAAAGTGACATTCCCAAGGTCAAGGAAAACACCCGGTTGTAGCACGCATTGCCTTGAATGCAAGACCGTACCCCATCTGCACCAGTAGATGTGTGCGAGTCATAAATCTTGCCAAAGAAACTGGTGAAAAACATGCTAGGGGCCACGGGCGCAAGGCCAATGAAGCCCCAGTTGCGAGAAAAATTAGACATACCAAAGACGTCCCCGACGATGATAGGCATGATGCAGAGCGTGTATCCGTAGCAAAATCCCAGTACAACCGAAGCCATAGCCAAATTTTCGTGGGAGGATATAGTATGGCCCAAATGTTGGGTAAAGATGAGACAAAGGGAAGGAAGAAACAAAAGCCAGCTTCTGGGTCTCTTGAAGCTCTGACTGATGACGTCTCCCATGACCCCGGCCGCCAAGCGGCCGACGCAATTGGAAATTGAAATGAGGCCAACCTGGGTTTGCTGGAACAGCTGGATCAAAGCATCCACGGGCTCTGCGGCCGCGAGAGCCGGGGTCATGTGGTAGGTTTTGGTGATTAGCGCCTTCACTATGTATCCGATGGAATAAATGTACATCTGGCCCAATGAAGATATAGCACCTGTGATGAAGAAAAGGATCCAGAAGCGCGGCGAGCATAAGAGCTCCGTGGTGGAGGCATTGTCTTTTCTGGCACTGGGGGGTCGCTTAGTGGGCAGCTGGGCATCCAAAGAAATCATCTCGATCGGCTTTGAGGCCACGCGAGGCTTGAAGGACTTTTGGTCACATAACACGATCGCAGGGCTGCAGATGGAGAAGATCACCAATACAGACACTAGAAGGAACTTAAGGAAGCCCGGCGTGTCTCCTGGATAGAATCTCGATGCCACCACCGAATAGAACATGGCCAGGAGTCCGTACAAAGCCAACGGCAACGACGTGGCCACGCCCCGGATCTTGGGAAATGTTACGGCGCAGCACTTCATACACACCAGGTTGATGAAAGTGGAGCCGCAACCGATCAGAAACAAACAGCTGCACAGAAGGGCGAGGTTCTGCAACCCTGACACGTATTGTTGACGAAGGCACCAGTAGCCTAGCGTTATGAGAGTCCCCCCAGTAAGGAGAGGAAAAGTGTAGCCTCTCTTATCCACAACTACACCCGCCAAGGGGCCCGAGATGGCAATGCCGAAGCTTCCAAGCATAGCAATAGTGGATGCGTTCGTGGCGGAGTAGTTGAGCCTCAGCGCCAACTGTGGGCTGAAGGACGAGTATAGGTATAGCGTGCCACATATGAGCCCCATGAATGTGGACGAGAGGAGAATGAGCATCTTGTGGATGTGCCCAGAATGCATGGCGTATGAGGAGATTAAGTGTCTTTGGGGATGCTTGGAAGTGGCCGCATGTAGAGAGGAGAAGCGGCTGCGCGAAGTCTTGACAGCGTTTATGGGTCCAGGCACGAATGGGTGGGGCTGAGAGGTGTTATAAATACCGCCATGCACATCAGCCTGGCGCGAGTGTGTATAGCTCGCGTAATTAGCCGTGCACCGAACACGTCGTGTGCAGGGCGGGCTGCCAATTGCCCCTGCAACGGACGCAAACGAGAGGGTAAACTGGCATTGGGTCTTTTTATGCCATCAAATGCTTCACCCAGGCGTTTGTCCTTGCAATGGCTCCTGGGTGTCTCTTTCGGATATGTGTTCGCTTGTGTTGCATGGATGGTCGCGCGTTGCATGACTTGTCCATCGGTTGATGGTACCAATATGACATGACCAAAAACACAAGGCCCATCAGCTGAGACTCGGCCTATCTCCGGAGGCAAGGGGAGACGAGCTATGCTTATTTATGGGGTCCCTGAAGTAGCGGCTCCGGCGAGATCATCCTTTTTCAGTGTTCTGTCCTGCATCTGCGACGCATGAATATTTTAGGTATTTCGGTCAATTTCTCCACCTGGCTTCAACAAACTACGAATGCGCGCCTGGGTTCAAGCTCCCCACTCACGATGCATAAGGTCCACGGACCCCTTCGCATAGCGTTTTTCGGCTCGGATGCCTTCAGTGTCCACTCGCTCAAGAGGCTACTACAATTGCAACAAAACCAGCCCACTAAAGTGGCCGCTATTGATGTCTACACCAGATCCATCAAGCCGTCAGGCCGCAGCCTCAAACAGCTAGTGGATGTTCCCATAGGTATGTACGCCCAACAGAACAACGTGGACGTTTTCCGTGTGGATACATCACAGCAGATTGCAGATATGGCGCTACCCCGAGACTACCATCTTGCGGTTGCTGTGTCTTATGGCAAGCTTATTCCAGGCCGCTTGCTAGCCGCATTGCCCTTTGGCGGCCTAAATGTTCACCCGTCCATGCTCCCCAGATTCAGCGGCTCGTCGCCAATCCAGTATGCCTTGATGAATGACTGCAAAACTACAGGCGTCACAGTTCAGACGTTGCATCTCACCAAGTTCGATTGTGGCGACCTCATCGCTCAGACGGCAAATGTGCCCATTCAGAGCGACGATGATTTCCAATCTCTTCAAGACAAATTGGGCCTTCTCGGGGCCGACTTACTTGCTGAGGTAATTTCCAAGGGCTTGTTTGTGGACCCGAAACCAATCACTAACAACGAGGTATACTCCTTGGCCCCAAAGTTGACTTCCAAATGTTACCTCGCCGACTGGAACACCATAACCGCCAGGCAGGCCAAGAGGATCTGTGATGCTCTCGGGTCTTTGCACACGTATAAAGAGGTGCGCTTCAAAAGAAAAAGGAAGCTTGTTGAAGACCACTACAAGGTCATATTGCAGGACGTCCAGGAAGCTTGGGGCTTGAGTGCTCTGGTGGCCTCCACAATGCTGGCTCCGGGTGATTTCTCTCTCTACGGAAACAGTTTATTAGTAAAGACACTAGATGGATTCATCACTGTTGGCGCTCTAAAGCTCCAATATTGCAATTCAGAATCTGCTCCTCAATTCATGGCAAATCTCGAGAAACGGTGCGGTGACACTAGCAATACATTTATTACGAACAAACCATGACTACAAATTTCATTATATTTGATTATCGACTTACCCACCAGAATTGGCCCTAACCAACTTTCAGAAGTTCATCCTGGCACTATGCCGGAAATATCATAGCTGCACTTGGCATTTCGAATTAAACTTGTCCACAGCGATCTTCATTCGGCTGTACAAGAACTCCCGGTTCCTCTTTTCTGGCACAGGAATGAAGGGCCGCTTTCCATTACTCAATATGATGCCCACGCCCGTAGTCTCCAAGGAGAGAGACTTGATCTGGTTGAAAGAGATGGCCCATGTGGCTTTCAAGGAGTTGACCTCAAACAAGATGATTCTCTTGAATGTAACGATCACAGCTTTATCCTCACCTGCAAGTACCAAGTGGGCAAGGTAGGTCTCATCGAAGTATTCGCCTCCATCAACTGATTTGAGCCAGTACTGGCCCTGAGCTTCCCTTTGTGAATAGGGCCTGACAACATTGTCATATGAAATGTAACGGGGAAGTCTAACCTTTTCTAGTCCATCAGTATCGAAAACAGTGGTTGTGTTTCTGATACCCTCACTAACGTTGGAAGCAAGGTCAAAGAGGCCGATCGCCGTCTTGGTAGGGAGTCCAATGACGCCCTTGCCAATACCCTTGAAAAATCCGCCGGCACCCTCTTTCGAAGCGCCCTCGAGCGGAGCCAGCGCTATTCCTGTAACCCCCGAAGAAATCGACTCGAAGAAGGAGTTGGCTCCGGAAGTGAATCCATAAAGAGCATGCTTCGGCCTGTTGCGGCGCTGGTTAAGCCTTCTTCTCTCTTGGAACTTTCGATCCATTGTGGCCACCGAAAGACCTTTGGCCAAAGACCCAGTCACTTTAGCAAAGGAGTCCGAAAATCCAAAGACAGACTTCTTGATAAAACTGAGACCACCCTTCGCAAGCCCTATTCCAATTTCCTGGGGACGGTCATTCATCACGAGTCCCTGATAGGGCTCGTAGAAGATGTCAAGCACCCCTGATGAGATATTATTGAAGAGTCCAACAGGATTTCCCAAGAAATCAGCAGAGCCGAGAATCTTGTGCAACTGGTAGAAGAACGACTGGCCATAGTGGGTCAGAATAGACTGCATCAAAATAGGGATTGGAACGCGGACGTTTTCAATGAACAACGCGTTCAACTTGATTGGCGCATCGTTGATGTTTCCAATTGCCATCGTCAACATGTTCACAAAGAACATCAAGGTATTCTGTGAGGACGACTTATCCTCAGCGTTGACCCGCTCTGTTCTCACAAACGATAAATTGGTGAGAGTTGGTTGTAAGTGCAAGGCTTCGAAGTAAATGTCACTGGCTTCGGATAATTTTGAAGGCTCGGGAATCTCGAAGTCGTCGTCGCAAAGCTTGTCCTCGACTTGCGAGTTCCACGTGGCTCCAGGAAACTTGGAAAAGTCCAACAAGGCAAACAAGAAGTCCTCGTCGATTTCGACGGACATCTCTTGCAACAAGATGGTCGCATACTTAATGAATGTCACGCCATGGCTGTTGTCCTTGACTTTGCAGATGGAGGCACTGAGCGAAGGGTGACTGCTCATGCCTTTGCCAGATTTGGGCACAAGGGTTGGGTACAAGATGATCGGGAAGATGCCGCCGTAAAGCTGGTTGTCCAACTGAACCCACTTGAGCTTCATACTCAAGTTTTGGTAAAGGTCCGACTCGTTGTACCTCAACTCTAATCCACGAAGAGATAAGTAGCAGAGCTCTTGAGACCTGGTGTTGATGAATGACAAGCCAAAGCCTTCAAACCGGGTGAAGATCTTGGTGAAGTAGTTCTCGTCCTTCGTGTCCACCTCGAATTGCTGCTGCGACAAGCTGGCCGAAGAATTATCAGAGTCTTGTAATTTATACAAGCTCACCGATGGATTGTAGTCCGTGATCACCAAAGACTGCGTGGGTCCGTCTGCCACAACGTTCAAATCAACGATAACCTGCTCTTGGTCGGTAGTCTCGGGCAATCTAAACGGTTTGAGGTTTCCGATTTCCGCCAAGTTGACTGTGCGCTCCCGTCCATGAGAACGGATTATCACCTCCTTGATGATGGCATTCGGATAGTCATACGAGTAGGGCATGACACTCTTGGCCGGGACTTTGTAGTAGATGGGCTTGTAGTCAACATCTCTTTTAGCAACCTCGCCGTTTCGGTTGAGGTTAGGGTTGCTTTGGTAAATGTAGAACTCCGAGTCCGTGAAGTTTCTCACGGAGAAAGGCCAAGAGTTGTTGGCGTTCTCGATCTGCACGAAGATGGTTCCATTCTCAGTGATGATGTTGACTTTCAAGAGGATTTGGCCGGTCGACATTTTCTCCACCTTCAAGAATACCTGGCCAATGTCATTGAAAGCAAAAGGCGCGGACCATTTCAGACCTTGAGAGGAGAACTTCATAATCATAGTCTTCTCCTCGGTTCTGCGGAGAAGATACACGGGGAACACTTGGCCCAGTTCGATTTCATATTGCTTGCTAGACCCACTTTCTGCAATCGTGATGGACTCCTTCAAGGTGTTCCTCACAACATACCTGGGCACAATGGAAATGACTTTAGTCAAGTTGTATTTTCCTTCACCTTCGCCGATGGAGATGCCGAAGTTCATGTCGAGGTTTCGTCCTGGTACTGAAGCAGTCACCCCCGAAACCTGTCCTATAGCGTCAAAACCAAGTGGCGCTGACCACTGCGAGTCTCCGAGCCGAACCAAGGCGCGGTTCAGGCGATCGCCATCTTTCTCGAAGGAAAACATCTGAGGAGCCCTTTCGCCGCCGGTGGACGTTAACAAGGTTGACTGACTAGCCCTCTGTTGGTCGCTAATGAGGAGCCGCTGGCCTGTCCTGTTCAATATAATGTAGGGTGAGTATATCGCCACCTTAAGACTGGACTTGGACTTTTGAAGCTTGGGATAGTAAAATTTGAGCTGAACCACCTGGCCGTTTTCGTTCTTCACGCTGGTGATGTATTCACGCTTGAACTCACCTCCGTTTCTGGTGTTGATGATGGCAAACTCCGAGTTCCCAAAACCATCGGCCAAAGGCTCGACGCTCAAAAGAAGAAGGCTTTCAAGGGTCACAACTTGGACGTACGTGTTCTTGCCCTGCTTGACATGGCCGCGCCAATCCTTCTTCGAGGACTTATCGTAAAGTCTAAAGTTGAAGTCAAAAGGTAACAAGTTCTCGATCTCAAGGGGAGCGGATATCACAATGGTGATGTGCGGATAAACGCTATTGAGAGGCTCGTCCTTGTCGAACTGGGCTTCTGCCTGGAAATAATAATTGGACAGGCTTCCTCCGTCGACTATGGATGAGCAGCATAGCGAGGTATCCCTCTGCATGAGGGACCTCCAAGAGAGCACATCAGTAGACCAGTTGAAGTTGGTGGCCATTTTCGGCCGGATTTTGATATCATCATTGTAAACAACGTCAATAGGCAAGCCTATTTTCTGGCCGGGCTCTACCACAAGCTCCGTGTCAATCGTGTTCCTGGCTTTGTTGAAACTCATCAAGGAAACTGCACTCTCGGCATTGTTCTGTACGGTCACGGTGGATCTCAAGTGGATGGTTTTCACATTATCGCTTCCAAGTTTGATCTCAACAGCCAACCTGTTATGGACGCCATTGACTGGCGGATTTAGAACGAACACTTCTTCGCCTTCTCCACTAGCGGAGATTTTGTAGACGGGGTCGTACTTTGAGTTGACTAATTTCAATCCCAAAACATTAGCGTCGCTATCAGTGTCCAAGTTCTCTCTGATTGTACGCCAGTCTTCAAATTCCCAATTGATATTTTGTCTACTGGGGACCGTCTGAAGGTTCTCTCTCAGATCGTCGCTTTTGTCCTTCCACACCTCAATGTCAAAGCCAGTCTCGTTGTTAATCACGTAAGAGCTGAGTTTCTCCCTCGACTTTGTTACCGATTCCGCTGTAATTGAAGAGGCAATCTGCGAGATGAGTGCCACCGATCTCGACGAGATACTGAGTTGCGCTATTTCTCTCGAAACCACCTCCACCATTAGACTTGGACTTGGAACAAGGGTTTTAGAAGCATAAACAGAGATGGGCCACGACTCCAACAACGGCTCCCAGGTGGACTTGGAGTAATTGTAGATGTTGATGTATGACTCGATGTGTGTTTCGGCATTCATTTCTGTAGACCAATTGGTGATCTTTGCCTCTGCAGGCTTGAGCCCCATGTCGAGAACGGGCAATTCATTAACGTCACCAATGAGTACCAAGCGCACTCCTCCAAAAGTCGCCTCGAACTCCTCGCCTTTCACCAAAACTTCGGTACTTGCTTGCTTGGCCGCCTGCTTTGAAGCCATGAATAGACTTGATATCTCGCTTGGGGCATATTTGGTAATCTTCTGCTTGAGGTCATCGGAAATATCATAGCTCAAATCGCCACTATCTTCGGTCAATTTTTCCTGCGCTTTCAAGTAGAAACCGTTGGCTCGCTCAAAGATCTGAATGGCAAGCCGAATGTCACGGAGGGAAATGCGGATAAGCAAAAGATCAATAGACAATTGCATGCTTGTTAATAATTCCGTCGGGGTGGAGCCCCTCGAGTCCAAAGCAAAAGACGCCGAGAAATCATCTATGATCCTCATTTTATAATCTTCGAAGCTGTCCATTCTCGTCACATGCATGCCCACATTCTTTACTGCCAAGGACATAATATTTTGGCTTGTCACCAAAACCTGCTCTACCTTAAAGACAAGAGCCTCAGTATCGGCCTTGGTAGAGTCGGCCAATAATATCACTGAGGGCTCAATGACATTGATAGACACCCCAATGTGATTTGCAGTTTCGGGGGATTGGGATTCTGCCAGGTTCCCAAGTGAAGATCGTTCGGCGATGCTAAGACTTTCCTCATTGCTCTCTTCCTCATCGGCCTCTTCGTCTTTAGTCTGCAGTAATGAGTCAAGTTCCAATCCTTTGTTTGCGAAAGATTGCAACTCGAAGATGAGATCCAACGCAAGTAGTATCTTTGGTTTGGTGATAGTGAGCATAATCGTCGTGGTCTGGTTATTGGATTCCCCACTAGAAGTTGCATTGAGAGAAAACTGCTGCTCGCCCTTTTCGATGAAGGGGATGATTTCGGTGAATTTGTTTTCACTTCCTTCCCTGACATCCAGAATAGTGAAGGACGATATGGTGATTTTGCCATCGAAATTTGTATCTTCTCTCATATTGAACGACAATTCGACACCGTTAATAGCTAGTGAAGAGAGTTTCGTGGACTCGAAATTCGCCAACGCCCTCGTTCTGTTGTACAAGGTTAACGATATTCTTGGAATCTCGAATTTGAATGCAACCTTTTCATGATTTGAATCGAGGATGGCGCTGGCTTTGCTCAGTTCTTTCACATTCAGTTTGTCTGGAGCAGTAGTATCCTTGGTATTGGAAGTATCGTGCTTCATTACAGCATTGGCGTACTCCGCATCCTCCTCAATATCGTCCAAAGAATCTTCATCCTGGCTCTGGAACATCTGGCTGATCGAATTCTGCAAATTGTACATGTACCTCAATTGCAATTCCGTGAGTTTCATCTCGATTTCCTTGGTTTTGCTTGAAATCACAAGAGTGGGTGTTTGAGCACTGTGTTCCAAGGCGTAATCGATGTCAAAGCTGATATCCAAGTCTTCAACCACTTTTCCGACTTGTTTGATTTGATCTTCAAAATTGAGATAGGTGCACAAGTTCACGTTCCTAAGGCCTGCTTTCATGACGTTATGCAAACCATCGCTGAAATCTTCGAAGGAGTTGTTTAAGTACAACTCACCTAGCTCGGCCACCAACATATCATAAGTTTCATTGTCCAGCTCAGCCAACTTGGGGAAATAGATTGTGGGTGCACGCACCAAAAAGACCATCTTCATGTCATTAGCACTGTCAATCAGACCCGCTTGGTTGAGGGCAGCATCTCTGGCAGCATCGTAAATGGCCTTCATCTTCTGGAACTTGCTCAAGTAGCCAAGGATTTTGGAAAATGAGTCTTCGACAAAATTGATTTTTGTTGCACCCGTAGTGAATTCAATCGAGCTTTGGTACTTCTCCCGATTCGTATGGGGATCAAAAGTTTTGTAGGTAAACTCCGCCAAGTTATCTCCTTCGATACTGATCAAGGTCCGGAGAATGGAATCTCTGGGAGATCCTTGGTTTGACTCGTCGTGAAGACTCAAGGCCCCAAGTTTCCCATTTACTTCGAGCTCCTCAGGAAGAACTAAAACCCCAATCAGAGCTGTGCTCAATTGCAAGGTGGCCAACTTGATGCCCTCCTCATTTAGCACAAGAATGATTTTCTCCAAGTTGATGGTCACGTTAATTTTCTCGGGGGTAAGGGACTCGTCCTCGGAACTACTATGTTGGAGCTCGGGAGTTGTGTTTTTGCTCTGAACATTTGGATCTGTAAATGTGTTGAGCGTGAAGTTCAACAAACTCAAGAAGGACTTCCGAGACACGACGCATTTCAACGCCGACATGTCAAGAACTATATTTTGGTCGTAAACCTCGATCTCCCTTTCATTTAGCTCCACAATCCTTTGCTTTCTATCATAAGCCAACTTCACCAACTCAGTATTCTGCTTTTTGATCTCATCCTCCTCAGAGAAATTGTTAGACGAGATTAATTTCTCAAACTCAGGAATTCCTGACTTCTCAATATGATCAATGATGTTCACATCGGTCAATGATATGTCAATATGCATGTCATTCTCGGTTTTCCAGAGCAGAAATGAGATTGAATCTCCCACAATGTCAATCATGTGCTCAGTCTCCAAAGTCACACCATTGATGCACCTTGACAACGCGAGAGTCACTGTACTGACCTTGAAGTCTATCTCGACCACATGTTGAGAACTGAGGGCTTTCGATGCGATTTTCTCTTTTTCTGAGTCTGAATCATATGCAATCTCTCGCTCTTCAGAGCTGCCATATGCATCAAAGACGCTGGTGGAGTCTGCTTCGGTAGGTGTTTCAGTCGGGATCATAACGTCAATGAGCTTCATCAAGGTTTTGTATTGGAAGTCGTTCAAAGCCATGTTCACTCCAGGCACTTCACCGCTTACTTTGAAGCGGGCCAAATTGGCGGCATCCGGCAAGATGGACACGCCTAGAGATATTTTGATGTCCAAATCATCGAGAATCACAGCCGACAGTGTCTTACTTTGGCTATGCAACTGCTCCATGGTGCTTTTAATTGAATGGCCAATCAAGAACTGAGTATCGTGAAGATGAAGGTTGAACTTGTCATACATGAGAGTATTGAACTTCGCCCAATCTGCCTTGGTATAGCTCTCCTTGGCGCTAAACTCTTCGATAGTAGCGCGGTCCACCAAATCACTCGAAATGCTAACATGCCCTGCATCAAGAATTGCTACTGACGACTTCCAGCTGGTAGGATCAAGCGGGACAATGACAAGGGGTGCCTGCAAGTCAAGCTGGAGATTGATAGTTTTGTGCTCTGTCAACGCATACTGAAGACCCATCCTGGTTTGAGAAGTCAAGCCCTCCATTGTAGCTTCGGCAGCATTCATTATGGCCCCCACAGTGTCGAGGTGAATTTTCGGGGGCTTGAAGAAGTTAATCACTTCTTCGATAAAGAAATGATTATAGAATATAGTCATTGACTTCAACTTGGCCATGAGTGCAGAGTCTGCGACACCATCCAAAGGATTATTTTCGAAAGAAAACTGAAAAAATGGGTCGTTGGAAGTACTTGCAACATCTGATGGTGACTCATGAAGGCTGCCGTGATCGTGTTTCACGCTCACAATGTGTTTGTAAAGGGGCTTAGGGGTTCCATCTTCAATTCTAAACCCATGAAGCTGGAATTTTGCCAAGAAAGAGTCGGTTCTTTGAAAAAATTGACTCTGGCATCCCTCAAAAACAACTTCGGCAAGAGCCTTGGATTGTTTGTGTGGCTTGAGAGAAATACCACCCTTCTTCAAATTGAGATATACTTCCATGGTGACACAGTCGCGAGGAAGATCCGAAGCTGTGGGCAGTTTGTTCTCATCGTAGCCAATTGTGTCGTACAAAGCTTTTCTTTGTTCGGAAGTCAAAGTCAAGTCTAAACCGCCATCACTCTCAGTTGCCTCGAGGTGCTCTTGTTTATTTTGGCCTCCACCCCACCAAGAAAACCAGGAGCCTGAGCTCGAAGCCTGATGAGTATCGCTTGCGGGAGCAACAAGTTTGTCCTCTCTGATTTGAGCTCTTGTCAAGGATCTGTAGAACTTGATGTCCTCGTAGGACAAGTCTTCCTCCAATGCGTTGAATTCGGCGGTTTCACTTTCCGAGAGAGCGCGGCGTAAGAGCTTCATTTTCCACAACTTGGTGTACAACTTCCTTTGGTCTCTTCGCTTCTTCATACTCTCCCAGCTCCACTTGTAATTCTTTTCGTGAATCTCATTCAAGACAGACTTTGCGGCGTACAGGAACCATTCTTTGGGAGATTGGTCCAAAGGCACTTTGGGACGGAATCTCCTGAACTTCCAGGTCTTTTGATACCAGTGAAACTTGGAGGCGGTCCATAACATGTCTCTGTACTGGCTACTGTCGAAATCTATTCCAAACTCTTCGAAAAACAACTCAGCCTTGATTTGAGGATGTGATTGCGTAGCTCCGGCCTTGTGCAATACCACATGGCCTTCTCCAGACACGGGCTTTAAGAGATATTGATACGAAGCAGAATTCTCGGCAAACATGGTTTTG
Source organism: Metschnikowia sp. UFMG-CM-y6306 (assembly GCA_009756535.1). Classification (NCBI taxonomy): domain Eukaryota; kingdom Fungi; phylum Ascomycota; class Pichiomycetes; order Serinales; family Metschnikowiaceae; genus Metschnikowia; species Metschnikowia sp. UFMG-CM-y6306. The sequence goes on along the minus strand of WFIW01000010.1, from coordinate 283,473 downwards.
AGCGAGCTGAGAATCTCTTCTGGATTATCCGAGTAGATGGACTCAGACTCTGTGTTCATGTAGCAAGCAAAGCTGCGCAAAACAAGCAATTTGCGGGTGAAGCTCTGAGTGATTGAGATGAAGCTTGGCTCCCAATTCTCGTCGGTGGAGGAAGCAGACAACTCAGATAGTGAGAGACCCAAGGAATAGGGCGACTCTGTGAGAATGGACAGGTCCTCGTACCTGATATGGATGTTCTTGATGGTGACCTGCAAGTTGTCCACTATCTTGGTGACCAAGCTCTCGGTGAACAGCTCGTTGTTCTTCTCGGCAGCCAAGTCATTGTTGGAGTTCAATGCACTCTGCATTGCCTCCAAATCCTTTAATTTGTCTTGCTTGATGGCCTGGGCCCTTCTGTTGTCTTCATCGGCATCGTAATCAGCCAATATGATGGGCGACGCCAAGAGGTAGACATCCTCAATGACCACCTTCACTGGTTTTCCCTTTAAGTTGGACCACGGGATCAGCAAGGTCAATTTGCCCAAGTGGCCGAACTTCACGTCTAGTGGTAGCTTGAACTTGTCCAAGGACTCCTTCTTAAGGGTCAAGTTGGTGAGACGCACATCGCCACTCCAGATGCCAATGTTCAAGGATTTGGAGTCGAAGTTTTCGATGTATGAGCCCAAAAACCGGTTGATAAGCGTGGCCACAATAGACTCAAACATTGTAGTGTAGGTATGATGCCCAGCTTAGAGTGCCAGTGCTGCGAAGGCCGGGGTAGTAGTGCGAGGGCCGGGGTAGCATTGCGCATTACGTCTCTTGCTATCTGGCTTAGACCCGCAGCCTGGCTGCGCGCATAGGCTAAAGGCCCTGGACACGGATGGGCAACGAGCCGTGGCACACGTTAGCATGGACAAATGGTTAGCTGGGGTGAGGATACTAGACATTCAAATAATGAGCTTCTCTATTCCCTATCTTCTTTCCCCGCCCGCGTATTGCCTGGCCGGGGCCTGGCGTACTGGCACCGAACACGCACCTGCACACCAGGCTTAGTCCCCTCTGACAGGGCACGCCGTAGTCGGGTTCGACGGTGGTTTGGCGAGGAACAAATGTCCCTGTGCAGGCAGAATACGCACCCACAAGCCTTTTCTGTTCCGAATTGGCCTCCTTCACCACCCAACTAAACCATGTTTGCGTCTTTCCATTACTTTTGACGACTCAAACTGGTGTTAGCTGATATTGTACATGTTAACTCTCGCCACCGTTGATATCTTTCTTACAGTTTCAAGCATGGATGCCGGTCCCCTTCGTTCACATAAAAGTGGGCATTTGCTGCCACAATCAATATTAGGGTTCTGCCGTCGACAGGACAACTCAATCAGGAGGTGTAAGGAGGGGCAATGTATGAACAACCATACTAAGCGCTGTGCATAGGGCATGCGCGCAGTCTTAAACCTTGAATATTTTAAGGTGTTGCACACGAGTAGACGTGAGATCTGGGCTACATACCCACTCTTTCTGCACCACGCCTTCGCCCAAAAAGGTTTTTCATCTATCGCCTTTTTCACTCTGTCTTGCTTTATCTCGTGGGACCACCTTCTAGGAGGGGGAAGAATCTTATGGTTCGAAACCGGTCGTGGTAGTATATGATGGTATGATGTGCAGTATGCGGTCTACTAACTCCACTTTACACTCTACTAATCTATCAAAGATTTTTAAACCCATAATAAACTGATGATTTGGTACCTGCTGGTGCAAATTAAGGATTACTTACAAAATTGAACAGCATTGCCAGACCCACCATGTGTATTGCTCTACCCATGGACAAGCGGCGATGTGCGGTTTAAGGCGGAATTGCCGAGTAGCGACCTCGCTTTGCCAGGCCAGTGACGAATGCCCTTCACATAGAATGCCTTCATGTGTAGCACTACCCGTGAAGTATATATTAAAGGGGATTTCACTGAGTAAATAAGGTGAAATCGTTAGTGTAATTGGGGCACGAATCAGGCCTTGAATCAAGAGGAAATCAAGGAACGATGCCAGCAATAAGCACATTTGAGGATGTAAGGTGTGTATAGAGGCTGAATCATTACGAGAACAGGGGTCGTGAGAGAATCACAGAGAAATACACGGGGGGTTTATTAAAGCGGAAAGCCAGTAATAAATTGAGAAACAAGTATATACAAGGAGAATCAAAGGAAAAAGAGAGAAGCCGCACATAAATCAGGGCTACGCCAAGAGTCCTCATATCGTTTCGGTGGCGCACTACCCATGGGTGCAAATTTAATAGATGCGGCGCGCGGACACGCCTGGCCAAAGGAGGATCGCCACCACTTTAGATTCCATCTTCAAGGCGTCTCTTTGATACGTTTGGGTGGCCTTGTGGTCCAAAGCCCCGTTTTGGATATCTGCTTGCAAAAACCCCAAACGCCTCGGCACAATCTAGCCATGTCTTTTCTGTAATCAGTGATTTTGTCTGATGTTCCACGGGTCACTTCCCATGCGAGCAAAGTAAGATCCTTATTCTCGGAATCATCGACGTGTAACTATCCTAAGCACTAGTAAACTTTATTAATGAGTTTGCTTTAAGAAATATAGCCCTGATTCACTTAGGCATATTTTTGCTCCATATGATCTGTTCCTCCGCGTTGATGTCTCTCAATATCAATTCGCGTACTGAGGTTCTGATCAGATTTTGCCAAGAATTTTACAAAAATATATTTTCAAAATCTATTCAAAAAGAAACAATAAGTACATAGTAGAGATTGATAGTACAAGAGAGAGCAGACAGTAGAGAGTAGACAGTAGAAAATAGAAATCAGAGAGTAGACAGATGGTGCAGTACAGTGATTTTCAAAAGTGTTCAGCCAGCGCGGCAAAACGATTCAAGCCACACTTCAAATTAAAAAACCAATGTTTCATGCCTTTTCATACTTTTTTGCACAGTACTTCAAATCAAATTCGGTTTCGGTCAACTCTCATTTCACATGAGCTGATACTTAGAATCTGATAATCGCCTCATATACGCTTTTGGGATTTGCACCGCCAATCTAGAGTCGAAACGGACGAAAATGAACGATCTCCATGCCATCCGGTATACAACAGCCCATGGATTGGTTTGATTAATCTTGCCAGTGTGGCCTGAATTGTTTTGCCGCGCAGGTTCAATGGTTTTAAAACTGTGTAGTACCCATCTCTGTTGAAGATTCAAGTATGAGAGCGCATTCTATGCACATGCCCTTAGTGAGATTGCGTTGAACAATGCCTCTTATTTACCTCCTGATTGAGCAGTTGTAATGACGACAGCACAGCCGCAAAACGGCCCTAATACATAAGGAAGGGACTGCCGCTCGAGCTTAGAATAATAACTAAGAAGAACAACCGCAGTGATACTTCTCAACACGTACACCAACACCAGACCCTCAGGAAACACTTCTCGTCCAAGCTCGGACAGTCAACCACTCGATGTTATTCAACCTAGCATGGAAGTTCACAAATACTTAACAGATTCTGCGTCAACACCCTGGAACAGCAGTGAGGCATGAATTCCCTGGTTAATTCATGGAAAACCGGGTAAGCCACAGTTTGACCCTGAAAGTGAATTTCTCGGTTCATCATTTGCCACAAATTACACAATACTGTTCAAAAAAGACTGAGGGTGCGCATAAACATGGATGCGCTTATCTGATGTGCACGAGGAACCTTTGGCTTCCCAAAGCGGTGAATGGGCCGATTACAACATAGCCTAAATTTGTATGGTTGAATGACCAATCTCATTGCTGGCTTTATAACTGTAATCAAACAAACCCCATGAAAAACATCAAAGAGGCCTCATGCAGGTCCCATTGAAGCTCAAACTGAGGTTTCTGATCCTGACTAAAGAGTCTAGACAGGTGCGATCTCAACAGTACTGTATACTGCATATTATGCCCTGTCTATTCAGTGTCTGACCCTTCTGTGAACTGTTTACTATCTATTCATTATCTGCTCAGTCTGTCCACTTCATACGGTGAATCCTAATTCCTACTCTCTCCTGTATCTTAACTATCCTTTCCAAATACCTTATGAGCAGTGTCAACTGATATTAATGAGTCGTGTGGCACTCATAACGTTGACGTGCGATGTCTCAAAGGGCTGAGGTACGGGTGGGGGCCCTCTTGTGGTGTTGTTAAAGTCTCTGCTCGGTCTGCACCGGCGCTTAGCCCAGGATGGTACATTTAGCCGTACGTGTGAGCGCGCACTCTGCGCAAAGCCGTCTCATGCCGCAACTCAACGGCCTGGCTGGCCCCGCCAGCTCGCCATGTGCCTGTGTGGAGTACTGCGTCTTCATACCTGGGTAATTGTACTAATGCCGGTACTGCTCCCACAGCGCTTCCCACGGCGCCTCTCACGCACCCGTTCACGCACCCGCTCACGCATTTGCTCACGCACACACTTACCCTCCGACGCGGGCCGTGGCTTCGCACGTGACTCTATCTTATCTGAGTCGCATTCTCCACCGCCACTGTGCCGCCCCAAGCAGCCTCCCAGGGCCGTCTTGACTGATCGCCGGTCATGCTGGCATTGGCGGTATATCGCGTTTATCTAGTAGTTTCTCTGTCCCAGGGCCTCGTGGCAATGCACATAGGGTTTTTTTCCGCCTGCACCAGTGTTTTTTCATTGTCTCAGCCTCGCCTCTAGTGTACCAGACCTCGCATTACCCCCCTCTCCTTGATCTCACTATAAAGGCCAGCTCACTTTCACAAGACCATTTCCACACCAGCTTCACCACGTTTGTGCTGCTGCATTCTCCACTTTTCCTTTTCCACCCATTGTTTCAGCCGACGGCGCCCCGTGTCAGTCCTAACCCTCGCTACTATTTTTAGGGCCTGCTGCTGACTCACGCATCCTGGTGGTTGTGATTCCTTCATATATCTCTGGAACGCCACATTTTCCGAAACCACTTACATCATTGTCGTGGCTTAGTGTACACCAGTCATCATTACAAACTTGTCCGATTCTCATCACACTCAATCCCTGCTCTGAGCAATTGGCCCAGCTCACCGTCCCTTTCCCTGTTGCTGTTTGCCCCTGCGTTGTCACAAATCTGAGGGGTAACCTTATCAGATAGCGACCGTACAAAAACCAACAAAAAGGGCTCCTTGCTTCATTTATTCCTATAGTCTCTTCACAATGTCGGAGTCTACTATAGGAATCTACACGGTAGGGCCGAAGATCGGCAAGGGGTCGTTTGCCACCGTTTATAAGTGCATCAACAACAAGACCCACCAGTCTGTGGCCATAAAGAGCGTGGTTCGATCCAAGCTAAAGTCCAAGAAATTGATAGAAAACTTGGAGATCGAAATCTCCATCTTGAGGTCCATGAAGCATCCCCACGTGGTGAGTCTACAGGACTACACTCAAAGTCCAACCCACTTTTATTTAGTTATGGACTACTGTTCCATGGGTGACCTATCTTATTTCATTAAGAAGAGAGACCAGCTCATTCAAACTCATCCCATAATATCTTCACTACTCCAGAGGTATCCCTCCCCCGAGGGATCGCACGGGTTAAACGAGACCTTGGTCACACACTTCTTGCAACAATTGGCGTGTGCTTTAAAGTTCTTGAGAAGCAAAAGCTTGGTCCATCGGGATATCAAGCCGCAAAACCTCTTGCTTTGCCCACCCTCCCGCACAAAGGACGAGTTCGATCGCTCTCAATATGTCGGTCTCTGGGAGTTACCTGTGTTGAAGATCGCGGACTTTGGTTTCGCTCGGTTCTTGCCTTCTACATCCATGGCCGAAACCTTGTGCGGTTCTCCTCTATATATGGCTCCGGAGATACTCAGATACGAGAAGTACAATGCCAAGGCCGACTTGTGGTCTGTGGGTGCTGTCTTTTACGAGATGACGGTCGGTAAACCCCCGTATCGCGCTGCCAATCACATTGAGCTTCTAAAGAACATCGAAAAGAGTCAAGACAAAATCAAATTCCCCTCTCTGGCGCAGGTTCCTGATGCTTTGAAACATTTGATCAGATCATTGTTGAAATACAACCCGACCGAGAGAATCTCCTTCAGCGAATTCTTCAATGATCCATTGATCCTCAATGAACTTGAGAGTTCTAGTACCCCACTAGATACGTCTGAGGTTGATGAAAATTTATTTATTAGTGAGTATATCTCCCCCATAAAGGCATCCGACAGGGAAAACTACACCGAATCAACAAGACAGCCTAACGAGGAAGAGAAGTTGACCAATATAAATCGAACAACAGCCAGTTCGCTCCATGGGGCCGAGGGCGAAGGTGCCGAGCCGACAAGAGATGAACAAATCATGCTGATAATGTCAAGAAATAGTCCAGATCCTCAAGAGACAAGCACTCGATTTCGCCAAGTGAGACAAGGCCCAGAGGTGCTTGGCAAGGGTGAGCATAAAGTGGACATTATACTCGAGAAAGATTACGTGGTTGTCGAAAAGCGAGCCGTTGAAGTCAATGCCATCGCTGACGAATTGGCTAGGGTGGGCACATCAGGATTTGGAAGACGCCGCCTGAGTGCAAGTACCGAGAGAGACGCTTTGATTTCTCGAAGGAGCTCTCAGAGATCTAATTCATCTGGAAGTCAGCATGGTGCGTATTTAGGGGATAGGAAAGTGTCCGTGTCAATTCTGCCAACAAATGCCTTGGGGAAGGCAATCAGCATGGCATCGCACCGGCTTTTCGGTAACACCACATTGACATCGCAGATGCCGGGAAACCCCAATGGCATGATTCTCACATCGCGAGAGCAGGGCCTCTCGCCATTGGAGTTTGAAAACAACCTTTTGCTCAATAAACTCAACTTGCCGACCCCCAGCTCCCTCTCGTCAGATAAATCTAGCGGGGAAGAGGCTAACAACGAGGATGACAAGGTTCTTAAAAAGTTAGAGTCGTTGGCAACAAAGGCGCACGCCATCAATCTATTTGCCGACGTGAAATTCAGCCAATTGGTGCCGTCGCCTCCGTCAACGAATGGCGACCAAGAGTGCACCCCCAATGAAGATTCGCTTCCACCCAAAGTTGTGAAAAACATATGCGAGGAGGGAATCGTTCTTTATGTCAAGACCTTGGCGCTCTTGGCCAAAGGAATGAGCATAGCCAATCAATGGTGGAGCAGTACTTATGACACCGAGGAAGCCAAAGGAGAAGCCAGTTTGGGCCGTTCGATCAACATACAAACTTCGGTGAAAATCAACGAGCTTGTACAGTGGATTCGAGAGAGGTTTAACGAGTGCCTCGAGAAGGCAGAGTTGGTCAAATTAAGGCTCGATGAGGCGTTGTCAAATATCGCCAGGTGGGAGAAGCAGGAACTTAACTCCGGCGACAGCAACACCCAAATCTATGTTGGCGCATCCGCCTCCAACGCACCAGCCTCGGAGCTGCGGGTGATCTTCGAAAAATTAATCTTTGACCGGGCCTTGGAAATATCAAGGAATGCAGCAGTCAACGAGTTGGTAAAAGTGGACTTGAAAGGCTGCGAGCTAGCATACAGCACAGCCATCTGGATGTTGGAGGCGCTACTTGATGAGGAGGGCGGGGATGACGACAATTTGGACGGAGAGGATAGATTGATGATCGAGAAATTCATCCTCAGCATCGGCAATAGGTTGTCTGTGCTCAAGAGGAAGCTCGAATATGTTTCATGAAGTGATTATTTCATATTGATTAGCCCAAATGAAGGGTAGGGTTTGGTTTCAGGTTCAATTCAACATTAATATTTTCATTATCCAGGTAGCTGTCCAAGCGGGCACACGACGTGCTCCTTGCACTCCTTCAGCGCCATTAACTCTCTATGATGTACCATTGCTGGTTTGCCTTTGTTATCCACTTTGCTGGCCTACATTGACTGCTGATCCGCCTTGGATTAGCTGAAATCTGACCGTTCATGTTGAAGTAGTCCGAGCGTGATGGAATTCGACCGGTTGTAGCTGGGCCGGCTTCCATAGGCACCCTTCCACGAAGGCTTGGAGGTCCGGCCGTATCCGTCCAAGTGCTTCGCCAAAGGAAAAGGCGACCTCACATGCTCCTTGCTGTAGTGATTATTGTAGTGGCCGTTGTTGATTTGGGAGTCTTGAGGAGTCTCTCTTGGCGCATCATCATTCAGAGTGTCTACCGGTTGTGGGGCGGCTGCCTTTGGGGGAGATGAGCTCTTCAGCACCTCCTTCCTTAAAGGGGAGCTATGGTTGGGTGTCACATGGAGCTTCTTCACCTTTTCAATCTCCGGCACCGGGACCGACAAAACAGACACTTCGGGCACAACCCCCAAGTCTTCGACGGAGTTGCTTTGCATTAGTGCCTCGGGCACATCTTCTAATTCGTGAAACAGGTCTTGAAAGACAAAGGGCATGTCGTGGTACTTCTTCACCGGCAGCATCAAGTTTTGGAGATTGGAGTCATGAGACTGGGCCCGGTGGCCCAAGCTCAAGAAGGGAGGTCTGCTCGCAGGAGCCACCTTTGACGAGAACTTCAACGTCAAGTTCCCTTCCTCGCCGCTATCACTGCTCGACAGGGAAGAGACCGAGCCCAAGGAGAGCGAGGATGGGGGTGGGTTTCTGAACAACATCTTCGAGGTAGGGGGCTCGACCTCATCGTTCTGCTCGGACGGGATTTCGCTGGCAGCGCTGGGTTTTTTGGCCATCTGGGTTCCCAAATTAAAGTTCCTAAATTTATCGGACATATCCTGGGGCTGGTTTGGCGAGGCCAGGCGGCCTGCATCCAAATGAGACGTACTCTCCTCCATTAGCTTAAGACCCTGTTTTTTCTTCTTGTGCTCCTGGTATTTCAAGGACAAGTAATCGTCGTTCAAACTGTCTAGAGAAGCAAAACTCTCCGTAAGAGGTAAGGAGATCACTGAAGATTTGCGCCTTCCGGAATCAATGCTTATAGGACCAACCTTGATCTTACTCAGGGACTGAGACATGGGGATTTGTGGGAAGGGAATGGACGGAGTCCTTCCATTCGATCTAAGGGCTTTGAAATTGGCGGGCGGCAATGACCCTTGCACGCTGTATAAACTGGACTTTCTCTGTTTCTTGTCCGTCTTTTGAATGTCCTTGAAGGCATCGATAGCGGACTGGTTTTGCAAGTAGAGATTGCCGCCGACATTCCGCTTGGTTTCGATTTGCGGAGCCTCTAGAGACCCAGTACTATCTCTCCGAATGTTGGAGCCATAATCAATCATGTCATGAAAAATCAGACTGGCCCTGCCTCTGAGGTGATAGTTGCCAGCAGTCGACGGATTTGAGTGCAGATTGACACTGCCTCCGCACAGCGGCGCACGAGATTGCTGCGTGGTTGATGCCGTGTGTGGTAACATAGGCGGCGCCGAGTCGCTGGCGGGGCTCGACACTCTCTGGTCAGAGCTCAGCTCTGAGTCTAGGTTAGTCATTAAGCTGAGCTCATGGTTTGGTGCCTTCGAAAGCGACAAGTTCACCCGGCGAACAATGCCTGCTGCACTATCAGTCGAGCCGAATTGTGAAGAAATAGTCAGTAAGTTTCGGCAACCAAACCCCCTATTTCGATCAAGGCCCTGGTTAAGGAAAAAAAGCTCATCGAGCTCAGCAGCATTGTTCTCAAGATCCATAGAAACAAATGGGTGATACTTGATTTCCTCAATGTCATACCGCGTAGCGCTATTCTTGTCTAGGAGTTTGCGTAGTAAGTCTTTGGCTAGCTCAAACTCCTTTTCAGAAACTGGCAGTGGAGAGTTGAAAGAAGTACGGGACTCGGGAAACTCCAACTCCTGGTGCACAATGACATCGAATAACGCAAACTCCGACTCGGCATTGAAAGGTACCCGGCCAAAAAGAAGACAGTAGAACGTCACGCCCAACGCCCAAATGTCTATTTTGTGGTCCACCTTGGGTAGTATCAAGCCATCTTGTGATGGAGCTGTGGCCACATCAGAGTCAGGGTTACAGAAGCTGCTGTTCTGCGAGAAGCTGGTTTGGCACAATTCGGGAGCAAAAAAAGCAGGAGTGCCCACAGTCTTTGCGAGTTCCATTTCACTGAAGTATTGACCCTCATCTGCAGAGTCAAGGGAGGAGGCAAATGACACGCCAAAGTCGGATATTTTGACGGTGTAGTCCGAGCTCACCAACAAATTGGCAGGCTTTATATCGCGGTGGATAATGCCCTGCTGATGCAAGTACTCAAGACCAAGCAAAACGTGTCTGAACACTTTGCGCGACTGCTTGAAGGTGAGGTTGGGCAAGAATTCATTTGACAACAAGTCGTTCTCCTCCGATGCAACGCACACGAGGGGCTCATTGATCCTCCTTTTGAATTTTCCGGTGGTATTGGACGCACAAGGAAGTTGCAGATCACTGGGATTGTCGTCATAGCTCTTTGCTGGAGACTTGCGCTTCCAGATGATCTCGCCTTTTTCCATGTACTCCAAGACAAGATAAATCTTGTACAGACTCACATCATCCAACACCTCCTTGAACTTGACAATATACTTGTGGTCACAACGCTTCATGATGGCAATCTCACGCCTGATTTTGGCCTCATAGTCGTTGTACTTCTGGTCATGATTCAATGACTTTCTTATGCGCAACAGTTTGTCTTTGCTTTTCCTGCTCATGACCTTGATGGCCACCAACTGATCACTGACCAAATCCCGCGCCAACTTGACCTTTCCGTGCTCGCCGCGTCCGATTTCACGGAGGATCTCATACGAATTGAGCACCTTGCGCTTGGACTGGGGATCGTACTCGAGCGAAACGTACTTTGTCTCCCGAAAAGACTCCGGGCGGGGCAGCTGTACGCTTGCCGGACTGCCGAGAAAACTATGCCCCTCGTTGTGAACAGAAACCAGCGGAGGAGGACTGGTGCCCGCAAATCTAGTATGGCAAAGTTTCGGCGACGCCTGTGCGCTGGGAAAATTGGTATCTGAAGTGATGGAACCTTCCCGGGACCGGGCTGCAGTTCTTTGAAGCAACGAAGCCACCTTGCCGAGAAGGTTTTTCTGCGTACTTTTGACGTCAGGATTGAACCCTTCCGCGCCCGAGGTGACGGGCAGAATGGCCACTTGTGGAGGAAAAGCCCTGTTAAGGGGCCCCAGTGAATCTTTGCGGTGGCTGGAATCTGGATTAGCGGCCATTTCTGGGCGATTGCATTTAGGTGTGGTTGGAGAGCCCGGGCCGAAATTTTGTGGTGGAAGGTGCGGCCTATCTACGATAGCGTCTGTTGCCCAAAACGGTGTATGAGAGCTTCCGTGGGTCTGGGCAGCAGCTGGTCTCTGGGGTGAGATGTTCTGGTTGGTAGCGCTGCAGTGGTTGCTAGGCAAGACGGATATGGCAAATGTGTAAAGTATAGGCTTCCGCTCAGGCTAAGAACATACTATTCGCGGAGCTCGCGCGAGCAAGTGGTGTGCGCGCATCGGGAGGGGACCCTGGCTGCTACGCTTTGTTGCTTACAGATAAGCGGAGCCTTGGCGATTGCAACAAATTTCTGGTTGCAAGAATTAGACCCTGCAAAACGTTTTACGTGGTGTGCAATGACAACCTTATGATTGGGCTCGCAATGTCCGCTGCCAAAGGTGGCGTGTGGTGGTACTGAGCTTGGCGGGGGCTTCTGGGGATATCTAAATTATTCTGCAACGGCATTCACACCTGTTTGGGCTGAGATATGTGCCTATATGAGTCTTTTCGTGCTTTTAGGACTCACCTTTGTATTAGAGGACATCTTTGTATTAGACATCTTTGTATTAGACATCTTTGAATCAAAGACTATTAGATGACATCTTTGTACTGTAGGACTCATCTTTCGACAGATATCCACGCTGATCATACGCTCTAGCGTAGTTCTGGTCAACTAATCCTTCTTCTCAGGGTCCTCTCTCTTTTTCTTGAAGGAGCGGACACCCCTTAAAAGTGCGTCAATACCTTCTCCAGCGTAATTGTAGCCGAAACTTCGGCTCATGATTTGCCCCAAGCCGTTTTCCGCAAGATCCAGGCTAAGATCTGCCGAGGCCTTTTTGAAGAACTCGCTTCTCACGATGCTTATGATCTCACTCTTTGTTGGTTCGGCCGATTCGGGCAATACATCTCCGTAGCGAGCCACAAGCTCCTCTTGAGACAATGCATCGAGGTGTTTCATGATCAAGTCCTCTTTCATAATGTCTGTAAGCAGCAGCACCGGGTAATGGTCGTACTCGTAGCTAACGCTGCTGATGGGTTAATATATGGTCTCACAAACGGCATTAAAGTATAGTCAAGGGTACTTACTCCGCAGTGAGGATTTCAGGTGTGATATCGTTATGACTCTTAACTTCATGGCCATCGTCTGCGGGTGCAATGAGGTCTTGCACCGCCTTTAACACCTCTAAGTCTTTGGCTGTCCAGTTATCTAGCCTGTCATCGTCCCCCACGTCTTGGAGCCAGTACAAGCTCTTGTCGCCCAGACAAAGGAACGTTAAAGCCGCAACACGTCCAGTTCTACACGAGCTCACAGGTTTGAATGTCATCTCACCTGGAATAATCAAGAGCTCGTCCTTCTCGATTCCGCTATTCGACTTGGGCGTCCACACAAAGTCATAGAATCCTTCATCATCAGCCGAAGGACTGATAGTTATCTGGCCCTTATGAGGCAAAGGCGTGCATCTTTTAGTATCCTCGTCGTATTGGACTTTTCCGGCGTTGAATTTGATAGTGGTACTCATGTTGAAGATGATAGTGCCGAGCGTGGGTTGGTTTGTTAATCGCCACGCTCGCCGCTTGGTGTAAGGATCTAGCGTCTGGGGGCTGGGGGCGGCGCGGCTTCCTCACCTCAACATGCACTCGGCCTCCCCCCATCAAGCGTTTCCCCGGTGGCCAATTTGCCGAACCCAGACGAGTAGCAGAGAACTCGAGAATTCATGTCTCTGTTCCCGCCTATCGAGGTGCAGGAATTGGTGGAGGAGATTGCTGCCATTTTGCGGCACAGAAACCAGACCCTCGCCATCTCCGAGGCAGCTTGCGGGGGCCTCTTGTCAGCTTACATTGTCTCAGTGAGCGGGGCATCCAACTTCTACATTGGCGGAAAATTGGTGTATCTGTTAAGACAGAGATTGAAACTCTCTGGCTGGTCTGACGAGGATATCAAGTCGTATATGGGACCACTGGAGCTGGTGGTGCTCAAGTTGGCTCGCACCACCAAGTATGAGTTGGGCTCCACGTACGTGCTTTCGGAAACCGGTTTCGCCGGCCCCACTACAGACCTCCATTTAAATGGAGCAACCGATAATGGCGAAAACCTTGTTGGTACTGTTTACCTAGGTTTGAGTGGGCCTTTTGGTGAGGTGTCTTGTAGGCACCAAACCGGTCTAACTGAGCGCTCTCAAAACATGGAGTCTTTTGCCAAACTTGGCCTACAGTTTTTGCGCGACAATCTCAAGAGGCGTTAGCGCACTAACCGTGTGGTTTGACGGTCCTTGGAAGGACATTGGTAAATTTATGTGGTGACTTGAGATCTGATTGATGATTCAGTGATTTGACTCGATCGTTTGGGAATTGATCCACAATGGTATTGGTTTTTTCAAGTGCTGGATATACCACATACTGATAATCAGCCTACCAACACACAAAAGTACAAAGTATTTCAGCCAATAAGTGTAGATGAAGGCCTCGTTGCAGTGTGCAACTGACGAGTTGGGTTGCGCACGTGACCGCAGATTTGCGTTTCCGCGACCCGCCGTATCTGAATTGTGTCCTGACACAAGAGGAAAAAAACATACAAATACTCGCTCTTCGGACCCCTCAAACCACTTTCTCTTTAGACCACAGTATGGACCAAGAGCTCAAGATCATCAGACGCAAGGTCAACGGATTTGTTGGCTTTGCCAACTTGCCTAAACAATGGCACCGCAAGTCTGTGCGGAGGGGATTCACCTTCAACTGCATGGTGATTGGCGAAGGTGGTTTAGGAAAAGCCACCTTGATCAACACCTTGTTCAACCGCGAGGTATTGGCCCCCAAGCAAGAAGAGGACGACTCCAAGCCTGAGAGTGATGATGATGTCGCTGGCGTGACTATCGAAAGCACAACATGTGAGATTGAGGAAGATGGTGTCCGGTTGAAGTTGAACGTCATCACCGCCCCTGGGTTCGGTGAGCATGTCAACAACTCGGACTCCTGGAAGCCAATCGTCGACGATATAAACAGCAGATTCGACACGTACTTGGAGGCAGAGAGCAGGGTTAATCGCTCCGCAATCACCGACAACAGAGTGCATGCGATGTTGTTTTTCATCGAACCCACCGGCCACTCTTTGAAGGCTTTGGACATTCAGTTGATGAAGCTGGTGCACGAAAAAGTGAACTTGATTCCTGTGATTGCCAAGTCCGATACCCTCATTGATGAGGAAGTGCAGGAGTTCAAGGCCAGAGTGTTGGCCGACATCAAGCATCAAAAAATTAAGGTGTTCTCGCCACAGGTGTTCGAGAATGACGACGATGAGACCACGCTCGCTTCCAAGGCATTGATTGCCTCGTTTCCTTTCGCAGTTATTGGGTCTACCCAAGATGTGCAAACTGTTGACGGTAGAACCGTCAGGGGAAGGGCATATCCATGGGGGGTCATTGAGGTGGACAACGAGAGCCAAAACGACTTTGTGCGGTTGAGGCAGTTGTTGATTCGCAGCAATTTGGAGGAGTTGAGGGAAACCACGTCCGACCTCTTGTACGAGAAGTACAGGTCCGAAAAGTTGCAGAAGATGGGCATCGAGCAGGATAACTCTGTGTTCAAGGAATTCGACCCCTTGACCAAGCAAGAAGAGGAGCGTGCTTTGCATGAGGCCAAGTTGGCCAAGATGGAGGCTGAGATGAAAGCCGTGTTCCAACAGAAGGTGAGCGAAAAGGAGAAGAAGCTACAGAGATCGGAGGCCGACTTATTCTCCAGGCATAAGGAAATGAAGGAGAAGTTGACCAAGCAAATCAAGTTGTTGGAGGACAAGAAGGCCCAGTTGGAAAAGCAAAAGAGTTTGCCCACCGAGCCTACACCTGTGCCTGCTGCCCAAAAATCGCGCAAGGGTTTCTTGCGTTAATAATTAGCTCAAACTATTGCTACGAAATATTGCTTACAGCGGATGACCAGAATTGAATATACCTTAGCCCCGTACCACAAATGCGTGTAGTCAAAGGGGCATCTCTTGCACTTACGGCGTTGCACAAAGTATCGTTGTTGTGGTTGATCATCATGTAGCTTGAGTAATTGTTTGTCACGTGGTCTTTCACGTGGTCTAAGGAGTTGTTTGTCTATTTGTCGACTACTTTGGTACTTAGCTACGTACATTGTTTGGCACGTTGTTTGTCTCATTCGTTCAACTTTACCATTTATTGAAAGGAGCACTGGTCTTTTTTCACGGCCATGCCTAGACTCGCTGCAAGAGTAAACCATGATCGCCCAGGGACGGCCAACCATGCAAACGGGTTTTATAAATAGAATGCATGTTTACAAAGCCAAATGCATAAATAGCGCCATAGCCGTCTGGCCATAGAGAAACAACTATTTTCAGTATAGGGCCTCAAAGCCCAAGCGGCGCTGCCTCCAGTTTACATCCGGTTCCAGTGCGGCTTTCCCATCTCGAAACGAAGAGGGTGTTCTTTTTGAAAATCACCTGATGAAACAGAACCGAGTTACAAGGCCGCCGATAATATCTCTACAGAACCAGCAAAAGTCCGCCGAAGCGATGTACGTGGGTCAATATTTTCAAAGTGGTCAGTG
This sequence comes from Metschnikowia sp. UFMG-CM-y6306, assembly GCA_009756535.1. Taxonomy (NCBI): domain Eukaryota; kingdom Fungi; phylum Ascomycota; class Pichiomycetes; order Serinales; family Metschnikowiaceae; genus Metschnikowia; species Metschnikowia sp. UFMG-CM-y6306. The sequence goes on along the minus strand of WFIW01000010.1, from coordinate 267,768 downwards.
CCTAAAAAGACCAAAATAGATCAGCCTCTAAAGCGGCTAATGTCTAAAGTATGTGTCCAAAGCAGTCTGTCTAAATATGTGTCCAAAGCAGTCTGTCTAAATGTGTCCAAAGCAGTCAATGTGTCTACTGCATCAGGGGGTTCTCGTGCAGTCACGAAAGAATGCGGTCATGGTGTGCATGCTGCAGCGCTCGTTGCTTGCTTGCGCTGCGTAATGGGCATGGATGAAGAAAAAACGTCGCTAGCTAAAGCCGGCCACATTTCCAGTCACACGCGCAAAAGCACCCCATCCATCGCCATGTCTAGCCCAGCCGCCAAACCCAAAGAGCCAGAAACCAAGCCTAGCACCGCCTCCACCGCTACTCCCGCCACCTCCCAGGCGTCTCTTTTCACCAGCTTGCAGTTTGCGTGGTTTGTGGGTCACCTTGTCACGGTGCTCTCGTTCGGCCTTTACCTCCTCACTTACTTGAGAATCTTCCCAAAATGCTTCAAGTTCTGGTACAAGCTTGCGCTTGTAGGAGTGATTGAGAGCTTTGGGTTGTTGATCTTTCAATTCACCAAGAAGAACGGTACCAATATCAAAACGCTTGCCAGAGACGACAATGTGCAATACTTGGCGTTGGCCTTGTCTCTTCTTGTGTTTAGTCCATACGTGATGTTGACGTTGGCGCCATTTGTGTTGTTTTCGACCTTCCACGTTTTGTCGTACACAAGGAACACCTTGTTGCCCCACTTCGGCATCCCTGAAACCCACCGTCTCAGCGTGCAGATTGAAAACTTTGTCAGTTCCAATAACAACAAATCCATCAGCTTGGCTGCTTTGTTAGAGGTGTACACCTTATTTGTGTTGTTCTTGAGGCTCATTACATTCAGACCCACCAGTGTGGTTCCATTTTTCTCGTTTGTTTTATTCATCACCATGAGATTCAACAAGTCCGCCTACACCAGGAGTGCAATCAAGTCCGTGGAGGTCAGAATCGATGAACTAGTTGGCCGCGCTGGTGTTCCTGCCATCAAGAGCGCCTGGGTGTCAGTCAAGGGCGTCATTGCCAAGTTTGGCTCTTCCGTAGAAGCAGAGGTGCAAGAGAAGAAGCAGTTTTAACCGGGCTTAAGGTCCTGGCTTGTGCTCTCCGCGTACGCCTCTGACTTTCGCATATAGCCGTATATCTGCATATGGATTATTTATCACAAACCTTGTTGTAGGCTTTTTAACTACGGTATTTCTTGTCTATAGTATGCCTTGGCAAATTAAATCTTTGATGAAAAGGCCTGGGAAGCTGTGCGTACTTGTCTAGGAGATTTCTCTTTGCACTCAGGAGAGACTTATTGCTCTTAACGAGTTTATTTTACCATCAATTTTTACGGCCAGGAATTGCCTGGTTAGCTCAATCGGTAGAGCATTTGACTCTTAATCTCTAAGGTCAATCAAAAGGTTGCGGGTTCGAGCCCCGCATCGGGCTTTCTTTTTGCTGTAGCTTGTCTTTGTTGGCTAATCTCGGCATTGCGGCGGTTTCATCGCGGGTAAAAACTTGCGACCCCTCAGTGCAGCAAGTGCATTGACTCTGAGATTGCTGCATCTGCCAGTCAAAGTTCATTGCTACCGGCATTCTCGGCCATGACTGCAGACACTGGCGCATCCTGGCACCGGATGAGGACACTCCGAAGATACACCACCTGAGTATTCATATTCCTGGTGACGAAATCAGCATTGTCCCACATCGACTGAGCTCAATGGTAGTTTCAAAAATAATTTTGCGGCATCTGTTAGGCTTGAATTTCCTGGGTTTGCCGTAGTATCGAGCTCGTTCCGGCATACACCGTATACGGTAGCGCTCATTTAGCCCCTTCTGGAACCTTCCAGTGAGAAGAGTGTCTCCACTGTCAACAAGCAATTGGCCCCGTCAGCCAGCGAACCAAAAGTAAACCGGTTATAAAGAATATTCCAGAAGAATCCAGAGCAAGAAAGCCCCGCCTGCTTTCCAATTAGACTTAACGTAAGGCTCCGTTGGCCTATTACGTCAATGTGCCTGAGAACAATCTGGGCCCTTCCACGTGATTCTTTCGCGCTTTTCTCCATAGAATTCTATCGAAGTTTCCAGTCGCTCCGGCGTCATTTCAGCCCAGTATAAATGTAGGTACTCGCCCGGCTGCCATCAAGAAATTTTTCTTTTTATCATCAGAATACGAAAACATGTCTAAAGCTGTCGGTATTGATTTAGGAACTACTTACTCCTGTGTGGCACACTTTGCCAACGACAGGGTTGAAATTATTGCCAATGACCAAGGTAACAGAACCACTCCTTCTTTCGTTGCATTCACTGACTCCGAGAGATTGATTGGTGATGCTGCCAAGAACCAAGCCGCCATGAACCCAGCCAACACTGTCTTTGACGCCAAGAGACTTATCGGTAGAAAGTTCACCGACGCCGAGGTTCAAGGTGACGTGAAGCACTTCCCATTCGCTGTGATTGACAAGGGTGGCAAGCCACAGATTCAAGTCGAATACAAGGGTGAGACCAAGGTCTTTTCTCCAGAGGAAATTTCTTCCATGATTTTGACCAAGATGAAGGAGACCGCCGAGTCCTTCTTGGGCACGGAGGTTAAGGACGCTGTCGTCACCGTCCCAGCTTACTTCAACGACTCTCAAAGACAAGCTACCAAGGATGCTGGTTTGATTGCTGGCTTGAACGTCATGAGAATTATCAACGAGCCAACTGCTGCTGCAATTGCTTACGGTTTGGACAAGAAGACCGAGCAAGAGAAGAACGTTTTGATCTTCGACTTGGGTGGTGGTACTTTCGATGTCTCTCTCTTGTCCATTGAGGACGGTATCTTCGAGGTCAAGTCTACTGCAGGTGACACTCACTTGGGTGGTGAAGATTTCGACCACAGATTGGTCAACCACTTTGTTAACGAGTTCAAGAGAAAGAACAAGAAGGACTTGTCCTCCAACCAAAGAGCCCTCAGAAGATTGAGAACCGCATGCGAGCGTGCTAAGAGAACCCTTTCTTCTTCTGCTCAAACCTCAATCGAGATTGACTCTTTGTACGAGGGTGTTGACTTCTACACATCAATCACGAGAGCCAGATTCGAGGAGTTGTGTCAGGACTTGTTCAGATCCACCTTGGACCCTGTTGAGAAGGTCTTGAGAGACGCTAAGGTTGACAAGTCCCAAGTCGACGAGATTGTCCTTGTCGGTGGTTCTACCAGAATTCCAAAGGTTCAGAAGTTGGTGTCTGACTTCTTCAACGGTAAGGAGCCAAACAAGTCCATTAACCCTGATGAGGCTGTCGCCTACGGTGCCGCTGTTCAAGCCGCTATCTTGTCTGGTGACACTTCTTCCAAGACCCAAGACTTGTTGTTGTTGGATGTTGCCCCATTGTCCATGGGTATTGAAACCGCCGGAGGTATCATGACCAAGTTGATCCCAAGAAACTCCACTATTCCAACCAAGAAGTCTGAGACTTTCTCTACCTATGCTGACAACCAGCCAGGTGTCTTGATTCAAGTGTTCGAGGGTGAGAGAGCCAAGACCAAGGACAACAACTTGTTGGGTAAGTTCGAGTTGTCTGGTATTCCACCTGCTCCAAGAGGTGTTCCACAAATTGAGGTTACCTTTGACATTGATGCCAATGGTATCTTGAACGTCTCTGCTTTGGAGAAGGGTACTGGTAAGACTCAAAAGATTACCATCACCAACGACAAGGGCAGATTGTCCAAGGAGGATATCGAGAGAATGGTGTCCGAGGCCGAGAAATTCAAGGAGGAGGACGAGGCCGAGGCTGCTAGAGTCCTGGCCAAGAATGGATTGGAGTCTTACGCTTACTCGTTGAAGACCACCTTGGGTGAGGAGGAATTCAAGTCCAAGTTGGAGGCTTCTGACGTTGAAACTGTCACGAAGGCTGCCGATGAGGCCATCGCATGGTTGGACGACAACCTGACCGCCACTACTGACGAGTTCACCGACAAACAGAAGGAGTTGGAGGGAACTGTGAACCCTATCATGGCCAAGGCCTACCAGGCTGGTGCTGCCCCAGGTGGTGCTGCCCCAGGTGGCTTCCCCGGTGCTGGTGGTGCCGGTGCTGCCCCATCCAATGACGGCCCAACTGTTGAAGAGGTTGATTAAACGATTTAGCGAGCTAGGTCAGGTATGATAGATTAATGTAATGTATTAAAGAAAAAGAAATGGTGTAGACCAAAAGTAATGGTTCGAAAACTGCCGGAAATTAGTAACCAGAGTACGAGTGCGCTACGATGGGCACCGGCCTGGAGCTGACCAAGGTCCGAGGCAAAACTGCCAAATTTATGGTCGTTCCATGAAGCTGAGGCCCGGGCCTAAGAAAAGGGCAGAGCCAGACCCAAAGCTCATTGAGTATGCGCATCGACATTTCGGGGTTAGGGATAAAAGTGCCTGCCACCAACCCCTGAGTGGCACCGCTCATCTCAAGACAGAAGAGTGCCACAAGTGCGGGACAAGTGCGGGACAAGTGCGGGACAAGTGCGGGACAAAAGTGGCTGTCAAAAGCGCGGGCCGAGTGCGTTTCAAGTGTCAAGTGCGTGTCTAGTGCGTGTCAAGTGTGACTGCCGAAAGCGCTGCTCGGGATGAAATGGCCGCAAGGATGCAACGGCCTCACTCCCTGGAGACAGCAACCTTTTGGGCAAGTTCACAAAAGCAAGTATATAAAAGCCACGCCGCCCTAGTGGGTAAAGCTTTTTTCCACACTACCTGTCCGAATCCCAAACGCATTCGCTACGCATAACCTTCACTGTCTTGACCGTCCATACACAGCGTCCGGGACCGTCCCAGTTATTGGTACAAGTTGTTACTCAGCCCAGCCTGTTGCCCTTACAATGACTACATCGGAAAAGCGAGCCAATTCCAGACGCCGCAATTGGATACGTTGATTAAATTTGACCGGGTGTTTCAATTGCAAGCCGCGCACAACGCATATACAAGGCGCATTTATTTTGCATATTTTTTACCCAACTTCTCCAGATCAGTAGTGTATCTGCCAGACCCAAAAAAAAATCCATGCGAGGCCAACTACACTGGCGCGTCCAGCGAGAAGCACTGCAACTTTCTTTTTACTCAAGCGCAGGTATGTGACAGGCCAGCTTACAGGCGAAGCGGAGAGCGTCCGTTTTGGTTATACTTCTTCACTTGAGGACTCCAACTTGTCCGGCCTGTAAAAGACTCGGTGTTCATGTGTTCCCATGCAGTATACTAACCCCAGACCATGACTCAAGCAAACCATAAGGTTGTTCACGAGGCTAACAACATCCAGAAACATCATACTCCAAAGACCTTTTTCGAGAGGCAGCCCAATCCAGGTCACCTCTCGTCTTTCGAAGAGTATGAGAAGTTGTACAAGCAGTCAATTGAGGACCCCGAGGCCTTTTTCGGCCCCAAGGCGAGAGAGTTGTTGCACTGGGACAGAGACTTTGTCAAGACCAAGGCCGGAGACTTGACCAATGGTGACATGCAGTGGTTTGTGGGGGGCGAATTGAACGCGTCTTACAATTGTGTGGACAGATGGGCATACGCTAACCCAAATAAGCTTGCAGTCATCTACGAGGCTGATGACGAGAAGGACTCCTATAGCTTGACTTACGCTGAGCTCTTGAGGGAGGTTTCCAAAACCGCGGGCATCTTGAAGAGCTGGGGTATCAAGAAGGGTGACACTGTCGCCATCTACTTGCCTATGAACGCCAACGCCATCATTGCCATGTTGGCTGTGGCCAGATTGGGTGCCATCCACTCTGTGATCTTTGCGGGCTTTTCTGCAGGCTCCATCAGAGACCGCGTCAACGACGCCAAGTGTAAGGCATTGATCACCTGTGATGAAGGTAAGCGTGGAGGCAAGACCATCAACATCAAGAAATTGTGTGACGAGGCTTTGATCGACTGCCCTTCCGTGGAGAAGGTTTTGGTCCACCAGCGTACTGGAAGCGGAGCGGTTGCCTTCCTTGCAGGCAGAGACTTCTGGTGGCACGAGGAAGCGGAGAAATTTCCTGGCTACTGCCCTCCAGTGTCGGTCAACTCCGAAGACCCATTGTTTTTGTTGTACACCTCTGGGTCCACCGGCACTCCAAAGGGTGTCGTCCACACCACCGGTGGATACTTGCTCGGCGCAGCTCTCACCACCAAGTATATCTTTGACATTCAGCCCGAAGACGTTCTTTTCACCGCCGGTGATGTCGGTTGGATTACAGGTCACACATACGCTCTTTACGGGCCTTTGCTCTTGGGTGTCCCTTCGATTGTTTTTGAGGGTACGCCAGCTTACCCAGACTTTGGACGTTTGTTCCACATCATCCAGAAGCACAAGGCTACTCACTTTTACACTGCCCCAACTGCCTTGCGTCTTTTGAGAAACTCCGGTGAGCAAGAGATTGAAAAATATGACTTGTCCTCTTTGAGGACCTTGGGATCCGTGGGTGAGCCCATTTCCCCTGATATCTGGGAATGGTACAATACGCGCATTGGCAAGGGTCAATGCCATGTCGCAGACACTTACTGGCAGACCGAGTCCGGCTCGCACTTCATTGCTCCAATTGCTGGTATCACGCCAGCCAAGCCAGGCTCTGCTGCCCTTCCTTTCTTTGGTATCGATACTTGCCTAATTGACCCTGTATCGGGGGTTGAGGTGGTCGGTAACGACGTTGAAGGTGTGTTGGCCGTCAAGAGCACCTGGCCATCCATGGCTCGTACCGTGTACAACAACCACCAGAAATTCATGGACACGTACTTGAGGCCATACCCCGGATACTACTTCACCGGGGACGGAGCAGCCAGGGACCACGACGGATTCTACTGGATCAGGGGAAGAGTGGATGATGTGGTCAACGTCTCTGGCCACAGATTATCGACTGCTGAAATCGAAGCCACGTTAATTGAACACCCTGGCGTTTCTGAGTCGGCCGTTGTTGGCATTAACGACGACTTGACGGGGCAAGCAGTGATCGCCTTTGTGGCCTTGAAGGACGAGTACGCGTCCAAGATCGAAAACCAAGAGAACTCGGATGCGGCCTTTGCAATTAGAAAAGAATTGGTGTTGGTTGTCAGACAACACATTGGTCCGTTTGCAGCACCAAAGTCCGTAATCATTGTCAAGGACTTGCCCAAGACCCGCTCTGGGAAAATCATGAGAAGAATCTTGCGAAAGGTCTCCTCCAACGAAGCAGACCAATTGGGAGACATTTCTACCTTGTCCAACCCTCAATCTGTCAGTGGCATCATTGATAGTTTTGGAGCTCAGTTTGGCAAAAAGTAGACTTTAGACAGGCACACTTCCATTATTTAAATCAGTGATACATAGTACCATTTCTTTACCCAATCTAAAATGGCACCTATACATTGGACTTGTCCTTAGACTTGTCATAAGCACCCAGTTGGGTGGTCGATGTGCACGTGACGCGCGCCGGCATGGCAGGAACTACTCTTTAATACCACCCCTGCTAACCGGAATGAGATCCACAAGGGTTTGGACCCGGCTCGGGTGTGTTTTCGCGGCTCTCAAGTTGGCCCAGGCCTTGGTCATCCTCTTTGTGCCGAGCCAATTTGATATCTCCTCCAGGCTTCTTTTGGAAAAGTACACCGCGCAGAAGGCGGCCTTGGTTTCCTTCCACACCGCCAGCCCCCGGCTCAATTCCATCTTAGCACTGGCAAGCAGGTGGATCATTGAGCAGTACTTCGAGAAGTTAGTCACTTGGGACGCGGTCTACTTCGGTGACCTCTTTGTCAATGATCCACAGTACGAGCACCAGTTTGTCTTCTGTCCCTTGTGGTGGAGGATGGTACGGTGGATTCCGGTGGATGAAAAGACCGCCTTCTATTCCCGGTTTATATTGGCCACGCTTCTCGCCAACACCTTCCATTTCCTAGCGGCCTTGGTGCTTTACTACTACACCCACGCGACCTTCAAGAGCGCCCGCATCTTCTCCTCGCGGCGGATGGCCATGGCAGCACTGGTGCTCTTTATATTCTCCCCTGCAGCCGCATTCATGACCGCGCCATACTCGGAGCCTGCGGCGGCGTTCTTTAGTTTTGCGTGCTTGTACATGCGAGAGGTCTCCACCCAGGCAATTGCCGCCAAACAGATGGGCGAAATCCTCGGCGGACTGTCCGAACGGGAACTGTTGGAGCTGCAATTGCTGACATTACTGGAACTGGCCTTACTGAATCTGACCTTACTGAATCTGACCTTACTGAATCTGACCCTTATAAAACTGACCTTACTGAATCTGGCCTCACTGAAGTCGACTCATTCAAATCCAAGCAGTTCGCATGCAAAATGCACTTATACACATGACCCACGACTCGTGTGCAACCACTACACGGGCCTCTACATGACCAGTGGCGTTTTCGCGGCCGTCGCATTTGGGCTCAGGGCAAATTGTCTTTTGCTAGGCCTCGTTTACGTGTACGACTTGTGCGTCTTGGGCAACGTGCCCAAGAAACTCCCGTTGGCCGCGGGCCTGGTGTTGGGAGCGGCTTTTGCAGTGGCACAGGTGCATGGCTACGTGAGCGTCTGCCATGGCACAGGTCGTGGCGAGTGGTGCGACTCCATGGTACCGTCCCTCTTTGCATATGCGCAGGCACACTACTGGAACAATGGGTTCTTGAAGTACTGGACCTTGGGCAACGTGCCCAATTTCGGGTTTGCTGCGCCCACAGTGCTTATTCTGGTGCTTAGCGTGCGCTATTTTGCTTACATGTACCCGGTAGCCCGGGTGGTGCCGGTGTTGGTGGTGAATGTAACGTACGTGTTCCTCCAGTGCTTGTTCTGGCACGTGCAAATTGTCACTCGCGTGCACACCTTCTTGCCCATCGTGTACTGGACGGTGGCGGGGCTAGCGACCCAGCGCAATGGGCAAGGCCGCAGATGGGCCTCTGTAGCGCTCGCGTACTTTGCCGTTTGGAACTTGGGTCAAGTGGCGCTTTTTGCGGCGTTTCTCCCGCCCGCCTGACATGGGCGACTGACATGGGCGACTGACACGGGCGACTGACACGGGCGACTGACACGCTGGTTGCGGCGCCTGCGCACTGCTATTTCGGTGGGAGTAGCCGCTGCTTTGGCCGCTGCTTCGGTGCATTTTTTGCGGCCGCGCCAGGGATATCATTTCCCGTTTGGGTGCGACGTTCCGCTCGCTGATAACATCCCCATAAATACAGCGGGCAGCCGGCCTGATGCACCTGGTTGCGTACTGAACAGGTTAACTACCAGTTGATTGAACCAAGTCTCTCTTGTCCAAACCGCACAATGACTGCACTCCTCGACGTGCTCCAGATAAAGCACTACTTCTACATGGCAGGGTTCTTAGCCTTGGTTGCAGCCTATGTCTACAAGCCGAGACGCACCAAGCAAAACGCTCTGGCCCATGTTGTTCTGAATAAAAACAGGAAAATGGGCTGCTGGACCCCGGAACACTACAAAGCGCCTATCCCGGTTGCTTTTGCCAACTGGGACGTCAATAAAACAAAGCCGCTTCCGTACCGGGCTTTCAAGGATAAGTATTCCATCACCATGGGGATCAGAAGTATGGAGTGGGACTCATGGATCGAATTGGACAACGAGTGGATGAAGTTCCACACCGCCAAGGTGGAGCGCGCCGCCAAGTTGGGCCGCGATGTGTACGGCACGTCGCCCGAGGCTTGGGACGCAGCATTGGAGCTCCTCGAGGAGTTCTGGAACTACTTGCCCAACAGATACCCTTCGTTGTTCCGGCAATTGAACACTGGGCTAGAAAATCTCCTCACCGGTGAGGTGTTTGTGTTCAGAAACTGTGCCGCAAACGATATCAAGGAAGACCCCATGTTGATGGCAGGCAAAATGGTGCAGGACGATTTGGCCGTCATGATGGAAGGCCCCGATGGAAACTACTACTTGAAGGCAGGGGCCATTATCTTGCCCGGCTTTTGGCGGTTCAAGGACAAGTACGGCATGTCTCTCAATGAGATCCACGAGAGCGGCCACGTGCCCAAATACAAGGAGAAATTGCAGACGGGCATGACCAAGTTCTTCACGCGTTTGACCTGCGACAAGCCGGTGGTGCGCAACAACTACTTCATACAAACCGACGACAATTTGGCGTGGTCCTCGTCGATTGGACAGGAGGCCGACCAAAACGTGGGCTGGTACACCGCCAGCCCGGCATTGACTGCAGAGCAGTGCTTCTTCCGAAGCGAGCGCCAGAGCTTACGCAGGTTGCCTCGCTCGGGGGCAGTTGTCTTCACCATTCGAACGTACTTTGCTGCCATCCCGGAAATCTGCAGCGAGCCATACATCCCCAGAAGACTCCTCAACGGAATCGAAAGCTGGCCCGACGATGTCAGGGACTATAGAGGCTACGATATCTTCAAGGACGCACTTTTGCCGTACTTGCGCGATGCCGCCGAGGCCCAAGAGAAAAACGGCTATGTTCCTGGTAGCGAGCCCAACGTATATCCATTTTAAACATGGCGACTCCAGAAGACTAGACAGCGATTGTAAGTGCACACTAGGGTTCATTGACCAAGCGGATCGCACCAAATGTGGGGACATTAATTGAACACACTAGGTTAAGGCAGACCGTCAAAGGATTCAAGAACCCCAGGAAGCCAGGAACTTCCCAAGAGTGAATCTCAAGAACGGGAAGAACTCCAAAGGGCGGCTTACAATTTGGTGGTTTTCCACCAGAGATTTAGATCATGTGGATTTCTAATATACAGTCATAAAATAATACAAGAGAGAAATGAAGCAGCACCTGTACACTTACGATCTCTCGCCTCTCAATCTCCGAGCCAACTGGATGTCCTTCTTTTGGATGGTGACTCTCTTGGCGTGAATGGCGCACAAGTTGGTGTCTTCAAACAAAGACACCAAGTAAGCCTCGACGGACTCCTGCAAAGCACCAATGGCTGACGACTGGAATCTCAAGTCGGTCTTGAAGTCCTGGGCGATTTCTCTGACCAATCTCTGGAATGGCAACTTTCTGATCAAGAGCTCGGTGGACTTCTGGAATCTTCTGATTTCTCTCAAGGCAACGGTACCTGGCTTATATCTGTGGGGCTTCTTGACACCGCCAGTGGATGGGGCGGACTTTCTGGCGGCCTTGGAGGCCAACTGCTTTCTTGGTGCCTTACCACCAGTGGACTTTCTTGCTGTTTGTTTTGTTCTGGCCATTGCGATGATGAGGAACGAGTAGTGGGCGAGCGGTGGGATTTATATACCACCGAGCGCAGAGCGGCGGCTTGGGCAAAACAAGCGCCTCCTGGGCGGTCTGCATGTAGACGTGCACCATGCACGTCCGGGGAACCGGGGCCGCGAAGCGAGGGGGCGTGCCAAGGCGACAAGTTTGCAAATTGTCGTGCTGCAATGTGCGCACCGCACCGGTAAGTCGCAGCACGCGAACCACGGGCCTTTTCGCGGGCACAAAAGCCACCACCCTCATGGCAAGTCGCACTTTAGCGCAAAATGGCCATAGTGAAGGGCTTTTCCCGGGCGCGCAGAAAAATCCGCCCCCTCGTAGAACCCTTGGCCGCGCGAGAAAAGAAGAGCGGCGCGAGAAAAGTAGTTGCCTTGCCTGGGGCTCCTTCACACTACCCCCAGCGAGAAGGGGGCCTTTTCCTCATATATAAACCGGCGCCCGCGCTGCGGCATACTGTTTTCTTCCCTTACTACTAACAACCACTAAATCACTAAACAATGTCTGGTAGAGGAAAAGGCGGAAAAGGACTCGGAAAGGGCGGTGCCAAGCGTCACAGAAAAATTTTAAGAGACAATATCCAAGGTATCACAAAGCCTGCCATCAGAAGATTGGCCAGAAGAGGCGGAGTCAAGCGTATTTCGGCCTTGATCTATGAGGAGGTCAGAGGAGTCTTGAAGTCCTTTTTGGAGAACGTCATCAGAGATGCCGTTACTTACACTGAGCACGCCAAGAGAAAGACCGTTACTTCTCTTGATGTTGTCTACGCTTTGAAGAGACAGGGTAGAACCTTGTACGGTTTCGGAGGTTAAGCTGGTGCTTCTTGGGTTATTTGTATATTATAATTACGTTTTTGGAAACAACTGTAGGCAACCAGGCACGCTTGTTGTGGGTGTGGTATTCTGTATTGGACTGTAGCCCTCTGGCTATCCCTCTGTCTGTCTCTCTCTATTTCTGCCTCTATCTCTGTCTCTATCCCTTTCTTTCCTACTCTTTATCTCTGTCTCTCCCTTTCTTTCCTACTCTTTATCTCTGTCTCTCCCTCTCTTTTCTACTCTCTATCCCATTATCATGTCTTTGCAGTATTTACTGTGCTCATTAGCCCCCACAATCAAACCGGCGTCAGCTCAGAACCGCACCCTGTGTCATGGCGTGGACATCCGCATGGTGCATGAACTATTGGTCTAAGGCCTTGGCTAGCTGTTCCGCAGTCATGCCCTTGATCAAAATGTGCACATGGCTTATTTCCCGCACGCTTTGCAAGGCTTCCCAGTTGCGGAACCACACCAAATTGTCCCGAGGAACACCTAGGCCATCCACAAAGAGTTTCGTCACATAAGACTCGATGAGAGCCCGCGTTTCGGGCGAGAGGTCGCCAATCGCACTGTTTTTGTCCGATTGGATCCGGTTCTTGCTCCAGAGACAGAGGTGCACCACATCCGGCTCGAAGTAGTACGGGAAGTCGTTTTGGACCAACTTCAAGTCGCTGGCGTCCTGGAATAGCGGGTGCCCCAGGCTGGGTATAATGATCTCCGAGTCCTTCAAGCCTTGTACGTCTTTCTGCGATGCCCATTTGAGCGAGTTCGTCACGAGGTGCTTGAACACCGTGGACTCGTTCTGCTTCAATTGCTTCTTGAAAGCAATGTACTTGTCCGTCACCTGCTTGGACCTGGCGAAGGCCTCGAGGTCGTTATCATGGACGAGTTGCTTGACCTCGGACCATGCAAAAGGCTTTTCTGATATTTTGGATGGCGCGGGCATGTCGGGGCTGTGGATGACGGTGAGGGGCGCTCTCACCTTGGTGTTTATTTGGAGTGTACTGGACATTTTGGTGCTCGCGGGAGAGGCGGGAGGGCGGAGTGAGGGGAGGAGGCAGCGGAACGAGGCGGCGGGGGAAAGAATAGGGCAAAATCACCAGGAGCAATGCAAGCGGCCAACTAATAAAGACTTCTCTGTATAATGTCGGTAAACACGATGTAAACAGGCATTCCTCGTGTACTTATATCTGCGGCTGCCATGTTACATTTTCCACGCGCATGTTACATCGGGCCTGCATCTAACCGCCGGTCACTGAAGTCTCGCTCCGCCTGAATATGAAACAATTCGGTCATACATTAACCGTGGCTGGAGCAAGCCTTTTGCAGCACACGCCGCCATCATGCTTGCTTCGTGGCCGTTCGGCGTGGCTCGGCGTCGTCCTCTTCCGGCTCTTCCGCAGTTGGGCTCTCATATAAGCGCGCTGCATGCCTCGTGGGCATTATCTTCGATTAGCCAACGCGGTTGCATCGGAACGAAGCATTCAAAACAAAATTACCCGGTGTGCATACGTTGGGGGATGAGCAAACGTGTGGGCGAGCTTGTGAAACAGCCACACTCATTAAAACCTTGGGTGTGGTTTGCAGCTTCTTGGCAACAATTTATGCAAATCAAACGCGGCCATGATGCTGGGAGCCTCATCTGTTGACGCTTCAGATCAACTATGCACAAGTGTGCTAGATTCGCGAGTACCGTCTAATGCAGAAAGAAGACGAATTCATTGGTGGTCCTCAAAACAAGCGAGATATTCCACAGTTATATAGAAAAATGGTCTAGGCGTCACAGATTTTGACACCCCAGCCCATAAAAGGGTCCCCAATCGGACTAGTCTTGACCCGAGGTTACGTCCAAGGCGATTCTGACGTTGCCTCCGAAAACGGACTCGAGGTTATCTTCGAAGCGGACTCGAGGTTATCTTCGAAGCGCACTCGAGGCAGGTAATTCCGGCGTTGCGTCCGATTTCTTCAACTAGAGGTCCCGAGTCTCAGTCTTTCTGATAGACTGTCGGAGTGGGACAGACATTCCTCATGGCGGGGCTACTGGCGATTTTGCCATTTACCACACATCGCGTATCCATGGGTAGCGCACTCCTCAGGGTGACAAACAAGGCTCATAAAAGTAAGCAGCGTTTACCGCCTCCTTATTGTTTTGGTCTTATTATTGGGGACCTTTTGTTGATTGGTTACCCTATTAATGGAAGCCGTTGGATTGAATGACCCCTTGATTGGACCTGGTATAATGTTGAAACTCCTAATGGTGGGCCTCCTACCGGTAGAATTCCTAATGGTGGACGTCTTTTTCGAGTGCGTATTTCTAGAGCCACATGGGTGCTGGTTTTGAAATGATCAATAGATGGTACCATTAACAACAAAACTTTCCGCATCAGTCGGGGCAGAGTAGGCAGGAAAATGTTGCGCAGCCGCTGGGGTGCAAAGAGATGCGTTGGCGCATATGTGCCTAGGCACGTGACCGGCTGCTTTCTATGCGGTGCGGACTCGCCCATGAGCACTCATTTCCACATAACGCCATTTCCTCCCCATCCCGTGTTCCACAAAGCACTTTTCCTTAAATAATCCGCCATGCACAAACTCATAGTCCTTCGCCATGGAGAGTCCCAATGGAACCATGAAAACAAGTTCTGCGGTTGGATCGACATCCCCCTCTCGGAAAAGGGCGAGAAAGAGGCTAAGCATGCTGGTGAGCTCCTAGACAAGTACAATATCAAGCCCACCGTCATGTACACGTCTTTGCTACAAAGATCCATCAAGTCCGGCTATATTATCCTTGAGACAATCCTGCGCTTGTGGATTGAACACATCAAAACCTGGCGCTTGAACGAACGGCATTATGGCTCCTTCCAAGGCAGAGACAAGAATGAAGTATTCTTGGAGTATGGCAAGGAGAAGTACCAATATTATCGCCGGGATTTCAACGCGGTGCCTCCGCCCATAACGGACGACCCGTCCATAGACGAGAAGTATGACAAAGTCGACAAATCTTTGATACCATGTGGGGAGTCATTGCGGCTTACCATGGAGCGTTTGATTCCCTTTATACAATCGGAGGTGGTTCAGCAGCGCATATTGCGTGACCAAGAAACGGTGCTTATCGTCACACACGGCTCCATCGTGCGCAGTCTAATCAAGCACTTTGGCGGCGTAAGTGACCAGGACATTAGTAAGATCAACGCGCCCACAGGGGTGCCGCTCGTTTTCGAGCTCGATGACCAAGGAACCTTGATTGGTGACTATTATTGGCTTGATGAAGAATTGGCCAAGAAGGGGATTCAGAAGGTGGAAATGGAAGGTCATACTTGAAGCACCTGGGCCTGACTAGATCTAGATTGTTGACTTTACAGGTTTCATCAGCTGCGATGGGTGTGATCCTGCAGAATCCCCCGTTCGTAATGTGTTGCTGCGACCGCGCAGCTGATGATTGCCCCGCTTTCTTATTACGGCAAGAATGCTGGGGAAAGGATCTAGCCCAATTCTCGCGATGGGCTGCGAAAATCCCCCCGGCTAATTGCCCAAATAAGACCTTGAAAATATCTCCGCTTGTTTGCGAACGGGTAAACCACTCAAGGAACTACTGTTCTGGGAAATGAGTCTTTGCAAAATGTATGGCAGGAGGAATACCTCAAATAAATCGCCTGCAGAAAATTTTCCATTGTTAATAAGATGTACGTCTTGTTCACGTAAGAAGTTTTCAAGTAGGTAACTCCTCCGCGGCGAAGCGCATCATGAAAAACATTTTCCCGGACGCAGAGAAAGCCCAAGAAGTAAGCGTTTTCGAACAGAGAAGTTTCACTGAGCAAGTTCCACTGTGTAAATACCTTACATTCGTAATTTCGGTAATGGTTTGTGGGTTGCAGCCTGATGTTTTCCACCAGTTTCACATGACTTTGATACGGTGTGGTCGAATGCTGGGGAGGATCTCCATCCTCCGCATCATGTGGCTCCGTGTGGCATTGTGCTACGGAGCCAACCGAATGCGGTCATCTCCGAAGTCCGCGCGACAACTGTTTTGGTGTGGCTCCGGGATTTCCGAGAAGCATCCCGCACTGTTTTGGAATGTCCTGGAAAATGTAAATCTTAAGTCCGCATTGACTTCGTTTCTTGAAATCTAGAGTTCTGCAAATCCGGTCACGGAAAGTCTTCGTAAACGGTAAAAGTCTTGGTCTGCCCGGGGTGTACTTGCGGTGTAAAAATTGCGGTTTCTCCCCTTTGCTTGCCGCAAGTCGTTTTATTTTGCTCGTGTTGCTCTGACCCAACTTTTCGCATGCCAGAAATGCAGTTGCCAACCAAAGCCGACGAAAGGCCACTTGGGGCCTCGCAAAAAAGCAAGCCCCTTTGGGGATTTTTAAGACGGAGACATTTTGGCCGGTGAGCCCGCCTTATATAGCTGCAGCTCGGTATTTGTGCCTGTGGCATGTTTTGTGTTTGTACCATCTTCTTGTTTCAGCTTGTGCAGCGGACCTATTTCAGATCCTCTTCGTTTCGCACTGCCCCCATGCACCTCCTGACTCAATTAGTAATCTCTGCGCACACATATATTGCCACCAGATCGCCACTTCTCAAGCGCCCTCTCCCTCCCCCAGAACCCCTTCTTTTTCGACTGCGCTCTCTCTTTTGCATCCCTTATCTTAAGGCGTCTCAATTATCTGCATAATCTATATTGCTTGAAACCCCCACTCTCAAGAGACTAAACTAAATTTGCTAACACTTGGCAGATCACAAGCTTTCTGAGGCCTTATCATAAGAACTTCGCCACTCCGCTAGGCAGCTGTCCTTTTTTCTCGCTGCTCCCCCACTATCTCAATTTCAACTTGTCAGCTCACAACAGCTCCAGTTCAGGCAAAAAGAATACCGAAGAAATGACTTCGTTAGCGGTGTTACCTTTGCAGAAATCGGTCAGCAATCTAATGGACGACGACTTGAGCATGCCCCCTGCGCTTGCCTCGGCTCAAGGCTCCTTTTCTGGCAGTCTCAACCCTTCCATGGTCTCAGGTGCCACTAATACTACCCTTTCAAATTTGCTTAATATCCCGGACTCGTTTATGGAACATTACAACAGAGTCAACAACTCGAGTAATACTGTTAATCAGACGTGTCAGCCCATCAATTTTGACTCTTATGGCTCTTACAGCATTGATTCGCAAGCACAGAGGTCCTCTCCATTCACGTCATATGTATCTCCAGACTTCTGCGAGCAACAAACACTACAGCCGCAGCAAACATCCTACATCAAGCCAGAATCGGTTCAGTTCAACAATAAAAGAACCATTCCATTTAGGAGAAGCAGGATAACTACAATCGGTGATACACGTGATACCAAGTCCAAGAAAGAAGAAGACTACTACTTGTTTAATACCGACATACAGCCCTCGCAGTTAATGGATGGCAAAAACTTTTTTAACCCCGAGAGCGAATTAGACAATTCTCTTTTCATTACAAATAAAGATTTAGACACCATCCAACCTACGCTTTGCGACTGTCTCGTTCCTGGCTTTGAGGCTGATTATCTAATTGATGACTTTGCCGAAGATGCTGAAATAATGAGCGAAGACTCAGATGACGACAATTACTTTCAAGATGACGAGGATCTTCAGGAGGACGTGTTGGACTTCACGAGCATGTCGAGCGATTGTTCCCCTAGCCCCGAGGGGTTCATGAAAATCACCCCAGACAGCATTCAATGTCCCCAACAGTATGACCTTGATGTCTGCAAAGTCAACTCCATAGACAGCATTGACATGCAACAAGAAACTTACGATTTCGAGAATGCAGATGAAGATTTGTTGCAAGAGAGAACTCTGTCCTTCGAAAAGGAGGCAAAAACTTTCGACCCCAGCAAATTTCAAGAGGATCATCACCAAACTGCAGCCGAGATTTCCGCAACGAATCCAAATCATCAGTGCGATCTAATCAACCCCATGACAGAAGAACCCTGCAATAAGCAGTTTAGTCGGCCATACGATTTAATCCGTCATCAGGAAACCATACATGCATCGAAAAAAAAAATATTCAGATGCGTGATCTGTGAAGGAAGATTTAATGGAGGTCAAGGCAATGGAAAGCTGAAGACCTTCTCGCGGGGCGATGCCCTCTCACGTCATATCAAGGTCAAGCATGGCTTGGGCGGTCAGGAGGCCTTAGATCTTATCAATGAGGCCAAGGAAAATGTTGAGTACATCCTGGTCTAGATTTTCGAAAGGCTTTTTTATGCTGTTTGTTTTTTCCAGAATTTGCTAATTCTTAGCCGTACATAGATATACAATAAACAAGTAAGTGCATAAATACAATTTTGGGCGATTCTTTTGGACACATGGTGTGCGCGCTGAGGATACAC
Source organism: Metschnikowia sp. UFMG-CM-y6306 (assembly GCA_009756535.1). NCBI lineage: Eukaryota > Fungi > Ascomycota > Pichiomycetes > Serinales > Metschnikowiaceae > Metschnikowia > Metschnikowia sp. UFMG-CM-y6306. Next base: position 249,418 of record WFIW01000010.1, on the reverse strand, counting down.
CCACGTAATAATGAACTAACAATAGAAGTGCACAAACTTTCGAGGACAAGAGGTGAAGCCAACCACCTACAATCTGGGCTACCGATCGATTGATGCCCTCGTAGCCGTCTGTTTGGAAGAACTTCTTCGGAAAAGAAACTATTAGGTAATTAGGAACAAGAGTTTTCTTGAAGTAGATTTGAAACAAAAAACTCTGAGGATTTGAGACAAGTTCGAGACAAAGGGCATGCATAGGATCAATGCGTGGTTGGTGACAAACCATTCAGGTATCTTGGAATGGTCTGAGCATTGTCTCTCGAGTCTTGTCTAGCAAAGTAGATGTATTGCGCCATGATTATGAGATCTAGCAACATTTGAAACAAGGCAGCCGCTATGAACACCAAGGATATGTTGTTGGTACCGTATAGAAGGTACCCTAACTTCATGCAGTCTCCACCGAGCCAAGATATTAGGAGAATCAGCTTGAAGTTCTGGACGCTTCTCAAGCGCATGAGAATAAGGATCTGTGGCAAGGGAAGAAGCGCTTCAATGAAGAGGCCGAGTGTGCCAAGAAAGGAGTTGAACCACGGCGACTTCCGCAAGACGAGAGTGAGCACCGAGAATAGAAGGAAAAAGTATTGAATGAATTTCCAGTATCTCCTCTCTTCGATCCACTGCCAGAAAAGAAACGGGCGCTTGTAGTAAACATCAAACGGTTTGATCAAGAATATGGCGTAGGCCCGTAAGTACGACAAGCACCAGAGGAAAAAGGTGGAGTAGAACTGGGGGTTTTCGTACAGACCCAGCGAGAAGTTGAGCTTGGGCACATCGGCCAAGTTTTCGTTGATTCGGGGTAGTGGCTTCAACGATTCGGGGTTATAATTGACCGGCCGGAACTTGAGCGATACCTTTAACAACACGCACTGGATAAGCACCATGATGATGGCTTGGTTGAGCAACGAGTTTTCGTATGGCGAAATAAAGTAATAGAAGATCTTGAGAATCGACGACATGATCATTGTGGCGCAGACGTCGATGGGGAAGCCCACTGAAGTTTTCTTTTTGTATATGCTGTAGCTGGCGGTGCCATAGGTATAGAGCGGTGCCAAGGAGATGAGGATGTTAGTGAACACTTTAATGTCCGGAAGCACCTCTAATATCGTGGTGTAGTTGGGTAGTAGCGACTCGAGCATTGTGGCTGGCAGGGGTTAGATGTCTGTAAATATCGAGTTAGCTGGGTGCACAATCTGGTTGCTGGGCGAATAGGGTTGAGCTCCTAAGGCAATGGGGCAGGGAGTGAGGTGTAACGGACTTGTTTCTGGAGTGGAGATGGCTTTTTGGCTGATGATTGGTGATGACTGATGACGATGATTAACGACTGATGACTGCTGATTGATGATTGACGACTGAGAAGGGCTTTTTAAATGTAGTCGGTTGTGAGTTCTAGCGATGCAATGAGGTAGCGATAGCAATATTTGCTAGAGTTTGAGGGTTAATCCAGCTATGAGAGATGGTGTGGGTGATTGAGTATAGTTGTATGGGGTTAAGGAATGCATCTCGTTCCTATATGTAGTGGCCGTAGCCCAGAGGTGCGCAACCGACAGAACTCTCTACTGGCCAGGTTGCGCATGGGTCTGCTGGATACTATTGTTAAGTCAGAGTATTCGCTCTGGCCGAATATTTGTGTACCTTCCGGCTCATTTTTTAGTATGCATGAGACATCAATGGGATTTGGTTCCCCTCCGTGGATAACAATGCAATTTTTTATCGTATCATGTTGTTTGTATTTCGTGGGCCAGGAAGAAAAAAATGAGCGAATTGTCAAGCCTGTTCTCAACGGTACAACTTAAAACGACGCTTTATAAAATCGTGCGCCTTTACAATAGGATATAGAATCATGCTTTGGCATGGAACCAGAAAACAGAAACATATGCCTAGGCCTAGAAGTGACGAGCACATCTCTTACCATTGACCCGACAAGTCTACGCAGGCACTGGTGCAGGGAATTGGTCACCTGGTCGGCCTTGAAGGGCTCAAACGCCAGAGAAGAGGAGTCGCTGACCCGTTCAATACCAAAAGTCCAAAACACTCACATGACTTCATGGCCCCCAAGACCCCAGCCGCTCTCGTTTATAGTTTTGACTATTAAGGGCGCATGGTGCAGTTGAGATTGTGACTCATGGCTGAGACAATGATCCGAAAGTCCGAGGGAATGCGACCCTTTTGTCCCTGGAGGCTGCTCGGTCGAAAGGATGCTGCGCACCTGAACCACTCGCGGCTTGTGTGCATGCTCGGGTCTGAACGTGAAAAGTGAACCCCTAAAGCCGAAGCATCCCACCACCACAGCACCGGCCCATATTATGGCCCGCTGCAAGCAGGCAGTCCGAAATGTTCATTTCCATCTACCGCGGCACTCAATGCAAAAAGCTGATGCCGTGGGGAGCTTGCGGGCCCTCAATAACGGGTGGTATTTCCTGCACGCTCGCGGTCTCCGTACATCCGAGGCACTCAACGGGCAAGCGGAGTTACTACACAAAAGTATGGGGTAGACATGGAAATTCTTGCCGTATAAAGCCTCACCAATCCCCGGCTCTGCGGTGTAATTTTTTTATTAACCACTAGTCCTTAGCTACTTATTCTTGCTATAGTTTCCATTGCTATTTAATTTGTTGCTATATCTTCCTAGCTATCCAATGCCTTACTCTAAAATCAACGTTGACGACGAAGACAAGTTCTTCCAGGACCAGGTTGCTGAGCTCAAACAATGGTGGTCGCAACCTCGCTGGAAGAAAACCAAGAGGATCTATACCCCCGAGGATATTGCAGCTAAGAGAGGGTCCCTCAAAATCAGCTACCCATCCTCCACTCAAGCCGACAAAATGTACGAGCTTGTTATGGAACACGACAAAAACAAGACTGCTTCATTCACCTTCGGAGCCTTGGATCCTGTCCAGGTATCTCAGATGGCCAAGTACGTGGATTCCATTTATGTTTCTGGATGGCAATGCTCTTCTACCGCCTCCACCTCCAATGAGCCCTCCCCAGACTTGGCCGACTACCCATATGACACTGTTCCAAACAAGGTCGAACACTTGTGGTTTGCGCAACTTTTCCATGACAGAAAGCAAAGAGCGGAACGCTTGCAGATGACTAAGGAGGAGAGGAGAAATACACCATACATTGACTACTTGAGACCAATCATTGCCGACGCCGACACCGGACATGGTGGATTGACTGCCATCATCAAGTTGACCAAGTTGTTCATTGAGAGGGGTGCTGCTGGTATTCATATCGAAGACCAGGCTCCAGGTACGAAAAAGTGTGGCCATATGGGTGGAAAGGTTTTGGTTCCGGTGCAGGAGCACATCAATAGATTGGTTGCCATCAGAGCCTCTGCAGATATCTGTGGCTCCAATTTGTTGGCCGTGGCAAGAACCGACTCTGAGGCTGCTACTTTGATCACCTCCACTATTGACCACAGAGACCACTACTTTGTGGCCGGCGCCACCAATCCTGACTCGCCAGACTTGGCTGGATTGATGGCTGAGGCTGAAGCCGCCGGCTTAAATGGCGACAAGTTGGCCAATATCGAGGCTGACTGGAACCAGAAGGCCGGCGTCAAGTTGTTCTCGGAGGCGGTCATTGACGCAATCAAGGCTTCATCCATTCCCAATAAGGACCAACAGGTGGCCAGGTTTACTGAGAATGTCAACCCCTTGTCTGAGACGTCGCACAAAGAGGCCCGCAAACTCGCCAAGGAGATCTTGGGTGAGGACATTTACTTTAACTGGGATGCTTCCAGAACAAGAGAGGGCTACTACAGATACATTGGTGGCACGCAGTGTGCAGTCATGAGAGGCCGAGCATACGCCCCATACGCCGACTTGGTCTGGATGGAATCTGCATTGCCAGACTATGATCAGGCCAAGGAGTTTGCAGAAGGTGTCAAGGCAAAGCACCCCGACCAATGGTTGGCATACAACTTGTCTCCGTCGTTCAACTGGAACTCGGCCATGAATGCCTCCGAACAAGAAACCTACATTCTGAGACTTGCGAAGTTGGGCTACGTGTGGCAATTTATCACCTTGGCCGGCTTGCACACCACTGCTTTGGCAGTGGACTCGTTTGCTAAGAATTACGCCGAAATCGGCATGAAGGCATATGGTCAACAAGTTCAGAAGCCTGAGATTGATCTTGGAGTGGAGGTTGTCAAGCACCAGAAATGGTCGGGAGCCGAGTACATTGATTCTTTGTTGAAAATGGTATCAGGAGGTGTCACGTCCACGGCTGCGATGGGCGCTGGTGTCACTGAGGATCAGTTCAAGGAGAAGGCTTCTGGTAAGTTCTAAGCTAGCATGTAGGCGAATCAATTATTTTAGGTGAATCAATCTCGTTAAGTCAAGCGTGACGAATATTAGTCTAGCTCAGTCAATGAGTCTAGCTCAGTCCAGCTTGCTTTCCAAATCTTTTTGTATTACCAGTTCTGTTCGGCCTGTATCTACATGTTTCCGTACTTGGTGATGCAAACAGTAGCAAAGCTCCAAGACGTTGGTTGCAACCTCCTGCATGCGCCAGGCGGGTCAATGCGAAGCTCATCGCCAAGGCCGACCCCACTCCTTCAGCTGGCACCTATCAGCTATGGGGTTCATCTCAGTTGGGCACAAAATCAATTTAAAGAGACGCCGCACAAATCCCTCATGGCCCAGCTACGCGTCTCTGCGACGGCTGCGAGCCAGCACCGCTGCCATAGTTTCGGGGCCGCCGCGCCACATGCCTCGCCTGGGCATCTCCACGCCTCCACGTCAGGTCAAGCTCACCGACCTACCTGCTGAGGTTTTATTGCTGATTTTCTGCCTTGCAGGGGTCGGTCAAAATAACATGTTGCCGCTTACTTGCCGCTTCCTCAACCGTCTACTATCGCCATCAAAGAATAGGTGGGTGGTAGACTGGGTGGTGGAGACCAATTTCACCGCAGATCTAAACGAAGGAATAGACGGTGCTTACTGGCAACTGAAGTTGCAGCATTCGGTTTCGCTACTTCCTGATAGCTACAAGAATACAAGTATAATGGACCGGCTATACAATTTGCCCATGGCAGTAGCACAGGCGGGACGAGCTATCGATGTGAGAATCTTTGACTTTTCCTTTGTGGATGCCGAGACCGTGCGGTTAATTCACAAGAATTACGGGGGCATCGTGGCTGACTCCCGCTCTATTGGCCATCAACAAAAATACAGAGCCAGCTATTTGGAGTGGAGGCTATTGGTGCTCGACAAATTCGTGCGCATGGCCAATGAGCCGGAACGCGCCATGGCACCTACTTTACAGGAAAGTGCCGAGGATCTCTTGGCCGGTGCTGAATTGGCAATGTCTGAGTTTGGGCAGAAGCATGGTTTGACTGACTTTTCACCCCAAACAAAAAGCCGGCCCCTAAGCTTTGATGGCAACGAAATCATGTCTTTAAAGGCATTACGCAAAGTGCTATCCATCCACCGTTTGTATGAGGCGAAGATCATAAACGCTTCGAATTTGCTTTTGGCCGCTTTCAAGTGCAACGAGGTTGTCGAAGCGGAGACATACACTGAGCTCACGAATCTTTTGCCTCTTGACTGCTTGTCCTCAAGAGATATCCTCAACCTTCTCAAAGTATTTGAAATGTGCCAAAAGAGAATATGCTCCGTGCAACCCGATCAGCGAACATCACACCCCTTGCAAGCGGTAATTGAGCCATTATATGTATTGGTTCGACAATCTTTGTCATCCCCATATCGTATAGAGCTGCATGAGGACTCCGAGTCTATTTGGCAGGCTCTTCAAAGAATCCAGATCCCGGAGCTCCTCGACCATGTCATCAAGCGAGCAGGCGCAATTTCCCTCGAGCTTATTTAGCTTTTCTTCCCCTCCCAAAAATCGGTGGAATCTTACTCCGCATACTGAAGGTCGATAATATTTGCTGCTAACTACATGGCCGGCGCCTGGCTTGCAAGCGCACGTTTTTCGTGCTCAATGGTGATGAGGAAGTTGTGGGTTTTGCTGTGTATGTTGAAGGGGCTCTTGGTGATCATGCTGGTAAGGATCGGATAAAGTCTGCATCAATGGATTAGGATTGGCCATCTCATAAAACCATGGGTGTTGTAACGCCTGCCTAGCAGTGATCCTGTCATCTGGATTCATCTTCAACAAGGAGTTTAACAAATTCAAACCCATAGCATCCAAGTTTGGAATGATGGATCGCAAGTCTTGTGGCACATATGTTTGCCACTTTTGTTTGAAGTTACTGTACTTCTCCACGCCGGGCCAGGTTCTGTTGTTGGGTGTTCCCATTAAGCGGAAGATCTTGTTCAACTGGTCATCGTTGGTGGATCCTGGAAATAACGGCTTTCCTGTGCACATCTCGGCAAAAATGCACCCTGCAGACCAAATGTCGATCGATGTGGTGTACGATCGGGAGCCCAACAAAACGTCTGGCGCTCTGTACCACAAGGTAACCACCTCATTCGAGAAGGAGTTGAACGGGATCCCAAAGGCGCGAGCCAAACCAAAGTCGCCGATTTTTAATTCTCCTTTGTTATTAATCAACAAGTTCTGAGGTTTGAGATCTCTGTGAAGAACGTAGTTATCGTGGCAGAACATGATGCCTTTCAAAAGCTGAAACATAAACAGTTTCACCACCACTAGATCAAGGGCACTGTTGTTGCCATGGATCTCCATGTACTTTTTTAGGTCCTTGTCCATGAACTCAAACACCAAGGTCAACTTATTTTCGGTGTGTATGACGTCGAACAAAGTGACGATATTTTCATGGTCTAGCTCTTTCATGATAGAAATCTCTCTGATGGCCGTGGAAGGCGCACCCTCCTCGTTGTCCAAGCTAATTTCCTTTAACGCAACCAAGGCCCCCGTGGCACGGTTCCTGCCTTTGTACACCGTGGCGTACGTGCCCTCTCCAAGCTTCTCGAGCTGTTGGAATCTGTGATTAGTATTAGGCGCTGATAGTATAGCGTGGGACATACTGTGATGAAGAACTGCTCATTGCACTTGGTGAGCTTGGGCTAAACTGGTTGTTTCTTGGGCGGGCGTTTTGAAAACCCGGTGAGGCTGTACTGGTCTTTTTTTAGAAACGCGCGTCGCTGCGACCCTACAACATCGTGCTTATCATGGAAGGTCAACAAGGGGGGCCCACTATGCGGGCCAGGCAGGCAGTTATTTCGGCCAAAGACTCGCCCAGGCACTATAGTAGAGTACGAGGCAAGCTGCTGCTGCATCTGGGGAATTTCAGGCGACATTTAGATTTTTGGCGGCTTTCTGTATTTTCGACATTTGGACAATGGGGTCGGTGCGCAATACAGTTGCGAAATACATTACGGGGGCCGTTCCATGAACCGGCAAAATAACCATGTTCCGTCAGTGGAAGAAAAAATGCTCCTTCTAGTATTTGTAAACTATTGAATAGCAAAGAATACCCAGTTGGCAAGCTCAATGGTTTTTAGGGTTCTTGCTCATCAAATCTATCAGATTCTCCACCCATCCCTCCGCACCACCTTCGGAGGCGAGAATATCCAACACTCGCATATCAGTGCACTCTCTTGTCTCGTTGTTGAAGGCCTCCTTCTTGGTCATGCCAATCAAAGCAGCGTTCCGTGTGCTTGGAATCCGTAGGATCTCTTTCTCGGCGGCCCAGCCCATCATATGACACAAGTCCTCGACATGGTCTACCAAAGACCCGTACGTAGAGGAGTTTTTGGCTAGCGGACTCGCCTTGGACTTCTTGGCTACCGGGCTGGCCTTGGCACTCTTGGCTGGTGCACTGGACTCTGCCTTGGCATCCTTGGACTTCTTGGGCGTAAACCTGACCTTGGCCCCATTAAGAGAATGCGAGCAACAAGGAATAACCATGAACGGATAATTCAACAAGGGCATCCAGCACGTGAGCTCATCGGAATGATTGCCTATTAGGAAGGTATTCGAGGGGAATTGCTCGGTAGTGCATACCGTCGACAGCTCCAAGAGATTGGCCGCTGAGTAGTACTTCATTAGCGGAACATCGCCGGTGTGGAATTCAGGAACTTGAAAGAGCCTTCCGTTATCTGTCATGTAAGGCGCCATTCTGGCCATCGCCGGGTGCGGCTTGAGGAGCACCCCGGGAATGATGATCTGCTCCAATAGATTGTCCTGGACTTGCTTCGGGTAGCTTCTCCAGCTCTTTCGCGCACGTGCATCAATGCCCTTTCCCTGGAATCCTTCCATCATCAATATGTATACAAGTAGCCCATTTCCGCACCCAAGGTCTCTGAATTCGAAGTCCTTCTCAGGGTAGCGAGCGTTCCACAACTCAATCAAAAACGCTGCCACAGCCAAGTCCTCAAAAACATGTTTTTTTGGGTCCGTTTTCTCCACCCAGTTGCTGACCAAAGGCCCCGAGTACTTCTTCTTCAACTGAATGTACCTGTTCTGGAAGGCAATCCGTGGCACAACCAAGTCGTGGTTGACTCTCTTCTCGTATCCTGATTTTGCGCCCTTGGAATGCTTGTTCAGGGTCTGCAAGAGCCGAAGAGCTATCCTCACGGGCCTGTCGCTGGCAACCACGTTTCGAAGCTCGCTGTCTCCTTCAAAAGGAATGTAGTGTATTGAGATCCGCTTCTTACTGTAAAGTATGCCCACCGCTTGGACTGGAGGGAGGTAGAACGGAACTTCTTCCTGCTTCTGAATGTGCGGCACGTACACCACCAACGCGGCATCGTCGCCGCTGAACAACGCACAGCTTTGGTTGATGATATGGTCTTTGTAAGGGTTTCTCGGAATGATTCTTCTTATGTACGATATGGCTGGCTTCAACGGAATGGCGCTTTGGCTGAGCGGCACCGTTCGAAGCTTTACATCTGCCAAGTCTCTGCAGAGGATTTCGTCGTCGTCACTGGAATTTTCGAAAGCGGGAAGTTCCGGAGAAGAAGTTTGTATGGTGGTTGACGTGTCACCGTTGTATGAAGTCTCCTCGAGGATATCGGCTCTGAGGATCACCGTGGAGTTGATATTGGGCTCCTTGATCAAATGACGCATGGCCGTCTGGAAATGGCTGGGGCCAAAGTCGGCATCATCTTCGTATATAGGGACCCAGGGAGTGCCCAAGCAAGATGCATTTTTCGCTAGGAGCTCTAACTCAGGGTCTTGGGGCGCTTTCTTCATGGGGGACGGGGTACCTTGGGGGAAAATTTCGCGATGCTCCATGCATGGGTGCCGCGATCGCAATCCTGGCTTGATCTATAAATCTATGAAATACGCTTCACTCACTTCCAGATACTTGTGCTTCTTGTAGCAGTAGTGGCACTTGAACACCTCAGAGCCATTTTTGGTCAACTGTCGCACGCTGTCTTTCAATGCCAAATGACGGCAATGGGCAAAGACAACAACTGGGTTGGCCATGGGTACCAAAACCTTATTTTTGGATACGAAGACTGCATTCTGCAGCTTGAGCTGTGCATCCAGCTCTGTCATCTTACTCACTGTCACAAGAGGCATTAACTGTTCCTTGGAAATGGGGCAGATGAAGAGAGGATGGTAGTTGAACAAGAACTGGTTCTTATCGGGGATCTGGAATGGCAAGTCTTTCTTGGAAACTGCTGATGGCCCGTGCTCACGACCATCTATTGGGTTTGACCTCTTGAGTTTTCTTTGTAGGTGACTATATCTGTAGAAGTTTGGAAGATTGACAAAACCAGATAGAACGCTCTGAAAGAGCGAGGACTCGCTTGAAAGCGAGAGATCAGAGCAGAATTTGGCGACAAAGTCGTGGGCAAGGGTATTAAACAAGAAGTGTGCGTCGTGGATATTGTAAAGATTGTCCAATAGCTGAGTGACGAATCTGGTTTCCCGGGTGTTCCGTTTGCTCTTCTCGCAGCTGGCCACATAATTCCGCATACTCATTTGCTTCAATTCTCTGAGGTGTGGATCCGTTTGTAGGTCACCTTGGGTATAATTAAATAAAATGCATGTGATTAAGGGAGACATATCGTCGAGGAAGCTTTGAAAGAATGGCGGGAACTTCTGTTTAGCGTAGATGTAGGCATCGAAAATAGACTGGTCGCATGTCTTGCCTGAGCGGGAGCTGAGAAGAAGTGCAAATTGTAGCATGTGAAACTTGAAGGAGATTTTCTCATAATCTGCATCCTTGTTGTGACTCCTGCTTTCAAGCCAGTCTAAGACATTGGTCAAGTCATGGCGAGTTTCGATGTCAGAAACTATGATGCTTAGTTCTTTGAAGTCTCTTAAAGTGCTCGAGTCAATCTGGTTTCGCATGGAGTATTCATCCAAGAGCTCCTCTGCGATGTCGCCCTGTCCGGTTTTCAACAAGTGTAGAATGATGCTTTTCAATAGCTGATCCTGGTTGGACTGCTGCGCTCTTGTTGCGGGGTCTTCACTCATCTTCTCGCGCTGATTCTTGCATGGGTATGATGGGAGCTGAAGGGGAAACGTATAAGCGTCGTCTAAGTTGATATTCAACTTTTGTACAACATTCTTGTGGAACTTGATCACCTGTGCGTTGTACTTCTTGAGGCCATCGATGGAGTTCTCATACCAAGACAGACTAGCCTTTTCGAGGAGCTGATATGTTTGCTCTGTCAGCGGTGCCTCATCAATCCTGGGGCCCGCTGCATGGATTCTCGATGAATCCAAGGAACCGGCTCTGTCCTCGCTCATTTCAATGTCCACAAACTCTTTATCTGCTGGCGCCAAAGGGTATTTTCTTGTGTTACCAGGGTTACCTCCCACAGCCTCATGTGACTCTTGAGAAATTGTGGTTTGAGGCATGGCGCCCAGCGCCTGGATGCCGTGGCAGACTTGCGAGTCGATGTCTGCCTGCAATTGGGACTCGATTTGCTTGAGGCTGCGGAGGAACGTATCTGAACTTTCGACAAGCTTCGCTAGCGAACACGACGCCGAGTCATTCAACGAGAGCAACTCCGTATCTATGGTGTTCAATATTTGTGACATTGAGTGAGTGTGAGCGGGTGGGTTCGCATATTAGGGATCACGAAATCTGGGGCAAGTCGCACGTATATGCCGACTCGGGTCTGCCGCACCAGGAGTCAAGCGTCACTGAGAAAGCGTCACTACTCGGCCAAGCGTCATTACAGAATCGACCAACCCTGAGTGTAGCCCATGAATATGAAGGGGTGGCGTTTTGATCACACAGGTACACATTGGATCCTCACTGATATTTGTGATGGTTGGTGAGGAAGCCCTAAACCCTAAACCCTAGAGCCATCAGTGCTATCGACTAATGTTTTTTTTTTTTTCATCGAGTATTCATCAATTATTCATCGAGCATCGGGTATTCATCGAGTATCGAGTATTCATCGAGTATCGAGTATTCATCGAGTATTCATCGTGTAGTCATCGTGTATTCATCGAAGTTTCGTGTATTTATGCACTGCTAAGGAGCCTCAACTTGCCTTCATAACAAGCAATAGAAATGGTCTTTGGTATATCTTGATTTTCGGATGGAGGAAGGATGCATGAAAGCGATGCACACTCATAGGAATGAGTGATAAATGGATCGACCGTCTCCATCCTAAATGTCCAAAAAGTCTGCCTTGACCAACAATTCCAAGGCTAGGTCCGTTCTGATGTTGAACTCAGGCACTTTCGTCGCATCGTCCTGATCTTTATATTTATAGTGGTAGTGGAGGTAGTCCACCACCACCTCCAAGATCTCGCCATCCATGTCCAAGTTCATGATTCCAGTTTTTCCTTCTTCAAACTCCTCAGAATTTCGGAGCACGGGCGAGATCAGCGCAACTTCTTTGAGAATCAGAAACCTGAAGTTATCAGTGGAGACTAGTGTAATGTATGACATTATAATTTACTAATTGCTGGGCGCCAATGATATGGAATGCTGTAGTGATGTAATAAACTGGAAAACGGAAGGAAAAGAAAGAAAGGAAGGAAAGGAAGGAAAGGAAGGAAAGGGAAGAAACCTGTGGTGAAGCGTGGTTGAAATGTGGGAGCTGGGATCTTAAGACTGAATCAAAATACGCATGAATCAAATCACCGCCAAGTAGTAACCCGTGTCCGAATTTAGACCCTCGTTGCAACGCGTGAATGTCCTAGCGCAACCGACTTGACCTCTGGACAGATGTGCGCGACTTGACCTCTGGAGATTGCCTGCGCGACTTCACCTCTGGACAGGCTGACTCGTGCCGCTCTACTACTACCTTTGCTGAAGCCAAACCGGGGTACATCCATCCCAGCCCCACTGCTCGAACCACTCCTCGAAAACCTGTGCATACCCGACAAACTATGCACAATCCCAGCTTATCATGGCAAAAGCTTCAGAACGTCTACTATAGCATCAGGCCATGCTATGAGTCTCTACAGTGGAACATCGATAACCTCCATAGGGACTATCGAATCGCCGTCTCAGACCACGCTACGCTAATTGCCTTGGCCACCAAGTCGGTGCCAAATCCAAATGTCATTGAGGTCTACACCCTAAGCGGCGTGAAACTTTGGTCAATGGTGTACAACTCCACCGCTCACGATCATATAGTGGACTTTGTCTTTTATGGCGAACAGCTCTGTGTGGTGCTTTCAAGCGGGAAATATAGGATTTACAGTGACTTTGCCGGGACTTTCAACGAGTACTTGGTCGCCGATAACCTCGCCAGGCTATCATGCCAATCCGAGCTCCCTGCGTCGGAGGCGTCCCCTCGTGCAATTACAGATTTGGAACCTGCAAATGGCGTGAAACAGGTCACCTTCGCGCACGTATGGGGAACTCACCTTGTCCTCTTTTACCCAGACTCGGTCATATTTTCAGACTTGCGGACTCTGGCCTCATACGAAGTTTCTTTGGCTGGGTTGCAACTGGAACACATCCATTCGAACGCCTTACTCTCGGCAACTGATACTACCATGTCATTTCTCCTAGCTTACCGCAATACCGTGTTTACCGTCCGTGTGAGCTTCTCGGATATGTCCTTTGAACTCGTCGACGAGAGCCTCACTGATGGGCCCTTCTCCATTATCTCTGTATCTGCCAACGGTAGCTTCATAGCGTTGCAGAACTCGTCATCGAATAAGATCTTTGTCATTAACAAGACCTTTAATAGAATGCTCCTAGAATACGACACTTCCAACGAGTCTGGTTCTCCACACATGATGGAATGGGCAGGCGACGATGCTATTGTCTTATCTATGCGAGATGAGATCAAACTCATTGGCCCCGAGCAAAAGTCAATCTCGTTCTTCTATGATATTATCGAGTATGACGGCCTTAATTTGGATATTTTCCCCAACGAATTGGCACGCGAAAATTCCTCCTTCAACGTCCCCTTTATCAAGTCTCAAGATGATGGGCTCAAAATCATCACCAATAATAAGGTGGAGTTTCTAGGAAGGGTGGCACAACTGTCAGTGAATCTTTTTCTGGTGGGCTCGTCTCATCCCCTGTCCATACTACTCGATTGTTTGGAAAAATTGGCGCTGCAACCGTCCAAGGCAGATTCCAACATCACGCTTCTAAAAAGTGAGGGCTCATTGGATGAAGCTTTGAAGAAGTGCCTCGACGCCTCTCTCGAGGAGTACTCTCCAGTATGGCAGAAGAAAATCTTGCAGGCTGTGTCGTTTGGGAAAATATACGTGGATAACTTTGATGCTGACCAATACTTGCGAGTCTTCAACACCATAAAGGTCATGAATCAGCTCAGAAGCCCCGAAATCGGTGTCTTTTTAAACTACGCGGAGTTATTGGCCGTGGGGTGGCAAGGTGTCATCCAAATGCTTCTTTTGCGCTCCCAGTACTTACTTGCTCTACGTATCGTGGAACTATTGGATCTCAAAGAATGCAAGGACATGATATACATCCAGTGGTGCTGTTCAAAAATCAAGAAGGAATTGACGATGTCGGACGTTGCACTTTTCAAAATTATTTCCAAGAAATTGCTCTCTGCTCAGAAGCCTGGGGAGTCTTCCAAATCCAGCAGAAATGGGCATGTCTTGCCCAAAAATTACTTGTCAGTGTCGCAGATATCGAACGTCGCCTTCGAAGAAGGCAGGATTGACTTGTGCAAGCTTTTAATTGACTTGGAGCCCTCGGTATTGAAAAAAGCCAACCAGCTCTTGCAAATTGAAGATGTGGAGCTAGCGTTCATCAAATGCTTCCAGACGTGTGATTATGATCTATGTAAACTCATTTTGCTACATCTCACCGACAAGTTGAGCAAAGTCGAACTTTACCGGATAACAAACCAAAATGAGTTGGTGGGAAATGCCAACAGAGAGCTCAAAGAGGATGCGAATTTTCGGCAGATTTTCCGAGAAAACTTGTTCATAAGCGGGGATCTCATCAGCAAATTCTGGATCGTCAATATAGCGAGACATCATGACAAAATGTTGGATTCCTTCTACCAGTGCGGTGAGAGGACTGCTGAAAAACACTTGCGGCTGGTCAAAAAGTTCATGCTTTCGGCCACGGATCCGTCTGATTCCGATTTCGAAGAGATTTACAAGCACCAAAAAAGCAAATTATCGGAGTTCAAAAACTACCCAAATTTCAAAAATATCATTGCCCCTCAGCTCGAGGTCCTAGAATTGAAGCACAGGCTTTCCAACATATATCACCAGTCTTTTTTCGAGGAGAAGTCGTTTAGTGATGTGCTTGTAAAATTGATCAAGCTTGGCCAGTTTAAAACAGCCTCTAAAGTTACTAAAGAATTTCGCTTCTCCACTGAAAAGTATTGGATGCTTGTCTTAGATTTCACCTGCAAGAACAAGCAATTCGATAAGCTCGAGAAATTTGTGTTGGAAGGAGTTTCGGGGTCCCACACCAAGCCTTGCATTGGGTTCGAAACAATTATCCGAACATGTTTGGCTTATGGTGGCCCCAAAAATATGATTTCGGCCTTTATCAGCCAATGCCCCGAAATGAGAGTTCTGCGAAAAGTCGAATTGTTCATTGAGAACGAAGACTTGATTCTGGCAGCGGAGGTGGCCTTCCAGAACAAGGATGCAGAATTATTGAGGTCCATAAAGGCCAATTCAAGCGCACAAGTCGAAAGTGTTTCCGGTACCATCGACTCTTACTTGAGCAGGTTAGGTTGATGGAGAAGCTCTCAAGAGGTCCGGTAAAACTTTCCCTGCTTAATTTTGCCGCAGTTCGCGCCTTCTTCTCCCGTGAGCCAACCAGGCAAAATCCTGGGATTCACGACGGCCTTGGCGGGGTCAGTTTCAGTGACTGCCAACTCGTGGAGTCCTGCAAAAACGTCATTTCCCACGATTTTCAATTTCACATTGGTGGTCATGGATTCGGAGTTATTTGCATCAGTGGCCTTAAGTGGCTCTTGGATCACAAATTCGGCGTACCTGATAGGTACTAAAGAAGAATAGGGGGACTGGGGCTGTCTCGCGAGCGCATGTCTTGAGTTCGGACCCGCATGGTCTGATTCGGACAAGGGGTTGGGCCTCTGCTTCTTGTGCGAGTTCAACACATCGAAAGGGGTGTCCGATTTTAGAGCTCCATCCGCAGAACCTTTGAAACGGATGTTGGCAATGGCTTTTGTGGTCTCTGCCTCAGTTGCCCGAGTAGATGGTTTTTGTGTGATGCTCAACATCGTAGCATGCTTCTCGGAAGTGGCTAGCGGAGAGACGTCTGCGACGCCGTCGGCGTAGGGGGACCATGCGGCCAAGCTATTGCTGAACCTCGAGCTCCCTTTAAGGATTTGCATGGAGCTCAACGACCGAATGGCTTTTTGAGAATTGGGTGTGTTCAAGTGGATAGACCGAGCCGGATTCACACTGAGACTCGACTCGACCGCTTGCAATACCACCTGCGACACCAAGTCGTCGCTTGGAGAATGAATGAGGTGCGGCGAGTTCAGCGGGACTGCCAAGAAGTAAGGCCTGTGAGAGGAGATATGAGGATTGTGCGAGCCCTGCACCAGGCGGGACCGTTTGGATGCATTTGGAATAAGGTCGAACACTTGAACGCGGATGATGATCAAGGGAAACGATGGATGCGTGCACACATATATGTACGACATGAAGAGCTTACTAAGCTGATGTGCGAGATTGTTCAAGAAAGAGGAAGGTTCAATTGAGAGTGGAGCTTCGTTTCCCCAGGCGTCGATGGCCGTGGACAGAATCCAGTGGTACGAGTTTGGATTATCCACCATCAACTGACAATCAACCTGCGCAAGCTGAAGAAGATTAAGGCCGTGGGGCCAATGTTGCACAAGGACTGCTTCTACCATGTGGGCCTTGTTCGATTTTTTGGCCGCCATGGCCTTGAACTCGTCGCGGACAAGTTTGTTATGATGGGCTTGCGTCCGGTTAGGCTTATCTTTGGGAAGCGGAGGCTGGGTGCTCTTCATCAGGGGCCACAATAGACAAAGAGCTAGGATGCTGCTTTTGGAGAGCCGGTTGAGATTGGCCGTGAGTACCTTTCTCGTGTACGCCGGCACATACGAGTTCGGGAGGATATTCTTGTGTCTCTTCATGGAAGGTGTGTGCTGTGTGTGTTTTTGATGTGGAAGCGCGCGCATCAGATGTGCTACCACATGAGCGGACCCCCGCATTACCGATGGCCCCACAAGACTGGAAATAACCTGAAACATTGAGGGGTTGGGAAGGCCACGCAGCAAGTACCTGATTTCAGCCACACGAAACGTGGCTCGTCTCAAAACAAGAACTGGGCTTCGCAAACGGGGCTAGAGCATATTTTGCACCCATGTCTACCTACACCTGTATAGAAGCGCTCGCAATGCGATGGGCTTTTCGTGAACTCTGAAAGCATGCATTTTGAAAGGACTATGTCGGAGAACAGCGGTCTCACTTCGGATGGGGCAGAGAAATGCTTCAAAAAGGGGGCAGAGCACAAGGGTACTGACGACAGTTTGGATCGCAAAACCTTGTTTGTCCGGTCCATCCCCAAGAGCGCCACGGATGAAGAATTGTCCGAGCATTTCTCTCAGTTTGTGCCCGTGAAGCATGCGGTCATTGTGCTAGACGAAGAAAAGAACTCCCGGGGGTTTGGGTTTGTGTCATTTACCGAGGAAGAAGATACCTTGACGGCGTTGGTGGAGTCTAAGAAAGCCAGGTTCAAAGGCCAACTACTTCGAGTGGACATTGCCCGAAGAAGAGATCGGAAGAACCCGGCGGATGGTGAGGCGCCAGCAAAGCACAGCCCCGAACACGTGGAGAAGAGGAAAGCAAGATTGATTGTGAGAAACTTACCGTGGTCGTGCAATGACGGCGACAAGTTGAAGAAGGTGTTTCTGAAGTTTGGTGCGGTGCACGAAGCATACGTTCCCGCCAAAAAGGGCGGTTTGATGAAAGGCTTTGGGTTTGTGGTGATGAAGAAGAACGCTGCTGCTGAAAGAGCCGTGCAGGAGAGCGCTGGCTTAAAGATCGACGGCAGACTTGTGTCAGTGGACGTGGCCTTAGAGAAGTCCAAGTGGGAAGAGGCCCAGGCCAGGGAAGGCACGGGCAGAGAGCGGCCTTCACAAGCCAGCAAAGACCTGGTACAAACGAAACCCGAAGACTCGGATAGCGGTGACGAAGACGACACTGATGACTCAGACAATGACTCCGACGAAGACGATACTGAATTTGACCAGCTCAACAATCCCGAGGAAGAAGGCGATGATGAAGACGAAATGGACGAAGGCGCAGGTGAAGCCAGGCCCAAGCACAACAGACAGGAAGCCTACTCTGTGTTTGTTCGGAACATCCCCTACGATGCAGACAAGGAGTCTCTCCAGGAGCACTTCTCCAAATTTGGTGCGGTTAAGTATGCCCTCCCTGTGATTGACAAGGTCACCGGGTTGGCCAAGGGCTCAGCTTTCGTGGCATTCAGACTGGCAGACGCATACGACAAGTGTCTCGAGAATGCGCCCACAGCGTCCGCAACGTCCATGCTAATTTCAGACGATGTGGATCCGGAGTACGTTTACCAAGGACGTATTTTGTCGATTTCTCCCACGGTGGACCGAAACTCAGCCACCAAATTGGCCGACCGAAACTCCACCCAGCGAGGAGAGGTGTATGGGAAGTCACCCGCTGACAGGGACAAAAGAAACTTGTACCTTTTAAACGAAGGCAGAATCACCGAGAATTCGAAGCTTGCGCAGTTCGTGTCCAAAACCGATATGGAGCTCCGGGAAAAGTCCTACAAATTGCGGGTGCAACAGTTGAACAAAAACCCCACCTTGCACCTTTCATTGACCCGGCTCGCCGTGAGAAACATTCCGCGTTCCATGACCGACAAAACATTGAAGGCGTTGGGACGCAAGGCCGTGGTGGAATTTGCAAAGGAAGTCAAGGACGGAAAAAGGCAGACTCTTTCGAAGGAGGAGGTTAACCGCTCCATCAAGTCGAAACACGAAGTAGACGAAGAGACTGCGGCTATTGAAGAAAAGAAAAAAAACAAAAAGAAGGGAGTGGTCAGACAAGCCAAGGTCATCATGGAGGTCAAGAGTAGCGGAGATGTGGGAAGAAGCAGAGGCTACGGGTTCATTGAGTTCAGAGACCACAAGGCTGCGTTGATGGGACTTCGGTGGATGAATGCCCATCAGGTGACCATGGACGAGTTGACCGAGTACATGACCGAGGAGCAGAGGCAAGAGGCTCTGCTTGACGCCACCAATAAGAGGCAGTTGATTGTGGAGTTTGCAGTTGAAAATGCCCAGGTTGTCAAGAGAAGAAGAGAGAGGATCTTAGTGTCACGCAACAAGAGGGCCCACGAAGAAGATGAAGAAGAGGCTGTGGAGAAAGACCACAAGAAGCAGAAACGGTCTAAAGGTCCCTCAAAAAAAGGAAACATGAACAAGGGATCGAAAAAAGACAAGACCGACGGCGGGAAAACAGAGGACAAGAGCGACGGCAAACGTACGGAGGAAAAGGGTGATGGCAAGCATACGGAAATTTCGGATAGCGTGAAGCACATCATCGGCAGAAAAAGAAAGGGAAGAAAGGGGAAGTAGGGCTCGCCACATGGTGTGCACATCATCAAATAAGATTAAATTCGTTATCAAGCTTTCTAAGAAGATTGGTCACTAAGCGTACGCGGCTCACTCCTCACAACAGGAAATGGATATTAGAAGATTTGTGATGGAGCATGCCTGTGGAGCTTCGGTGGCCCAAGATTTGGTCATATCGTCATCATTGCTTGCACCAATAAGTGCACTGTCCGTAGACAGTGGTCGAAGGAAACGAGCCGGCATGAGCGAAGCCAAGCGTGCCTTTCAAAATTTCTCAGCGCAGCCATACATTCGAGCTCACTGGCAGTCGAGCACTCATAAAAAATAGTCGATTCGCTGTTGCTTCGTATGACTATTTTTAGCGGCAACATCCCCGTCTTGCACTGCGCTGAAGATCTTGAAATTGGGTTCCAATTCATCCGACACTTGCATGACACTAGCCACGTTTCCGCACCTATAGCAGTAGTTGGGAGCTGACCACACGGTGACCACGTCTTTATCCTTGAAATGATACCTGAAACCCTCCATGACCAACTGATGGGCTCTTGCAATCAAGTCCAAGTTGTTGATGTGGTTGAACTCGCGGCTGACCTTGGACCCAAAGAGCCACCCTGCGCCTCGGGGCGACACCGCCCAAGTGTCGATATTATCAGGATCCGACCACACCAAGTCACAGAAGCCACCCTCATGGGGGACCTCTTGGGCTCTGCTTAGCACGCGAATTTGATCCAACATGCGGATCTCGGGCGATAAGCCTCCATGCACACATAGGACTTTACCGTCGATTATTGCCGCAAGAGTAAGAAAGTCAAAAACCTGGCAGCAGTACTTCCAGACGGTGGTGGAGCCGTACTTAGCCAAACACTCGTCGTAGAACCCGTACACCTGGGTGATTTGTCGGGACTCGTGGTTGCCTCTCACTAGGGTGATTCTGTGAGGGAACTTGACCTTCAACACCATCAATAGCGTGAATGTTTCCAAAGAAAAGTAGCCTCGGTCGACGTAGTCGCCCAAGAAAATGAAGTTTGTGGCGTTATCCTCGGAGGGCAAACCGCCCGAGATCTTGAAGAGTTCCAACAAATCATGAAACTGCCCGTGGATATCGCCACACACAGTGACGGGGCTCTGCACCGGCTGGATGTTGGACTCTTCCATCAACAATTCTTTGACCAATTCACAGAGTTGCTTCATATCTGCCTCTGATAGGGCAACACATTTTTTGATTTGTTCCAACCACTGGTCGGGGCCCCGTTCAGTCATTAGAGGGAGGGTGGTGTGTTTGAGTGCCAGGAGGACGAATGTGGATTGGCGGGACGAGGAAGCCGACGCGATGAGAAGAATATATGAGCAGGCGCGTTATTTGAATAGCCGACTAAACAAGCTCGGAGTAGGCAGGTGCTTGGGCCGAGATGCAAAAAGCTTAGAGGTGAAGAAGAAGAATTCCCTGGGCCTTCGAGCGTGCCGCGCTCGCGCTCGGGCTTTTTTCGTGCCAGGCTGCTACTGTGCAAGTCCGGTAAAGATACATGTCCAGTGAGCTAGTGTAACCCGATTCTGGGGTCGAGTCTAAGACAACTAGGGTCGAGTGGAAAGGGCTCTTGAGAGCCAATGCTGATGAGTCTAATAAGTAGTGAGTAATGAGTAATGAGTAATGAGTAATGAGTAATGAGTAATGAGTAATGAGTAATGAGTAATGAGTAATGAGTAATGAGTAATGAGTAATGAGTAATGAGTCTAAAGGGTAGAGTCTAAAGGGTAGAGTCTAAAGGGTAGAGTCTAAAGGGTAGAGTCTAAAGGGTAGAGTCTAATGAGTAACGAGTAATGAGTAATGAGTCTAAATGGCAAAGATCCCGGAAAATGTAAAAACGTCAATCTCTGAGTCGGCATTTCAATTCACCAGCTGAAGGTACATGAGCAGCCACGGGTCTAGCTTAAGCATAGAACACAGCTTCGGAACCCAAGGGAGTATAATTCGTATTGCTGACACAGTGGGATTTTGAACCACGGTCTATGCATGACAAGGTCACGCGGAGGCATAGCTATATACATACTCTCAAGAAGCTGTGGTCTCGACAGAATATTCCAAGCGTGTTTTCTCACCTACTGCTCGCACCAAACTCCCTGCACACATGGAGGTGGTTGCACGAGTCATGAAAAAAACGAGCGACGCCAGGCAGACACCATCTTCGCCCCTACACCGTCGAGGACACCGCCATGTTGAAACTAGCTTCGCAGGCCACCGCAAGGAGGCACATCCCCGTGGCAAAAATTAGAATGCTCAGCAAAACTGTGGCTGCGCGCCAGGAGCAGAGCCCCGCAGAGAGCCCCGCGGAGAGTGCTTCGGAACCGGAGGTCAAGTCGGCGGAACAGTGGTCTTCGGGAACTTACGATGACTACGCCATCACAAGAAAAGTGGTGGGGTTGGCCAAGCGCCTACAGGAGCAGAGCAAGCCGCCCGTGGAGATTGCAAACAGCTTCCAGAAGAATTTTCTCGAGGGAAACATGTACGATCCGTTCGATTTCTCCATGAGAAGAGTCGATATGGATGTTAAGCTTGCTAAGCAGGCGAGGGATAAGTTCAGAAGCTACAACAAGGGTAAAGGTGATCTCTTTGAGAAAGCTGGAATCAACCCCCTAGACTTGTACACCATGCCAGATATCTTGTCAAAGTTTGTGTCGCAGACTGGCCAGGTGTTGCCTCGCGAGGTGACCGGGTGCAATGCCAAGAACCAACGGTTATTGGGCATGGCTATAAAGAGGGCTATTAGTGTGGGGTTGATGTCTAGCACGAACAAGCACCAAGAAGTCATGCCTCGAAGACTTATGTGACACATGTGTATTAACGCGCATGTATGTAAATTCGCATGTATATACGGAAGGACCATGATGAATGTAGTTATCGTTTGAGGTGACCGGCCCAGAACCAGCTGCTCCGAGGCCGGGGGAAGTGGGAATCACTCGTGGTGTGCATATAGCTACAGGCGCCTGTATAATGGCCGGTGGTGGCTCCGCGCACGAACTTCACCACTCCCCCACTCCCTCAACTTCTTTCTTCACACCATGTTGAGACAAACCATTACTAGAAGTGCCCCAGTCACCAGAGCTTTTTCTACTGCCAGACCAGTCTTTGCTGACAGCAAGACTGACTCCTTCAAGCAAAGAGAGGCGGCCGACGAGAATGTTTACGTCAAGCAACATGAGGCCGAGCAATTGAAGAAGTTGAAGGAAAAGTTGGAGGAGCAGAAGAAAGTCGTCGACAAGCTTGAGAAGGACCTTAAGGACTTGAAGAAGTGAGTGTGTCGGCTGCAATCCTATATAGCTGACATCAAATAAAAGTTCATGGTTGCTTATAGTAGGAGCTATTATTTCAGGGTTGTTCGTTTGAGGCTATAGCAATGCAGGTTGGGGAGTTTGCTATTGTAACGGGCCTAGATTGACAAGTACGAGGGATGAAATGCTGCAAAGTTGCCGAATGGGAGGCTTGGACGCACTCGATGGGGTCGAAGGCAGCACCGTTGTTGTCACGTGCGACGGGGCAATGTTAGTGGGTGGAGAACTTGATGCAACTTTTGCACTTAATCGTGGCTGAAGGTGATTGAAGAAAAATTCTGCTCCTAAGATCGACATTGCACCACTCTTGAGCAAGAAATTTTTATGCTGCTATTGTGATACTTGCTACGAGACTTTTAGTAACAAGCCACTGGAATGTTGTGGGCTCGCTCAGACTGATGATCTTTGCACTAGATTAACGCTTACTCAAAGTCATATTGATTGGTCCTCGTAGTGTAAACTATAGGTGCTTCTTAGGCCGTTTGGACACGTTTGGACACGTTTGTCTCGCTTGGACACGTTTGACACGCTCGGACACATTTGACACGTTTGGTCACGTTCAGACACCTTAGTACTCCAAAATCCTCACAAAGTTTGCACCCTTGTGAATTCTACAGCTCCTAATGGTCCTAACATTGTCAAATCGTCGTTGAAAAACCACAGAAGTGGTCATCTGAGGGCAGTTTCACGCCGCACGTGACCGAAAAGGCACCACAGCCGAAAAATTAGTCCTATGGGGCTCTTTCAGGTGGCTCAGGATATCGCAACCTTTGAGCCGCAAGCTACATTGCACACGGCTCCACGAGCAAAGTGTGGGGTACCCGCAAAGGCGATACCGGCCAATTTAAACGTCTTCAGCGGCACAAAAAAGTACGGCTATACTGGCCACTCCGCCTACCCCAGCTTCTCAATGTCAGGCAAACAAGCAGGTGTGACTCGAGGCTTACGAAGGCGCTGTCAGCGTCCCATTCAGTCACCACCATGCGCGGTTTACCCCATCAGCAACTTCAGCACATTATGTACAGGTGTGTTGGTATCGTATCGTCTTTGCCGGTAACCGCATTTACATGTAACACTTCAAAGTCTCTTTAAGAACGCCGAGAGACGCATCCGAAGTCCCCCAGTTGTGCCTGTCCTAGCCAAACACCTCCTATTTGAACCTCGGCACCGTCCCAGTCCCAGACCGGCATATAGTGGCTCGCTTCGGCCTCGGGCTGCCCAGCGGGTGACAGTGCGATGCTTCATCATTCACTCATGCGCACATGCACGCTGAAATCATGCGCGAAATGACGCTTCACTACTGCACAAGCGCACCGGCTGCCTTGCTTCACTCTTGCTTCTCTTCTTCTCAACTCCCCAGTGTTATTTTACCAATCTCTGGCTTCTGAACATCGTGCCAAACCGTGAAAACCGTGCCAGCAGTGTCCCAAAGTCCCAGCATCCTCCGCTAGCCCAGTATGGCGCAGAAACGCTTGTTGAAGGAGTTGAAGCTGCTTACCAAGGCGCCGGCCTCCTCTACAAATCACCAGATCTTGCATCTCTACCCGGACAATCCTGACGTGTCTTTACTCAACTGGAAGTGCACCATCGCAAAGCCCTTCAAGACAGATTCTCCTTACTACTACAATGGCAAATGGGAGCTCGAGATCTCCATAGGCCCCAGCTATCCCAACAAGCCGCCCCACATCGCATTTTCTCGAAAGACTCCTATCATTCATCCCAACATCAATTTCTCCACCGGCGAGATTTGCCTAGACATCTTAAAGGATGATGCGTGGTCTCCAGCTTGGGACTTGTGCCACTTGGTCGGGGCCATTCTCCTACTTCTAGACGACCCAGAGCCAGACTCGCCTCTCAATGTAGACCTGTCCAATTTGTTCCGATCCGATAAGACCGCCTTTGAGTCCATGGCTCAGTACACAATATGGAAGTATGGCACGATCTATGAGGGAATCAAAGATACGTCGGGGTTGAAGGTGCCTCCCTCATTATCCATCGAAGGCACCAGCGAAGAAGAGGATACTGAAGGATTATCCGACACAGGGGAGGGCAGCGATAGGGCATTCAACGGAAAGCAACGTGGCGGCGAAAAACAACCTGTTGGTCAACATGACGGTGAACAACAATATGAAACTCAAAATGACGGCAATCAACATTATGAAAGCACAAGTGTCAGTCGAAACGATGGCAAACAAAAGCATGGAACTCGACATGACGGCGAAACACAACAACTCACTCAATTAGATCATGACCACGGTGTTGTGCCCCAGCTCAGCAGTTTACAACAGCCCAATGCAACATATCAAGATAATCATGTGCCTGAGGAACATAATAGAGAATCCTCAGTAGATTCCGCTTCACTGATGGAGGGACCCGGCATCTCGGACAAGACAAGAGTGCCCAACTCGACTGCGAAAGGCCTCCACAATGATGAATACATTCACGATTTGGGTCGGCAGGTGACGCGGGAGTTCTTGAAAAAAGCGACGGAGGTGGAGCACTCGTCGCCTGAGCACCTTAGTAAGTCGCCATCGCCCCTGCTGCTTGCAGCCGTGCACCAGCACGTCACCAACAATGTTGCCAGGCAGATCCAAGAGATCTGCTCAAATGGGGCGAGCAATCCCCAACCTGCAGAAAAAAAAACCGAGAAGAAGCCGGATCTTGAGAAAATTAAGGCCGTTTTTCTCGAGCAAATTGACAAGCAAGTTGATGAAATCAGAAAAAGCCAAGGGCTCCAGCAGTCTGCTATTCAGTAAGAGCAGCCTCATTTGAGGGCAATGAACAAACGAAAGGTTTAGCGGTATGATTTGAGCAAGTGTTAATAGTACTGAGTTAGCAGTACTGAGTTGCATCACTGAGTCACTGGGACGGTCAAGTCAAATATTGCAGATCTTGGTCTGAGGCCCAGAATTAACCTCCACATACAAAGCAAGCATTTTGATGCGCTGTTGTGGCCTATTTATTAGCCTCTTGGTTGTCCGCATTGACCTTCTTGTTGAGCCAGTTTGCGCGTGCACAAGAGGCACCCAAGCTATGCACGCACCACCACTGGCGCATGTAGTGAGTAGGGGTAAACAAACCACGGAATTCTAACAACAACACACAACAAAACACAAAATCACCATGGCCCTTGGAGAAAGCAGGACAGAACTTCTACAGTGGCTCAATAGCACTTTTGATCTCAACTACACCAAACTCGAGCAGTGTGGTACCGGCGCCGCGTACTGCCAGATCTTGGACTCCATTTACGGGGGAGTCCCCATGGCCAAAGTCAAGTTTGACGCAAACCTCTCGGACTACGATGTAAGAAACAACATGAAGGTGCTCCAGTCTGTGCTCAACAGGCATAGGATTACTAAGCAGGTGGAGACCGAGAAGTTGATCAAGTGCAGACTCCTGGACAACTTGGAACTCCTACAGTGGCTCAAGAAACATTGGATGGAGCATAAAGACATCAATATACCATACGATGCGTTGCTGAGGCGTAAGGGCAGCCCCGCTGTCGAAAACTCTAGCAGAACCTCCTCTAGACGGAGCACCATGACTAGTGCTAGCACGCCGCACGCCACTGCCAACGTGGCACCTCTGACGCGAGGTTTAAGCCGGAGAAGCAGTACCAGCTCATTCAACAATGCAGGCCTGATCCAGGTGCAAAAACGGCGGGTGGCGTCATCCTCGTTGCCGTCGGTAAACAGCACCGCAGCGGTGCGTGGAAGTCCCCACCCTGATTTGCTGCGGCTGTTGAGCGAGGCCACTGAGGAGCTCGAGGGAACGAGAGCCGAATTGAGGGATTACAAGATTATGGCCGAGAGCCTTGAAACCGAGCGCAACTTTTATTTCAACAAGCTCCGTGAGATTGAAATTCTTATGACCAACATCGAAATGCTGCACGACGGAAACAACAGTGTTAGCGCTGAGCTCAAAGACTTACTGCTCCACGATATGATGGGTCACATAAAGGAGATCCTCTACTCTGCTGAAAAGGGCTTCGAGGTCCAGAACGGTAGCGGCCCTGACTTGGCGGGTGACGCGGAATCGTTTTAGAGGTAGAAAGCAGAGTGCATATTTCTGGCCCCTTCATACATGCGATGAAGGTTGGCGCGTGGTGAGTTGCTACGGCATGTGGAGTTTCCAATGCAAAAAGGTCACATTTTGGGGGTCCTGCATGGGTAGGCGCATGCGGCCTCCATTGGGCTCGACCCTGAGATTGTCTCAGACATACATGCAGTCCAGTTGGAGGGAACAGGCTAAGCGCAAAAAAAAATGCCGTGAAAAATTCACGAGCCCTAATAGCCTTGCCTCGTCCCGATTTGGTGCATTTCCAAATTTTCTTACTGCCCTAAGACTCTCGTTGCTCATTTGTTCTGAAAGTGGCGCGGTGGAGTTCTTACTTTGATGCATTGCCTGACGTCAAAAGTTGCGAACCTTCAGGTCATTTGAGCTCATCTCGCCTCACTTCACCCATCGCTTGAGAATGTCCACGACGCATCATTTTGGCAGAAGACATTCCTCGGCTATCCCCTATGCAGCCGGCCCCAAACTAGGCCATCACATCCATCACACGGGCTCCCAATCTTTCAATGGGAAGCACCCAGACATACTGAGAAGTCTACAAACTAGAAGAATCTCGGAGGGGGAAACGTCGCGATACAAAGACATGTTCCGATGCAACTCATGTGGAAAGAGCTACAAACACACCTCGTCTCTTTCGAAGCATTTGTGGGAGCATACGCCCGAGTGGAGAATGACCAAGAAGTTACTCATCTCGAAGCATCAACAGGTGCAGTTGTTGGAGGCAGCGTCTATACTCGTGGCGATGAATGAGCCATGTTCACCAGCAGAAGTGCCGCTGTCACCATTCTCGCGGTCTGTACCAACTCCTGGCTTTGCATATACCGAAGAGGAAGTGCTACAAATACCCGGGGACCTGATTCCATCATCCTACTCGCCGATGCCAGGATACGTCGGCGGCTACATCGATGTTCCCACCAAAAAGCGAATCAGCCGCATGACCTCCATCAGCGATATCACCGATGCCAGGAATGTGTTGAAGGAGGTGGAGGAGGAGGACCTGGGGACAGAGGAGAAGACGCGTTCCGAAGACGACGCAAATGAAGTCGAGGAAATTTTGGGGAAAATGGAGTGACTGTGGCGACCTCCATTTGCCTATCTCTTAGGACCCAGCCGATCAAAGCAGAGGCTGCGTCTTAAAGCGCCGAAGAGGATTAATAACCGTGAAGGAATTCGGCTCCACGTCGGCACACCCGTACACCGCGCGTATATAGAGGGCGATGCGCAAAAATTTCCTACAACAGGTCTAATTCTTGGTCTTGGCCCAGCTGTTTCAAGCTGCACATCCTTCTCATGAAGATCCGTTTTGGTGATTCTATTAAGGCGAGACCAGAATCGTATGCATTTGCCTACAGGCCCGAGAAGAAAGCGGATTTTTCCCCAGTGTATCATAGTACATCCAGTGGCTGTCCGAGAGGGCCATACCACGGGTGTCTCCAAGCACACAGACATCTTGCTAATATAAGACGCATCCAACTAGTGGCTTGTTGCCACCAACCGGCGTCTTACCCAGCAACAAAGGCCCGAGCGCCCTCAAAGCCGGGAAAGAACCTAGTAGTGTTTTCAAGACAAACGATGCCCCAGCATCACGGTAGACTCGGTGGGGAGTGAATGTACTTGAGCTGCGCCCTCAGCCATGTAGACCAAAGTGAAGGGGTGTGGCCTGGTATGTACAGTGTATGATTTAGACCAGAGTGTGGCCTCATGTGCACTGCGCGTTTAGACCACAGGGTGGCCTCGTATGTACACTATACGTTTAGACCAGCGAGTACCCTCGAGTCCTTCGAAATGCTACTCGTATCAGAGTACTGGATTTTACAGGTGATATTGAGTGGTCTATGTACAGGTATCGGCCAGAAACAGGTCGGTAGTCAGCGAAGCCAATTCTTCGGCAACACGCCGCGGCCGTCTACTTGCCTGCGGGAGTGTCAGCGGTAATGACCTCCGCATTCAAAGGCTGGATCTTTTCGTACTCGGACTTCAAGGCCATTTGCTCGCGGTGCTCCATATCATTGGCTAGCTGTTTCTTGGACATTTTCTGGCGCATCCGCTCGGCATCGCGGATGGGTCCTTGCCGGAGGTTATCCTGCTCGATTCTCTGCTCAACGTTGATGTATATGAAAGAGCCAATGGCAAAGAGCGTGGAAGCGGCAAACGTGGCTTTGGATGCAGTGGACATGTTCGGCCAGGTGGGGTGCCAGGAGCAGAGACGGCTTCTCGTGAGACGAAGCTCGCGCGGCGTGACGCGGCGCACGTGCGGGCCTCGAGCTCGATCACGCCGCTTGCTTGGTCCACCGCTCCACACCCACGTCCGCGCACGTCATGGCCCAAATAGTAAATAGCCAGGGGCAGCGCAACCGCTGAAAAAGCCCCGGAACAGCAGGATTCGAATCACACCCCGAGAGTGTGCACCCCTTCACCTACCCCTTCACCTGCATCTCGAATTGGCCCTTCACCTGCCCCCTCACCCTCCCCTTCGTGTCCCCGCGCCTAGCTTGTCCCGGTGGAATTATGGGTCTCCTTGGTTGAGAGCATGACACCGGGCCGCGCGTTTCGAGATCCCCCACACCCGTGCCTCTTCGACCTTTTTTCCTGGCCTCCCCCATCCGCTACATGCCCGCAGACTCGCCCTCCCAACACCCAGATCCTTCATCATAGGCCCTATTCTCGCCCCGCTTCTCGCCCTCACTGTTGCTCCAGTGAGTACCCTCGTCTCGATCTTGCTGAATCTACCCAATGTGCCGTGCCCTGGGGGCCCTTTGTTATATTGTTTACAAGTATGTTGATAGTGACTAGCTGCCGCCGTCTGGTCGTGGCGCTCAAACACGCCGGCGGCTTGCACCACTTGCGTCACTCTTCTGAGGGGCTTGCACCGTTTTCGTCTATAATTTTGCAGCTTGCAATACCCTGTAGTTGATGGCCGGTGCGAGGAGAGCCACTCGTTCCTTTGCTGCTCAATACTAACCTATAGCGATGAGCCAATACTCAGACACCCGACCAGGCTCTGATCCCCACCTGGAGCCACAGTCACTCGATACGTCGGTATTCTCGGCCGGTTCAGAGACCAGCCCAAACAAGGAGAAGGCGTCGGTGTCGAACCTCACCAAGAACTTGATGTCGTCGTCCTCCAATCAACAGGGCATGCCTTCTCATCCCGTGGCATCCACCTCACTGCACAATTATCCCCGACAACCGCCCTCATATTCTGCCTCAGTCACTCCTCAGACCAACCATAACTTCTTTCCTAATTCATACAGCTCTCGGGCCGAGTCGCAATTTGGCAAATCCCACCTGGCGTCGTCTTCTTTCAATCCAAACCCCTCCGTCCACCCTTTACCCGACTCAACCTCCCTGTATACTCGCGCAAACTACATTCCATTGGGCCACAATCCACCGAATGCCGTGTCCTCGTCCTACACCTCCAACATTTTCTTTACACCCTCCTTCACCCAGCAGTTTGCGCAACCGGCCGAGCAAAGCTTCCAGCAACTGTATCCCCAAGACGTCCTTGCTGCTCCCTACAGAATCCCTGCTGTCCCCACAACCAACATCTCAATGGACTCGGCCAATCCACAACTTAATTATCAAGGGCAGTTCAGTAGCTCCATCACTCCAAGCACAAATGCGTTTCAGAAAGTCCCTCACACCCAGCCACACTCATTGCCCACCTCGTTTGCTGATTCCTCTACTATTCAAAGGAGCTCCCAGATGCAAAGGTTGGCTTCAGATCGAGGTGCTGTCCCCGAGAATGTCGAGATGGCCGATTTTCAGAATCAACATTATGCCAGCTTCTCGCAAGAGCAACAATCACAATCCCAGTCCCACCAGCCACCATTATCTCAGGCGCAACCCCATCAGCAACTACCATCGCAGGCGCAAGTCCATTCATATGGTGACCCCGGTGCCCCGAATCACGAGACATCTTATGCATGCGAGCAGCCTTCCATACGGCCCGATCATTACATGACTTATAACGAGTACTTGGAGATTCTTAGGACAAGAGATGCAGAAGCCCGTGAAAACCCTGATCATGAATCCGGCTACGAGGAACGATTGAATATTGTGGAACACCCCGTGGAGGATCTTATCACAATGCTTGCTTGCCTCCTCACCAAAATTATAGAAGCTAACGATAAGCTCCACCCAAATCATTTTGAAAACACAATTGCAGCGAGGCAAAAACTCAAGGACCAGAAGAAGCAAAAGAAAGTGGAACGGCAGTCGAAAATCGTTCGTGACTCTGTTAGCTATTCGAGCAGTGATGGCGTGAACACTACAGTTGCCCATATAAGCGAGGATGACAATTCGGATGAAACCTCTGAAGATGAGGATGACGAGCTCAAAAACAGATACTTAGCTAATGTGCTTGCATTTCATGGCACCAACGTTCCGGGAATCACGCTTCACGCGTATCTAATGAGGGCCTTGAAGTATTGTCCCGCCACGAACGATGTTTTTCTTTCGCTCTTGGTGTATTTTGACAGGATAGCCAAAAGAGCAAACAACTTGCAGAAAAAAAAGAAGACAGGCTCGGACGAGGACAGCACGGAGTCGGAGCAGCTTTTTGTGATGGACTCTTACAACATCCACCGGCTCATAATATCAGGCATCACCGTCAGTTCAAAGTTCATTAGTGACATCTTTTACAAAAACCTTCGGTATGCCAAAGTTGGAGGGCTCCCGTTGGAAGAGCTCAATTACTTAGAGTTGCAGTTCTTGTTATTGCTAGACTTCAAGCTCATGATCTCAGTTGAGGATCTCCAGAATTATGGAGATCTACTACTCAAGTTCTGGAAACGAGAGCAATTGACCAGCGAGATTCTTAATCATGAGGGGAAGAAAGTGGAGGAACAAGCACAACAAGAGCCAAAACATTGATGTATACAGTCTAGAATATACCAAGCGCGAAATCACTGACACGGTAAAACGAGCTGGCCCGGGCGGTCATGTGACCCGCCGCTTTAAGGCGCAAGGATTCAAAGCCACTACGGTGTATGCGTGAAGAACGCAGGGTCTGCGGGGCTTCAATGGTGGTGGGTGGCTTCACAGTGGTGCGTGCCAGCGGAGGTGCCGAACGGGCGAGCACACAAAACCATTACCAAAGTTGGTAAAACATCCCCCGTAAAGGGGGACTACATGCACAACACGCAGCCCCACTTCCCCAATGCAGTAATGTGCATTGCGACCCATATGCATCCGTTCAAATGAGCCCCGATGGAGACATGGCTTGCACGCATATATAGAGGTTTAAGCCTCCTTTCATTCATGCTTTGAATACCTACTTTTTTCTAAGCACGTACGTGGCGCTTTCTTTCGTGCAACTCTACTCCGTCCATGTCGTCGCAATTGCAAAAGTTGACCGGGTCTTGGACCACGGATGTCCTCCCCACACAAACAACATTGACCCACATCGACCCGACTCATATCCACGGAATCGTCAGCACTCTTTTATCTGCATCTTCAGCATACCCCACCGTGACCAAGCGTTTGGACTTGTACAGCTTGGCCCGTGCGGCCAAAGGAGCTAAGGCCTCGCTTGCAGTAGTGTCGGCCCAGAATTATATTGCCACGGCAACAGACACTCAAGAGCTCCCGCGTATGACACAGATTATTTGGAACGCCACCATGGAACTTCAGGACTTGGAGATGGGTTTTAACCTCTATCAAATGAAGTTGAGCATGTCAGCAAACACAATTTTCGCCGTGTGTTTTGCATTGTTGATGGCCTTGCATACGGGCCTATTTGTATGGAAGCAATACCTCTACTTTGGCATGTGCCTCGTGGTTGGCACGGGCTTGGAGCTTGCGGGGTACGTCGCCCGGGACGTATCGATGTCCGACTACTCGAACAAAGTGCCGTTCATATGCCAGGTGATTTCGCTCACTCTTGCACCGGCGGTGATCATGGCCGGCATCTATTACTTGCTCGCGCAACTTCTTGTGGTGTATGGACGCCAATACCTGAGGTTGAAGCCGCTCTGGTTCTCGTACATCTTCATCTTCTGTGACATGTTGTCCCTCATAATCCAGGCCGCCGGCGGAGGCCTCGCAGCCATCAGGTTGCAGAATCTCGAAAGCACAGACACCGGTACCAATATAATGGTGACGGGAATCGCCATCCAGGTGGTGTCCATGACGCTTTTTGTCCTTCTCCTCTTTGATTTTTTGCGCAACATATACTTCAGGGCAAGCAGCGAAGTGCGCTTTCTGATATGCAACGTGATTGACTTGCTCTTCCAGACCGAGAGGGGCAAAACCATCCAGACCACTTTCTTGCACAGAGAGTACAGTCAGCAGCATCGCAAGATCTGGTCTCGCCCCACGTTCGGGTACTACCCTCTCGTGATCTTGATCAGCGTGGCACTCATCTATATCCGATGCATCTACCGTCTCGTGGAGTTGACTGAAGGCTGGACCGGCTACTTGATCACGCACGAGGAGTATGTGATGACTTTGGATGGCTTGTTGGTGCTTCTCACGTGCATCATGTATATTCCGTTTCACCCTGGCTTCATGATGGGCGCTGGAAATGCCGTTTCCATGCATGCGCAGAGTACTCAGCTTTTGGACGACGAGACCCTCAGTGACCTGGACTCTTCTATAGACTTGGAGAAGCAGGGGGATGATGCCAGCGACCACGCCGCTCGCCAGCCGATTGACCCGTACTTTGTACTGAGATTGCTGTCTTCCGTGACGCCACCCCCGCAAAATCCCTTTGAGCCATTGCTGCTGGACACCCTGAATGTCTATTCTACCCCAACCATTTTGGCCGACAAGACAAAGCGTGCGGAGGACCCATTCTCGGACCCAAGCCGAAAAGCGAGAAGCTCGTTTGCTTTCTGGAAAAGCAAGAGAAACACCTCGCCGGCCGTTGACGAGGACGGTCTCGTGGCCATTCCATACAGCCACACTAGCCAGTCCCGGGATAATCAACCGCGCCCCACACAAATCACTCCAGCACAAGACGCAGCGGCTGCGGATACAGCCGCCTCTTTTTCAGGCAAAAAGAAAAAAAATAGAGGCTCGGGTCATCACACGGATACAAACTCGCTAGCCTCCCTAAACCCTTACGAGAAGGCATCGACAGCTTCGGGGGAGTTGTTGGCGCTGCCATACGAGCAGTTCGTTGGCCCTCGCTCTCCTAGCCTTCGGGAGCAGCCCGCTTCTGCGCTGAGCTCGTTCAAGCATAGCAACATTCATTTGGAGGTTTTCGACAAATTCAAAGGGGAAGCTTTGCAGCGTGACTTCAATGATGTGATGTCTCAATTCACCACGGACGAATTCTTTTTTTCTTTCGGCTCCAAGAAGTAGCACGAGAAAGTTTTCTGACCTGTATCCCAAGGGAGGGGATAGAATCTGGATCCTCACCCGCTCAGTTCACCCGCTCCTGGTGCTGCGTCAGTACACGCTAATGGGCGCTAAAGGGCGCTAATGAACGCTAATGAACGCTAATGAACAGTAATTAAAGCTAATAAACGCTATAAAACGCTAGTAAAGTGAACAAAACAATTCTGAAACACCAATGAAACGCCAACAATGTCAACAAAGGTTAGATGAGCCAGGAAAGAGACATGGGAGTGGCGTCCAACTTTCCAATTGCGTGATGGGCTACATTTAGCTGCACAGCTCTCTGTATCAGTGAATGATGCAGGTTACGCTTCTTGACGCGGCATGCGCTCAACACGAGGGTAATGGCCGGAAATACCATTCTGAGCACATGGCCCCAGGACTAAACTCGCCTTCTAATTTTTAGCGACTCCAAAGTCGTCGTCTCGTTAATCGACATCGTACCTCTCCCGTAGTCTAAATTCTTCTATCTGCTGGGCAATGTCTCGGCAGAGCACTAATTGGCCGCGCCTCCACTCCATCATTCGCATCCAACGCCCAAAACACTGACGGTGCGAGGCGCGCTACTTTTCTGAGGAAAGCTCCCTTTCGTGTTTCCCACTTTTTCCTACTACATTTTATTTCTGACCGAACTGCTTCTCAATGCCGCCAAAATCAAAAGCCTCCGCAGCAACGACTGTAGCTCCCAAAGTTTCCTACAAGGGTATGTTGTTAAGAGGCGCTCTGCTTAAGCTGAAGCGTGTTTGTTGTTTTGTTTAACATCCCCATTGTCCTCGATGATCCACACAAATGTTGTACTAACTGCCCAGATATGATCAAATCCGCCGTCATTTCATTGAAGGAAAGAAATGGATCCTCGTATGTTTTTGTCTTGAAGGCCGTATGGCCTGCTTTAACGAACTAACCCAGTTTCCCAACACAATTCAAGATCGCATGCCCGGCGTTTCGGGCATTTACTAACCTAAAGGCGCCAAGCCGTCAAGAAGTACATTCAGTCTAACTATGACACCAACCCTTTACATTTCGACTCCTTCTTCAACGCCGCTTTAAGAAAGGGAGTTGAGTCCGGCGACTTCGTGCAGCCAAAGGGTCCCTCGGGGCCAATTAAGAATGCCACAAAAGATAAGGCAGTTGTCTCAACTGCTTTTAAAGTCACGAAAAAGGATGTTCCGAAGAAGGAAGTGAAGAATTCGGTGACCAAGAAGGTTGTAAAGGCTACTTCCAAGAAGACCGATTCGAAAACTGTACCAAAGACTGCAAAGACTTCAAAGACTTCAAAGACTCCGACTTCAAAGACTCCAAAGACTTCAAAGACTCCAAAGACTTCAAAGACCGCAAAAACTGCTTCAAAGTCTGCAAAAACTTCTAAGGTTGCTTCAAAGGATGCTGTGGCTGATAAGCCTGTCTCCCAAAAGGCCGGTGTAAGCAAGAAATCTGCACCAGTCAAAAAATCCGCGTCCAAAAAGGTTATTTCAAAGACTGCCCCAAAGACTGATCCTACGACCAATAAAATTACTCCCAATGCTACTAAGGCCACGAAGGCTACTAAGGCCGCTAAGGCTACAAAAGTCACTAAGAAGGTGCCAGCTCTTAAAGCAGCTGCAGGCAAGAAGGTTGGAAAGGCTGGCAGAAAGGTAGCAGTCAAGTAGCTTTGCGTTGCTGTTCAAGCACACTTCCCTTGTACATTAGTGACGATAAGTGACACTTCCCTGGCAAGTGTCACGCACCTCCCCTGTATCATTGTGTATTAATTTTATCCTCCTTGTTTTGTCCATTCGTACTTTTGTAATGCAGTATGTTTGTTTACATTTTTTGCAGTCACGCGCGCATCTCACATACCAGCGCGTCGCCCTATAGCTCAGACGCGCGGCCTGAAGCTTCCCCCGCAGCACCTACACCACCATGACCCATGCAAGACCCACGGTCTCACTTATAGTAGCCGCTCTATGGCCCGACTTAGGAATAGGCGCAAAAGGAAAACTTCCCTGGAGGCTTAAGCAGGAGATCAAATATTTCCGGGACGTTACTTCTAAATGTAGTGAGGGTCTGGTCAACGTTGTGATCATGGGCAAGAAGACCTGGGACTCCATTCCAAGCAAGTTCCGCCCTTTGCCCAACCGATTGAATGTCGTTCTCTCGCTGAAATACCTGAACACCATGGAAGATGGCGTGCTTCATTACAATTCGATTGATGCCATTTTCCACAAGTGGAAAGAACAGGGCTATACGCACGAGAATAAGAGCATAGCCAAGATTTTCATTATAGGGGGCGCCCAAGTTTACAACAAGTTCATCAACGATGAGAGAGTAGATAACTTATTGATGACCATGGTGAAGTACACCGGGCCCGAGGAGGAGACGCCAGTTTTGGATACATTTTTGGCCTGGAGGTTGGACACGTGGCAGAAGAAGGCTACACGTGACTTGAAGGCGTTCACCAACACTGAATTCTCAGAAGGCCTCATTCAGGAGGGACATTATGAGTATGAGTACTCGATGTGGGAGAGAAGATGATGCAGTCACGTGCGCGGTGCCCGCCAGGCATCGTGCGCAACCAGGCATTTGGCACTTGATGGTCGGAGGTCCCCATTAGCGCAAGAGCCATGTTTGCCACTCTCAGGAGACTACAAGCCAGCGCTGCGTACACGCAGGCTATGCAGAATATCAAGATTGACTTGAAGCAGGCCATGATCGGCAAGAAGAATGTGGAGAAAAATACTATCCGGTCGATCCTCTCCACCATCAAGAACAACGAAATCGACGGCGGCAAGCAGGATGAGTTCGAGCTCTACAAAGTGTTCACCAGGATGTTGAAGCAGCGCGCAGAGTCCGAGGCCTTGTACAAGTCGCAGAACCGGGCTGATTTGGCGCAAGTCGAGGCGCAGGAGTCGGTCATTTTGAAGAAGTATGTGGATGGCTTGCCGCTTTCATCGGACGAAGAAGTTCTGGAAAAGGTGCAAAGGTGGCTTTCTGACGTACACGAGCTGGCAAAGGACACTAAGATGGGCGACCTTTTGAAGGGAGTGACCGATGAGTTCGCCTTGAAGTGGAACACCACGCCATCCTCTATACGCTCCAAGGTTCCTGCTATTTACAAAAAGTTGTGGGCAGGAAAGTGAGATGAGAGAGGTTTGATGTACCGGGGCAGATGTAGTAGGTATGTGAAGATGTACCGACGAATGTTATAGATGACCTGTCGGAGTACCGGTGGGTGTAATAGACGACCTGAAGGTGTGCCTATGCAGGAATGTACCGATGCAGATGAAGTAGACACCCCTGAAATGCACTTGAACATGAACATTTAATGGTGTTCCAAACTAGAAGTAGTGTTGCGCCCCATCCATGATTATTTACGAAATGCAAAAGATTCAACCATGCGCATGCGAATGCCTGCTCACTTTCCCCAAAAACTGTATCAAGAGCTCATAAATTTAAAAACGGTCTGGCAGCCCCGCGGATTCTACATAGGCGAGTACGCGTGTCAAGCTCCGCTGGCGTGTCGATGGATTGTCCCTCCACGATTCACTTGTACCACTTTCTTCTGGAGGTGGCTCTCTTCACTAGAGCGTGCTGGCCTGGTCGCGACATGCTCGAGCGGTCGGGTTGTTGCGAAAGCATAACACACACTACCAACGAAATTGAGCATTGAACGCACCAGCTCAAAAACCACCGGCTCCATCATTTCCCCTACCCCCTTTGACGTAATACTCCATTCCGATCATGTCTGAGGTACGTACGCCCTGTCCATGTGTCTCCGCTGGGGGCGGGTGCCTACGCCGTGCCCGTGAAAGCGGCCTGCTTTTTGATGCGGTGTTGAAAGCTTTTCACTGTTGAGGCCAATCCGCTCAGATGGAGCTTTAGAATTTAACTTTGCTATTCGCCGCACTATCATTTCGTCTTAACGTGATGCCTTTCCAAAAACCAATGCAAGGGCTGATACTAACCGGCAGGTCAAGAGAACCATCCGCATTACCACCAACCAACACATCTTGAAAGATGTGCCAGCCGTGGAAAACTACCCCATGCGGCAGTGGTCGATCGAGATTTCCATGTTGAATGACCAAGGCGCCGTGGTGGACGCGAACATCCTAGATAAGGTGACGTATACTTTGCATCCTACATTCGCCAACCCAATAAGAACATTGAAGCTGGCGCCCTTCAGGGTAGAGGAGCAAGGTTGGGGTGAGTTCGACATCCCCATTGCTATTCACATGGTGGGCTTACCAGGAAAACAGGGTGAGAGAAAGTTTAACCATGACTTGAACTTTTTGCAAGAGACGTACACAGTGGACCACGTGATTTCAATCCCCTTGAAGAATGCCCAGTTGAACAAGCTTTTGGCCGAGTCCGGTGCCGTGCCTTCCGAGGGCGATGGCAAGCGCAAGACCGAGGCCGAGGCCAATTCGAAGCTGAAAAAATTCAAGAGTGCTGGCAATGCTACCAAAGGAGCGGTGGATTTAGAGAAGCTCGCCAACGGCTTGACTAAGCTCAGTGAAGACGACTTGATTGTTATTGTGCAGATGGTCACCGATAACAGAACGAATGATATGAACATCAAGAATGACGTTGACAATGGGGAGTTCACCATGGACTTGTTCACCTTGCCCGAGCTGTTGTTGAAGAGCTTGTGGGACTACGTGAAAAAGCACACCGCCGAAAACTGAGGTCGAGACAAGGCCATGCTACAAAGAACGGCTTATGCCCATGAATGTTATTGAAGCATTGATAACTAGAGCGTGTGAGCATTATGTCTAGTGGCCTGCGGACATGACCTGGCTGCTTCTGCTGCCGGCAAGTCTGGTGGTAGTATTGTACATCAATATAGTAGGGTCACCGGCATTTTGTCTCGCAAGCGCTTGCCTAGCCCAGCATATGATTTCGTAATGGAATAGATGTTAGACTGCTCAAACAGACCAGATCTTGATGGTGGAATCCCACGAGGCTGTGGCAAGGCCTTGTCCATCGGGGCTAACGGCCACTTGGGAAATGCGGCTGGTATGGCTCCCGTTTCCGATGCCAATCAGCTCAACAATCTCTCCTCGGAGAATGTCCCACGCCAAGCAGCCGTACTCAGCGTAGCATGCATAAAGAATCCTTCCGGACCCGCTCGTTTGCACAGAAACCACCCCCGGAGTATCAAAATGGGCACTGAACTGTGAGCTTGTTGGTGAGCTTGAAGTGGCCGATCTAGTCGCTGGCCCGAACTGCAGGCTCAAGTCGTATGTCTCCAACTCACATAATGAGCGGAAGTCGTACATTTTGCACAAGCCTGCATCATCTCCTGAAATGAACGAATGTCCATTTGGGAGCTGAGTCACAGTATTGACATCATGGCGCGACATCTGGCACGACTGCTGAACCTTGGCGACTCTTAAATCCCATAACTTCACACACCCGTCTGCGCCCGAAGAAAGAAACGTCTGCGGATTCGCTCTTTCATTGGCGGCGATCAGCAACAGCAAAACATCTCCACAATGCCCAGTGAACTCCCGCACCCGGATATCCTTTTCTAAGTCCCACAAGGATATTGTCATGTCCCCCAGGGCGGTGAGAACCCTGTCGTCAGTGATGAAGTCGCATGCAGAGATGTATGCAGCATGCGCTCTAGGAATCTTGCGTCCCTTGTCTTGAAGTTCAAAGGAGTCTGTGCGTTTCCCGGCCATGGGATGCGCCGGGTTGACTCTATAAACGGTGCAGCGATTATCCAAACCGGCCAGAGCAACAAAACGACCCGATTGCGAGTAGGCACACAGGAGGACCCAAGGGCTCTCCAAGGGGATGGCCTGGAGCTTGAGACCTGTAACGGCATTCCATATGATCATGAAACCGTCTTGGCACGCAGAAACAAGGTTAACTGAGTTGGAGCTCCAGCGCACCTGTGCGATCTTTCCTCGGTGACCTTTCAACGTGTTATATTGCCTGAGATACGACTTGGGCGGGATCCTTTGTGTATCTGCACTTGCCTTGTTCAATGTTGTGTCTTGAATGGCCAAATTTTTTCGATGCAACTCAGAGTAGAGGATCTGGCATTTTTGCTTTGCAGCTGAAAGTCTCGTGGCAGGATCCTCTATATTGGTGGCATTCATTTCTGGGATCCAAAGATGAGGGTCGAAGGGCGTGAAAAAGGAGGGATGGATTCGGTTTACGAAGAAAACATTCACGTGATTCTGTTAACACTTCTTAAATGTGGTAGGCCCCAACTTACATGCATGCATCATAGTTGCATATATCCTGTACAGGGGATCTAGCGTGCGTTTCGGCGCGCACTTTTGATTGCCGAAGCCATGGCTTTTGTTTCATCGTGCTGAATCGACAATGTGGTGCGCCCCTGCAACGGAAAGCATACTCTAAGTCTTCCTTCTCTTGCTGACGGGTTCAGTGTCATTTGACTCATTCTTCTTTGGCACCGAAGGTACGGGTGCAGCCGCCGTTTTTCTATTGCGGGCTGTTTTTGCGCGCAGCTTGTCTTCTCTATCCAAATCACCAGTCACTTTTTGCAAATAGTCAGGGATTGGCAACCCGGATTTAAGGAAGAACATTTTCCAGTTCCTTGCCTTGTCTTTGAGCTGTACTTGATTCCGGTGCCTTAAAACCTCGTTGATTCTGCCACCTTGTCCAAAGAGTTCTAGAATCGTGGACCACGCGGGGCCCTTGAGCTCCAATGCATGTCGAAGCGCTTTTTCCTCTTCTCGCGTCCAAGGTCTCCTGCTGTAAACTTTTCCGTGTGTGGCTGTGTTGAGACGTAGATGTATCTGCTGCTCCTGTATTTCGATGGGGAGAAGATCAGATGCATATTGGCTCATCTCGCGCGCTGTTGCTCCCTCCCTTGCTACAGGCTTGTTTGCACTTTCTGTAGGGGCGGCCGGGGTTGACAAGGTTTGGAGGATCTCCTCGCTATGCGGGTTTAATGGCTCTGCTTGAGGAGGTCTTTCTCGTCTTGCTGGAGGCTTGCTCTTCTTGCCCCATATGAGAAAGCTCATGTTCTTGGAGACAAAGTCAAACACGTCTTTGAGAAAGGCGAACCACTCAAACTCCTCGCTTAGGTTATTATCAGGGGGATAATTGAGTAGCCTTTCTTTCCGAGATTTACACCTATTGACAAAGTCAGTCTCAGTAGGTGACAAGATTTGTATACCACGGCGCTCAAGAAGAATCTGCTCTATATTGCTCGGGAGAATGTCTTCCAAAATGTCCTCGTTGGATCTCTCACCAGCCTCAACGGCTGATATGTATGCCTGTGTCTTCAAGTCGAGGTACAAGGTAGCCAGAGGTTTGAGAATTTTCCCAATTTTATCACCAATCACGGTGTTTACCCCACTCTGAAGATTCATATTCGAAGACGACATGTTTGACATAGAGTTGGCCGGGTCCAAACTATTAGAAGGGCAAAATACATCCAAGAAGGACTCGTTCAAATGGAAGAAGCCTACTTCCATAGTTCCCAATGTGGCGGCTAGAAAGGTAGCCAAGTTGACTTTGCGTAACGTTGACTCTATTGATTGCTCCCGGTTCCGAAACATGGTTGGCGTTTGCTCGCCCTCCTTCCACATCCCGGGCGCCAAGTTCTCGACGTTTAAGAACGGATCCTCCTCGGAATATAGACGCTTTGTAAACTCGAAAAGCGAGCTCAAGTCGCGGAATGCAGCCCCAGCGGGAGTATCTGGACTAGAGGCCAAGTCAATGATTTTCTGATATGGCCCCACAACAAAAATTCGAAGAAGCTGCGATGCGAGATTGTCTAGTACCGGAAGCGTATTTATGAGCAACTGTATTCTGGCTGGAAGATAGTCGGGGCACACGATGGCTAAGGGTAGAGCAGCCAAATGTACAGCAGATAACAGAACCACCGGAGGAACCTGACTGCTAAGGGCATTATAAGCTGCTAAAGCACTGTTGGTCACTAGGAGCTCGGAGTTTGCAGGAATGAAAGAGGCCAGACCCGGATGGACATGCGACTTTCCTGGGTCGTCTTTAGGTTCTGCGGTTGTGTCGGCTGGGAAATCAGAGACATCTTGCTTCAGGTTTATTTCGGAAAGCTGATCATCGGTGCTTTCGTGATTTTGTTCTGTGGTTACATCATATGACGATGTGGTGGCACGTTTGAGTTCATCTGCGATCATCTGGAGATGCCTCTTCTCCTCGGCAGCGTCCATAGCAGATTGCGACAGGTCCTGTACGTCTTCATGCTCATTAGGAGCAGCGCTTCCGTCGATTTGATCAACTGAAGCGACATGGATCGGGCTATCCGACGGCGCTTGACCATTAGTGTTGTGGGCCAGTTGCGACTCCAAATTTTCTTCGCTTTTGATTGATGGGACTTGGCTGCCGACATCGAGTCGGTGGGACTGGTTTTCGG
The DNA here is from genome assembly GCA_009756535.1 of Metschnikowia sp. UFMG-CM-y6306. Lineage (NCBI taxonomy): Eukaryota > Fungi > Ascomycota > Pichiomycetes > Serinales > Metschnikowiaceae > Metschnikowia > Metschnikowia sp. UFMG-CM-y6306. The sequence continues at coordinate 207,364 of WFIW01000010.1, read as the reverse complement.
GTGGCTCGGATTCCGACTGCTGATTAAGCTTCTGCTGCTCCAAGTCATGCTGGGCGATGGCCCGCTGAATCTCCTGATCTAGGCCATCCTCCACTGAAAACTGTTGGCCTTTGGAGAGTTGACTGCTGTCTAGATGCTCCATATTAAGCACGTGCTAGGGACTCTGGCTATTGCGTTTTTATGTGAGTTTGTGGCCGAGCTATGGAGCGTGTAGTTTTGTTAATCGGGAGGTGATGAGTGTTGTGAATAAGCCCGCGATGTGTAGTGCGTGGATGCACTACTCGCCGGGCACAGCATGGAAGCTAGCTACTGCGTGAGAAAACGGAATTAGAAAATGCGGGGGGCAAGCCGGACCCTCACGATCTGGAAAAGGCAGGTCAAGCCGGTTACGGGGAGAACTGGAGATACCAAACAGTCCCCTGAGAAGTCAAGGAAACCAGAGATGCCAGAGATGCCAGAGATGCCAGAGATGCCAGAGATGCCAGTGAAGCCAATGAAGCCATTGAAGCTCCAGTGAACAGAATAGAGAAGGCTTCTATGTAAAGCTAATGTGGCGCGTACCCGTGGCTTTGAAGGACATGATCCGAAGAGGCTGGTTGTCGCTGATGGCAGCCACCTCATTTTCCAAAAGATCGCCGCTTTCCGTTTCTGGAATCATAAGGCAGGACGTTCTTTTGGCCTGAAATCTCTCCGGACATAGCGTGGTACCCCGTTGGCCTATGCGAGATGTGCACCATTTACGTGTCACACACCTATACAAGTCTATTAATAATAGGAAGTTTTAAGAAGCTTCCATATTAGTTCAACAGGTACATGCACCAGCTCGCTATACCTTTACTGCATAATTCAAGATATCCCTACTCCAATCGTCTTTTGCGCGTGGCCGCTGTTACTTTCTTCATCACTATTATGAAACATCGCACGTCGGTTGAATTGTGGCGGCCAAAAAATCCATGGACGCTTCCGGGCAACTGGAGGACGATTCACCGATGCTTCGCATGAGTTGCTGGTCTACCTTCCAAAATCACGGACTGTTTGCATTAAAGTACTAGATGCGCTTTCCATATAAAGTGAGCATCTTCATACCGCAGTGATACCGCCTAAACTATCACCTTGCTGCATCGATAAGTGGGCCCATTCCCAAAACTAGTCAGATGCTTCAAGAGGCCGCGCCTGCATCTAAAGACAACCCTCTTTGCGTCCCCTCATGGTCCACTCTTGGAATTGCCCTTGGACTACCTGTTTCTCGGCTGGGCTTGGCGCACTGGGATTTTGCGCTAGCCACAGGTTCGGCGCACTTCCTGTTTGTAGTCACCACCGTTATCACTAGCACGATAGCGCGCGCAGCTCTAGCGCACTTCTGGCAGAGGGTATATAAGGTTGCAAATACCACCCCCAACCCCACGTTTTTTTTTCTCACCTTCACCCTTGTTGAATGTCTATCTGTGACACTTATTTCCCCCACGAGCCCAAGGCGCCCAAAGTTGTCACGAAGTTTCCTGGCCCTGCCAGCCAAGCTGCGGTGAAGCTGCTCGATTCGGTGTTCGATGCCAGAACCGTGTACTTTGTTGCCGACTACGAAAAGTCAACCGGTAATTACATTGTGGATGCTGATGGAAACGAGTACTTGGATGTTTATGCGCAGATTGCCTCCATTCCTTTAGGCTACAATAACCCGGTGTTGTCGGAGGTGGCCAAATCAGACAAGATGACACGTGCCATCATCAACCGTCCTGCTTTGGGTAACTTCCCTGGCCAGGATTCTGAGGAAATCATTGCTGATTTGCTCAAAGTCGCCCCAAAGGGCCAAGACAAGTTGTGGTCCGCCTTGTCGGGAGCCGATGCTAACGAATTGGCTTTCAAAGCTGCTTTTATGTGGTACCAATCCAAAAAGAGAGGCTACCACACTGCTTTCACTCAAACGGAGACCGATTCCGTCATGAAAAATCAATCACCTGGCTCTCCGGAACTTGCCATTATGTCTTTCAAACGTGCATTTCACGGTAGGTTGTTTGCTACCGCTTCGACCACTTGTTCCAAGCCACTTCACAAGTTGGATTTGCCTTCGTTTAACTGGCCAAAGGCAGAGTTCCCAACTTACAAATACCCCTTGGATTCAAACGTCGAAGCCAACAAGACCGAGGACGATAGATGTTTAAAAATTGTCGAGGATTTGCTCAAGACATGGTCGGTGCCAATTGCCGCAATTTTGGTTGAGCCAATCCAGTCCGAGGGTGGCGACAACCATGCTTCCAGCTACTTTTTCCAAGGATTGAGAGATCTCACATTACAGCATGGTTCTCTTTTGATCATGGACGAGGTCCAGACCGGAGTCGGAGCCACTGGTGTTTTCTGGGCTCATGAACACTTTAACATCTCCCCAGCCCCAGATATGGTGACTTTCTCCAAAAAGTTTCAGTCGGCGGGGTACTACTTCCATGACCCTGAGTTGATTCCCAATCAGGGTTATCGTCAGTTTAACACCTGGTGTGGAGACCCAGCAAGAATGATCTTGGCCGGGGCCATTGGTCAGGAGATCGTTAAGCACGACTTGCCGAAGCAGGCTGCCCGTGTGGGCGACTACTTGTACCAAAAGCTTGAAGATTTGGCCGCAAAGTACCCCGAGTATCTTGCTGATTTGAGAGGAAAGAACCGCGCCACTTTCATTGCTTGGTCATTCAAAAAGCCTGAACTAAGAAATACGTTTTTGAGCGACATGAAATCAGTGGGCATAAACATTGGAGGATGTGCCGATGATTCTGTCAGATTGAGGCCTACTTTGGTGTTTGAAGAGAAGCACGCTGATATCTTGGTTGCCGGAATCGACCAGGTCTTGTCCAAGTACTAGTGGGCTTTTATAGAGTAATGTATTGAATGAGTACGGTGTCTTTAGCAGCGTGGGCCGTGAGCTGACACACCAGTTGAAGCTTGATGTGTGTGAAGTAGGAAATAAATAAATACAATGAGCCCCCGCCCTATTAATGTACACGCTCCCCTTTTGCAACAGCAAAACCACTTCTCATCCTAACAGTGAAGCAGCACGCGTTGCGACCTCGTTAATGATATGGGGACTGCATATACTGCCGCTGACGCGACCCCGGCATTTCGCATAGTTTACGCACTCCACGAGAAAATGTTCGGTGCCTTCGCATTTTGCATGCGCTCGCTCAGGAACACACAGTCACCACCCAAACACGGAGCACTTCCACAAGCTCAGATCAGACGATGCAGAACAATGAGGCTTCCGCATATCAACAGCTAAAGTCATACATCAAGCGAGACTCGTGCTCATCGCTCATCGCGGGAGGTATCGCCGGAGCCATATCCCGTACAGTGGTGTCGCCATTTGAGCGGGCTAAGATTCTCCTTCAGCTCCAAGGTCCCGAGGCCCAGCGTGCATACAAAGGAATGTTCCCCACTATATGGAAGATGTATAAGGATGAAGGATGGCGAGGGTGGTATCGAGGAAACATGCTCAATTGCATTCGAATCGTGCCCTACAGCGCAGTGCAGTTTGCCGTATTCGAAAAGTGTAAGCACCTTCTCATGCTGCTCAAGCTGCCGGACGCTATGCAGTTGTCTGATACAGACCGCCTTATTGCTGGTTCGATGGGCGGCGCAGCGTCGGTGTTGTTCACTTATCCGCTTGACTTGGTGCGTGCCCGCATCACCATTCAAACAGCGTCCCTTCGAAAACTCAACAAGGGGCGTTCAGTGCAGGCGCCAGGGGTGTGGCAAACTTTGAAGGATGTGTATAGGAATGAAGGCGGTGTTCCTGCTTTGTTCCGGGGCATTGTGCCCACCACTATGGGGGTGGCTCCATACGTGGCCATTAACTTCGCCTTATATGAGGACTTGAGAGACCGCATGAAACGGGCCAGCACGGACTTCTCCAATCCGGCATGGAAGCTTGCGGCGGGAGCTGTGAGCAGCTTCATTGGGGGAGTTCTCATTTACCCACTTGACTTGCTCCGAAAACGCTACCAAGTGGCCAGCATGGCTGGTGGAGAGCTTGGATTCCAGTATCGGTCGGTGCTGCATGCAATAGTAACCATCTTTCGCCAAGAGGGGTTTTCCGGTGCATACAAGGGCTTGACTGCTAACCTATATAAGGTCATTCCGTCAATGGCCGTTTCTTGGCTCTGTTACGATACACTCAGGGACGCAATCGCCGAGTGGTAGGTGTACGGGCCCCACGTGTGAGTGGGCACGTGCTTGTGGGTCGCATCAGCCAACCAAAGGTGCGGAGTTCGCGCTCCTCGAGCACTCAAAAAATTCCTCTGGCGTACAATCACCCCATATTTCCCCATCATGAAGGCCGCCCGTATCTTGTTAGCCGCTGCCAATAAACATGCTCCTCCGCAAAAGGTTGGAGTCCCTGTGGAAATGTACCCATTGTTCGCCGCTATGGGTGTGGCTGTTGTTTCTTTGAGCGTCTTCACCTACAGACATTTTGCCCACGACAAGCATTTAAGATTATGGAGCAACCCTAACTTGTCTGCTGTTGATGACGTTTTGAACAAGGCCGTCGAAGAAGAAAAAAAGGAGGCTTCGAAGTAAGCTAGATGACGAATCGGGGAGAGAAATGCCAGGTCGGCCGCCCTCGCGGCATATGCATGAGTCTGCTTGACTCTTCTTGTTTAGCTCAATACAACTGTTAAATAAAGGCAATGTAGGTGGAATCTCTTTTGTCAATCGGTTATGACCCGGTTTCTTTTATACTGATTTTAGTCTACTTTGATCTTTCAATTGAGCGCCAGGTTATTTTTATGTAGCCGCTTCAAACTGCTCGTATTTACAAGCTGACTTCAGTCAATGAGCGAAAGGTGCGGTTCCGAGGCATGTGTTTAGCAAGCTCTTGCATGTGAGTTAGCCAGGTTCGTCTCACTTTCAAGGCTTGCATCTAGAGTGTCTAGAAATCCTTAATGTTGGTGTAGTAGTTTGTAACCTCAGATATGTCGTCTAGAAGGTCTAGGCACTTGTTCATGCCCTTCTCGTGGTCTTCAGGAAATTCCACTTCAGTGTCCGGTAAGAACATAACCTTCGAGTCCTTGAGCATATATCCCAATTGAGAAAGATTATTCGAGACCGAGTTCAAGTCTGCTGGATCAGTGATTATGCGGAACAACTTCTGACCGCCATACTCATTATCCACATCGACGTAATCCTCCACATCTTCAGCACCAACATCAATGGCTACTTCAAGCACCGAATCCAACAGCTCGTCTGCAGAAATAGGCTGAAATATCACCTCGCCTTTTCGCTGAAACATGTATTGACAGGGACTGAGCGACGCATTGAACTTGGACAACGCATGCTTGACCAACCCTATGGTACGATTCTTGTTATCCGTGTTGGCCTCCACGATGAAGGCAACGCCAGCAGGCCCCATGAACTCGTACATCACCTCCGAAGTCTGCGCACCTTCTTGGGCCAACTCACCAGTGCCTCTTTTGATGGCATTATCGATGATCTTCTTGGAAACGTTTGCTTTTTTGGCCTTCTCAATGATGGTGCTTAACTGAGCGTTTCCTTCCACCCCGCCCGTCTTAACACTGGTGGTGATGCGAGTGGCCATGGCATAGGCTTCCTTCGACTTCTTGGCATCGTTCTTGGCCTTGTCGTGGCGGATGTTTTGCCACTTGGAGTGGCCAGCTGCTGCGATTCGGCACGCATGGAGATTTCGACAGCTTCTAAGCGTTGGCCTGAGCCGCCACTGGAGCACTTGCTCCACTTGCAGATGGAGGAGTCTGGCGAGCATGGTGACCAATGCGTGGAAAAGGCTGCGCTACTATGTGCTGGGTCATGTGCTAGGTCACGTGCCTAACTCCAATTTTCCAAGGCACTCTTTGCCATCTTTTCACGCGGTTGGTTCTTTTTGAACAAGCCTCTCCCCCGATTACCTGAGACACTGCTGGTGCCTAATACGGGGCATCGAGAAGAGTGTTTTTCTTACGGCCATTGGCCCGTTCTCAGCCTGTGCGAAGCACAATCTCGTTTCATTACTTTTCAGGCTGATTTTTGAAATGTTTGCCAAGCGTCCAGTGCATTGACTCAGTGTGACTAGGGGCGCCTTTTTGCATCTCGAAAGCGTAGTTTAGTTGATGTGGTGGATAGGCCTGGTTTTGATAGCTTAGAGCATTTGCTGCGACAAAATGAAAACAGCACTGACCAAAGGACCCAAAGATAAAAGTTGCGGTTTAAAATGACCAAACAATTATCCAAAGACAAATTTTGTGTCTTTGAACTCTTAATTGGTCGACTGGTCCGCAGAAAAATTCAGACAATACCGATCAATACGGCAGACCAGTCCAGGTCAATACGGCCGACCAATGTCTTTGGTCGCCGCATTCTGTCCATTTCTCAATGGCTTATCGCGCTCGGTGAGTGGTGCGCACACGACTGGACATAGCATAGCCAGTCGACACTCGGACGCAGAAGCTCAATAGTCCTATACACCAGCATGAGCGGAAACGAGGCTATGGCTAAGCGCACTTTGCTCGCAGTGATCGCAGATGAGGACTCGGTCACGGGGCTTCTCTTGGCGGGGGTCGGACAGGTGCTGAACGAAGCCGGGAAGGAAACCAACTTTCTCACGGTTGTGCCGGGGAAAACCACCGAGGACGAAGTTGAGCAGGCATTTGATCGATTTACCTCCGAAAGAAATGATATCGCCATTTTATTGATCAACCAACATATTGCTGACTTAATAAGGCACCGGGTGGACACTTACACTAATGCATTTCCTGCCATCTTGGAGATTCCTTCCAAGGATCATCCATACGACCCCGAAAAGGACTCTATTTTGAAGAAAGTTAGAAGGCTATTTGGAGAGTAACTCTTATGTCTGTAGCGATTCTGTGAATATATACTTGAATGTATTGAGCCACCGGAAGCGCATTTATAGACGCTTTGTTGTGTGCCACATGACTATCCATATGTAATTCAGCTCCTTATATGCTAACGTATACAATAATCCCACCACTCAAATTTACGCGTCGTTCATCTTGTATGTTCCCCAGCCTTCACGCCCATAAAACTAGGCTAGCGCATACAGCGTGCTTGCGCCTATAACTCAACCTCCTCTAGGCTCTGAGGCAGTTTCTCCTTGTCGTCGTTGGCATCAACTGGCTCGGAGATACCCTCATGTTTTCCATCGGCTTTTTTTTCTGGAGGTGGAGGAAGATCTGAGTTGTCCCCATCGAGGCCGCTGTTTTCATCCACGGCAACATTCTCCAAACTTATATCTCTTTGTATGAAATTTTCAGTCTCTGATATAATGGGCCCGGTTTCGGCAGTTTGCTCAAGTGCCGGCTCACCTGAAGAGTGCTTCGGCTCTTCCACCGCCTGCTTGGATTGCAATTCAACTCCGCGCTCTTCTGTCAGAGAGGGCTTCTTCTCCTGCGTTTGCTCTGTGCTTAGCGGCTCTAATTCCCGAACGTCAATTGTGTCCTCAGCCGTAGGTACGTTCTTTGCAGTCAGTTCCCCGGGTTCCAGGTTCACAGTTGCGCCACCTGGACCAGCGCCTTCAGGTTCAAGTGATAGATTTTCGCCATCTTTTGCTGTATGCTCCCCGTCAACCTTATCAGCAACTTCTGTATGCGCACTCATACCATCACGCCCGCCGGCTTCCTTATCTGCATTAGCTGTCTCAGGCTCGGTGGTTCCAGGGGTGGCCAGAGTTGTAGTCGCGGTAGACTCTGGCTTGATGACTTTGGTTGTGTCCACCGGTTCGGCTATGTCAGCTGGTTCGGCTATGTCCACCGGTTCGGCTATGTCCGCTGGTTCGGCTATGTCCGCTGGTTCGGCTATGTCCGCTGGTTCGGCTATGTCCGCTGGTTCGGCTGTTTCTACTGGCTCTGCTGTGTCCACTGGCTTGACTGTATCCGCTGGTTTGGTCGTTTCTGCTGCTTCGGCTGTGTCCGCTGGTTCGGCTGTTTCTACTACTCCAGCAGGCTCATGCGCCTTTGTAGAATCCTTCCAGTAATTCTTGGCCATAATATCAGGCAAGACACAATCCTTGACGTAGAAATCCCTCACACCAACAATTCTTCGCTCGCGCTCACATGCTTTTAGCCATTCGGGTCTGATTACAGGAATGTTCATCTCATTCGCCTTGGAGTATTCCTCGTTCTGTTTGTTTTCCCTGGTTGCAATAAAGTGCGTCGTTTCAACCTGCACTTTGCTCAGAGCAGGGTATCGAGCGCCCATATTCTTCAAAGTGTCTTGGATATCGTCGATAGAAAACTGGCCATTGGGAAAAATGTCACCCAAGCAAACGTTGATTCCTGAGAGATCTGTCATTTTGTGCGTGGTAACCTCGATTGTTTCTGAAGAGTAAATGCCTGCCGTGGAGTCTAGTCTCAACTGAAAGTGGATAGTCTTGTCGATGGACAAGCCGGACAATTTGGTGGTATGATTGTTCAAAGGGTTGGGAATGGCGCCAAGCTTCTTTCCATCTTTGTATAAGATCAAGCTTTTTAAGGACGCTGTACCAAGATTTAAAGGATCCCAAGCCAAAACACACGATGTTTGTGTCACATTTTTGGTTCTCAAGACGGGATTCTGAGGCAAATTCTTGCCATAAGTGGCCAAGATCTCATCCTGGATTTGCTGAAATTGCTGCTTCTCCTTCTGCTCGGTCTCCAAATCACGATCACAGCGAATTTTGACGATGGAGCCTGCTTTGACGCCGTTCGGCAATAAAATCGTGGGGAATTCGATCAAGTGATGGTCTTTGGTCAATAAAAGTGCAAGTGAAGCGTCAAGCTTACCGACAGTCAAAGATACCTCTACCATGTTGCTATGAAACTCGTGCAGAGAAGGTCGGCTTTCTTTTGAATCTGGGAATGTGGTCATATCGGCCAAGTATTGTTTGGCTGCGCATGCTCGCGGTGCACTGATGTGAAAGAGCCTCCAGCCAACAACTTCTACAGTAGACTGGTATATTGATATACAAGACGGTGTCGCGATCCGGTTCATGCCCATTAAGTGGATTAGAACTATGGGTGCGCCAGATTTCCAGTCATTTGAGAACGTGACATCCCATGCATTATTATTGGATTCCCATGGCTTGTAGGTCCTCGTTTATCTCTTCGGGCGTGGCCTTTCGGAGCAAAAGTTCCTCGACAGGAAGCGTGTCATCTTCTAGAATGCTATTGGACACAGCTGCTGCGATTCCATGAAATTCCTTGAGTCCATCTAAAACCCCAAGTTGTGCATTGTAGCAGTTACGCCGCTGCACCAATTCCACTAGGGTATTTTGCTTGGTTGACTTCTTGTTGCTGGTTGCAGCCTCTTGATAGTATTCGATGCTACTACCTCCGGCTACCATTGGCATGGTATATGCCTCAGGCAAAAGGGAAGGTAGAGCGGAGTAGCTATAGTCGGAGACAGCCAGATCTAGATAGTTCCATTCTTTGTTGATCTTGTACCATAGCGAGGTAGTCTCAGTTATAATATCGTTTCGGGAATCGGCTAGATTCTTCATGAAGTTTTGGTGGATGCTGGTGCGAGTGGCGATCGTCTCGTTGTTGATGCACTTCAAACTATAGTTGAGCGTAGCCTCTGCTAAACGAATGTTGTCTTGATAGAACTCATTCACCTTGTAGTAAATTTGTAGTAGCTCTGGATGCGAGCCTTCCAAACACAACTCTAATTCATGCTCTAACTGGTTGAGCTTGTCTTTGTACAACTTATCGCGAAGAAACAGGAAATCATTTTCTATCGATATGAGCTCCTGGATAGCCTCTTTTCGCTGATCGTCGAGATCAAGATCGCTTTGTTCCCCCGTATCTTTTGCTTCAGGCTCATTATCGTGCTCGAGAATATCCGCATCTTCTGCACGGTTTTTGGTGCTATCCTCAGGAAGTTCTGCCTTTTTCCCCTCGTCTGGCAACCCGTTGGTAAAATTGGTTTCACCATGGGTCGCGTCATCAACTTCCGATGTATTGTCTTCATCATCGCCTTTTGCACCATCGTCGACCTCTTCGTCGGCCACATCGTCGACCGATTCTTCATTCAAGGTTTCTTGCTTGGACTTGGCCACTTCATGTATAATCTCTTCATTCTCGGTTAGTGATGGCACTGCCTGAAGGAGTTGCTTTGAAGATATCATTATAGCATTCGACATATTTTCGTCCTTCACCCTATCCTCGTCGAGGGGTCCGTCCATGGCGCTATCTTCGTGAGGCAGGTCGGTCAATTTCTGTCTCTTAACTGAGGTTAAAGAAAAATTTGAATGCGAACTGTTGCCGTCTGTGGTGCCGCCTTGTTCCATTTGGGACACGTTGCTTTCCGGCTCACGAATTCTCTTTATCGAGCCTGCGATTCCGAATTCGTGGGCGTTCTCACCCGGATTTTCATTGATCACGTCTTTTGACATCGAAGTTGCCGAGGAAAGGTCAGGGCTTACAGAGGTGTCTGAATTTCGGGACGATGGATGGCGGATTCTTCGTACAAACTCTTCATCCGAGTCATCGGACTCGAGCTCCTGCAAGCGGGATAACTCGGTGGTGAGCTCGGAAAGCCGGCCCAAATCGGACAGCTTCTCAGCGGGCCCCGAACTGCTGTCGTCGTTTAAAAAATCCATTTTATCAGTTTCGGCCTCGGACTGATCGTCGCCCAAATCACTGAGTTCGGAGCTGTCGTCCGAACGCTTGTCGTTCAATGGGGCTAGGTCAAATGGAGGCGGGGAAGTGCCGATATCCGTGAGAGGGGAATCTTTTGTGGTGGGATGATCGCCCAAATCTTGGGAGGGGCTTTCCAGTCTTTCCAAGTATGTTTCGTGATAGTCCAGTAAAACAGAGTCTGAATGGGTATGCAGTGCTGGCATTTCAGGAAAGCGGGGTCAGCCTCAAACGCAGTAAGATCGACGAGGCTGCAGTAATAAATCACTAGGCAGGGTCGGGATTCCAAAGACCCAGAGCTAATGGGGTGGGGTTGAACGACACGTGGATAACACTGCAACTGAGGGCGTAGGGCCGATGCTGAGAAGCTCCTTGGTAGACGAAATTGTCGAAGGTAGAATTGCAGCACAGCTCAGTTTCGAAGGAGGCTGTGACCAACAAAATGGTGCTCTGGTCAGAGAGAATGGCAGTATTGATCAAAGGGCAGATTGTGCGAGAAAGGGCACTCCGTATAGGGGGGGTCGTGCGATTGCCGGCGTCACGAAGGCAGTCAGGCACAGGCTGTATGGCTAGCTTGTGGTGCAAACCTTTCAAGATGTCTTAATGGGGCCAAGAATTGGTAAGTTAAGAAATGAGCGAAGATTGTGGGAAAGCATATCACCGGTGCCCGCGCACCGGTGCACCCGCAGCTTCATCCAGTGAAGGGTATTTCCGCTCGGCTCGTGACTGCGCACCGGCGCACGCTGGTCACTCTGTACCCTTCCTAGCGGGACGGGGGGAATCAGCTCCTGCAGTAATGCTTCGATCGCCAATTCAACTACGCTGTATAGCTTTTCTTTGTTTAGAGCTTCGCAACTCCCTGTTTGAATGCGGGGACCGGGGAGGAGGTGCCAGTGCACCCGTGCCGCACCGATGCAGCACTCCAGAAAAAAACCTGAGATGAGATGTCCCAAAAACACATAGAGCACTAGAATCGCCGCGTACAGTGTCTCCGAGAATTGTCGCATCATCTCCACGCAAAATGTCTGCATTCAGTTCTCTTTTTAGTGGCACCAAAGTGGACAAGGATGTGGAGCAGCTATTGAACAAGTCAGCAGGGCCCGTCTCCAGGCCATTGAAGGCCAGGACCGAGATAACCCTTTTGGAAAGCGAACAGACAAAGGCAGAGAGCCCAGTTCAAGGGCATGCTATACCTGAGGCACCGCACAAGAGCAAAAAAAAGAAGCAAAAGGACGACGATGCCCATCTGGAGGCCCAATCCAATTCCGAAGTGTTACGCGAACCAGGGACTAAAGAAGCGGGGGCGGAACCGGCAGTAACGATTGAAGCGGAATCTCACATTTCCGACTCTGGTGTCAAGAAAGCTGCCACCAAGGCAGCCAAGTCCATTGATCTCAAAGAAGAGGAGCTAAGAAAAGCCGAGAGAACAGTGTTCGTTGGGAACGTTTCCAACAAGGTCATCACATCCAAGGCTATATACAAGGAGTTCAAGAAGGCCTTTAGTAACCATGGAAAGGTAGAGTCCGTTCGGTTCCGATCCATCTCCTTCAAGGAAGCTTTGCCGCGGAAAGCTGCCTTCATCCACAAGAGCTTCCACGAGGCCAGGGATACGGTGAACGCCTACATTGTTTTTAAGGAAAAGGAGGCGTCTTTAAAGTGTGTCGGTCGTTTGAATGGCACAGTATTTGCTCATAACCATATTCGCGTGGATCATGTGGCCCACCCAAGCCCGAAGGATAACAAACGGACCATCTTTGTGGGCAATTTGGATTTCGAGGAAAGGGAAGAACGCTTGTGGAGGTATTTTAACGAAAAAGTGGACGATGATGTGGAGTCGGTGAGAATAGTGCGGGACTCCAAGACGAACTTTGGCAAGGGCTTTGCCTTGGTGCAGTTCAAAGACTCGCTCTCCGTCAATAAGGCATTACTTCTAAATGATGAGCCCATGCCAAATACCGACGACGCTAAAAAGACTCGGAAACTTCGTATTACGAGGGCAAAGTCTACAGCTAAGCCGTCAATTCTCTCGCCCAACCACTTCGATAACCAAAAGAAACCTAAGGTTAGCAGCGCCAAGGCCTTGACCGACGACCAAAAGACAAAAATTGGCCGTGCGAAGAAACTTTTAGGCAATGCTGATAAGAATAGTGCCGGTGGGTATGTGGCTGAAGGTATAAGAGCCAGTAAAGGACAGAAAATCGCTGGAGTGAAGGGCTTGAAGAGTGCGAAGGGTAAGGTCAAGAAGCCAAGGATCACCAAGAGATCTGCACAGTTTAAACAGGATAAGAAGGCTTTTCAAAAGCTCCGTTGATGACTGCAACGAAATGAGCTTTGAGCCGCATACCAAGCGCACCTGCATGTAGGGGGAAGATGGTAGGGTCGAGTTGGGATATTTGGAGCCAGGCTCATAGTCAATGAATCAATAACCTGGGGCAGCACAGCCTTTCAAACCCCCTCGTTTCGGCTGACGCTGAAGTTTATCCAGGAATAGTGCCAATCTCACCATTGCAAAGAAGTGTTTGTCCATGGCCCGCCTATGCGCGCTGGATGGTGCGGGTTCCTCAGCACATTTTATACATTGGGCCTGTGGAGGTACCGATAAGCGCCGCGCATTGGACTCGGTTTTCTACAGAAAGCGTCTCGGGTTTGGAGAAGAGTCACGTGGATTTTACCGACGCTTAGAGACATTTGACACATTATGAAGGTCGATAGGTGGAATTCGAAGATAGAGGGATAGACGGATGGGGTGGATAAAAGTGAAGCGTCAATAGCAAGCCACGTTTTTGTTTCTCCGAACCCGGCGCGTTGACCTGTTCCTCATGGACTAGACGAGCCAAGCCGCACGCAACTGATCTTGGCGAGCCCGCAATGTCATAGCTATTCTTGTATGGATACCGAAAGAAAAGAGCGCTTTTGCGGGAGCTTTTGGCTTTTGCAGCCCTCTTGGCTTTTTCGTACTGTTTATAGTTAACTCGCAGCATCACTCCTCTTCAGATGCACACGTATTTCTTAGCATTCCACAAGTATGACACATGCGGACCGAAGCCCTAAGACTCCACGAAAAATGCCACAACATAAGGTTGTCACGGTCATAATAGGTTCACAGTCTAAACCAGTTTTCCGGCACTTTTCAAGCTACGAAAATTAACCTGTACCTTTTGTTCCGCTGTTGTCTCTTCAGTTACGTTGCGGTGTACGGGTGCGTGTCCGGCCTTTTTTGATTCACCTCACGGTTTCCACATCCACAGCATGGACACGACAAAACACGGCGGCTCTGTCAGCAACCTCTTCAGTGATACCCTCTCGCATTCCCTCTTTGATGCTCACTATGATCAGTTGCTGGCGCGGTTTGAAGCCGCCTCTAGCATCAATGAATTGAAAGCGCTTGTCGGTCAGATTGACCGCGAGACAAACGGCATCGACAAGCAAATGAAGCAGTTTGCAGAAATCGCCTCCAAGAAGCATTCCAACGAGCTCTCTTCGGTGGACTTATCCAGGGCTAGGCTCTCAAGTGCCATTGAGAACTCATCCGAATTGAGCCGAGTGTTCGCTTCGGCTACCGACCTAGGGACTTCGTTGACGTCCAAGATCAAATCGTTGGACCAGGAGATCGGAAATGTCAATCTTACGTTGCGTTTTGTCTCGGATATTCAGACATTGAAGAGCAATATAAATGAGATCGAGTACTCCATAGCGAAGAAAAACTGGCCGCAAGCCGCTCGGTGCATCCACACAATCAACCATGAGCTCGACCGCGGTTTGGTGGAGGGCAGTTTTGCTTCAGCTGTGATTCCTTCAGCCGATATCCCCGACCTTCCCAGCGAGTCCATCGAAAAATGGACGGCCTTACTCAAAGCCACGTTTGTAGACTTGTTCAATGATGCTGCAAAACGCAGGGAGGTCAAGGAAATTACTTCATATTTCCAGCTCTTTCCTTTGATTGGCGAGTCAGAAGTGGGCTTGGCGTGCTATTCCAAATTCATTTGCTCCATCATTACCGATACTGCCAGGAGTTTAATAGGATCTGCAGCAAAAAGTATCGCCAATAACGCCAGCTCAGACAAGGAGCACTTTCATGGGGTTTATGCTAATGTGGCTTCAAAGCTCTTTGAAAGCGTGTCCATGATGTTATCCCAACACACTCCATTGATACTCAAGTACTACAACGATACCTTTCCTGACCCGATCATATACGTTGTTAACAGAATACAGAGAGAAATCGATATACAAATCGGAACTATAGCGGACAGCTTTTACGATCTCAACCGGGTCGATAAGGTTTTAAAGGAAATCAAACTTCATAAGTTCAAGGCCCTTCATCAAGTTTTGAATGACAATGAGTACGAGGGGGGCCCTGACGACGATCTAGTTTCAATTGTGGAAGTGGGTGATTTGGTCAATGAATTCTCCGCAATTCTCCGCCATTGGGCTCTGTATTGCAAGTTTGTGACCTTGAAATACTTTACAAAGCCAGGAAGCATTGACCCAAAAGACTCGCAGCCTAATCAGGAGCATATTAAGCAACCCGAGGTGCTCCTTAACTCAAACTTCAACAAGAAGATCCTGACAAAGTTCTTGCCAGCTTTCGAAAAGCTATATTCCTTCTACTTCCGCCGTTCACTTGAGAAGTCACTCACGATTGAAGAAGTGCCTACGTTAGAAATTTACCTTATGGCAGAAAAGTCCTCGTTATCTCCTGAACAGCCACCTGTCTCGTCAGTCATTGAGGACATCACTCTAGTGTTCAATACAACGATCCGAAGTATCTTGGACCTGTCGCAGCCGTCAATAGTCAAGAATTTTGCGACATCCACTTTCCAAGTGTTGCAAAAAGAATTGATGTCGGGGTTCCTTCAAAAAAAATTGGCTGATAATCAGCCTCGTTACAACGTTAATCTCGCCCTTGCTCATTCCCAGGCGTCGAGTGCTGCCATAACCCCTCAGGTGTCTAGAGCAGGTACGCCCGCACCGGAGACTATGGGTGGATTCTTCAAGGGGGCCTCTAGTGCTCTTGGAAATGTTGTCGGGACAGGAACCGCTATAGTCTCTGGTGCAAGCAATCCATCAACGGAAAGCAATCTCAAGCTTGCCACCTTCATTGTGTATTTAAACACCGTTGCGTGTGCCCAGGAGTTCTTCACCAAAATTATCCTGAAATTCTTGCTGAAGAAATATTTGGAACAGACCTTCCCGTTCGGCTTGGACGGTGAAAAGATCACCAATGTCTTGAAGAACGAGTTGTTGCACCCTTTCACGGAATGCACAAGCTCTTTAACCAAGCAATCATTGCTTCTTTTCTTTAACCAAGCCATCAAACAAAAATTGGCTTCCTTGGTGTCTGATTGCTTCCCTGAGGCTACAGATGATAACTATATGGTGACATCTACCAACGCTCTCAATGATCTCGCCACAATCCTGAGATTCAAGCAAACCTGGGATGCATTGATGAGGCCTTACAAACAAACTCTACATAAGCAACTTTGCTACGATAAACTTCTTCGACTAGTCGTGGTCAATATCGCGAGCATGATTGAAAAGAGATTGGTGTCAGTATCGAAGAGATTCAAAATCAACGAGTTGGGTGCCTTGAAACTTGATAAGGACCTCTCGTTTATCATCAATGAGATCTGTGAGGACGATTATGAGCTCAGAGAGAAGTTCATTCGTGTCACCCAATTGGTTCTTTTGGTCGGGATGGATGATGAGGAATACGAGATGAACAATTCTGAGGCGGGAGATGTTGACGTAGACGATGACACGGGCATCAATTGGGTTTTGACTCCTTTGGAAAGAAAACTCATTCGCCGTTTTAGAGTGTGAAGTACGTTGGGATTTGTCTCGAGTTGTAAACTTAAAAACTATATATGCACTATACAAGGCACTAGCATTTGCTCAATGTGTAGCATGGTGCACGGCTAGCGCCTGACCTCGGTGATTGGCTGGTCGAAAGAAATCTTCTCAATCTCCCTAGTTTCTCCAATTATATGTCTCTTGTGCTCAACACGCAACTTAGAGGGCAAGTTATCGAACTTTGGATGACTGTAGTCGCATTCAAAACCCCTTGGGCAGAATCCGGTCAAGTACATGGGACACATGATTTTCCGAATGTGACGATTATGACATGCCGGGCCTTCGGGACAGAAACCCATCTCATATTGTTGACACTCTGGGATCTTCTGCTGTGGGTCAATATGTAGGTATAAGCACTCTGGTTTTTGCATACAATATCCGTTCTTGGAGTAAAACAAACACTCAGGCATCTTCCGCAAATTATACTCGTGAAGAAACTCACAGTGGTTATTCTTCTTACATAGGCCTCTGAGCCAATGCTTACAAACAATTTTGTTGTTGAACATTGCAGCTACGTGCTTGTTGGGGCAAAAAGGCCCATTAGGGCACGAGTCAGGCTGGCTTGGCTTGTAGTATTGGCAAACGGGTCTATCCGGGTCGAGCCCGAAACTGTATTCTTTCCGTAGAAAGGGCTCAAACTTGAGCCGCTTGTTTTTAGTATCTGGGTGTATGATGGGATTTAGTCTTATCATGGTGGTAGTGGCAGTGGTAGTGGTTGTAGTGGCTCGATAGTGATGATTAGAAATAATGGAAAATAATGTGCAGTGCACGGGGGTTGCGCGATGTACGGGTTTTAAGGTGGGGGTCGCGAGTAAGCGGTCTTTTGACCAGAGTTTAGACTTCAACTCACAATGCATTTGATGACTCCGGACTGAGCGTCCTGAGCTTTTCTAGGTTGTGTTCGCTCAAGTTGGGCAATGGCAGGGTCGAAGGTTTGCGCTTGCGCCGCTCCTTCTTATCTTTTTTCTGACTCTTGTCACTCATAAAATCCAAGAGCCCGTTTCTGCGCCGGATGCCTTCATTGGTCCAGAACTCATTTCGATAGAGCTCCCAGCCCTCGCGAATGTCAGTATTGAAGCTTCTGGGAACCAAGACCAACTTGACGTCGTTTAGGCCCAAGCGCGGCTGACACCGCAGCTGGCCCGAAACAAGCCATACTTCTATTTTCGAAGATGAGTTTTGTAGTATGGAGGGGAATGCAGTGTGGAAGAATTTTAGGGCCATCACACACAGAAAGAGCCCAACTTCCCGAATCAAGTCCGCCGTTGTGTCCGCAAACGAGGACTTGATTTTCACCAAGCGAACATTTAGCTGCCGCAATCCTTTGTTTGTAGACGAAAGAAATTTCCGGGGAAGCACGATGGTTTTTTGGTACTCACCCGAGAGATGGTACAAAAGAAGAGTCACGCAAAGCATCAAGAGGATGAGTTGGAGGAACACCCTCATTGGACCAGAATCCGAATCAAAGTATAAATGATAGGATATGGATGCAATTAGTGAGCACAAGGCCGCGAGAAATGTAAGGTATTTGCGTCTCATGGTTCTCTGTTGGATCACCTGCTGCCGTAGGCTTGCTTCAAGAATGAGCATATTGCGGAAGATTTTGCCGGTTACGGGCGTCAGCGTATAGCCGCCCCCAAGATGAACATCAGAACGATGTGACTTTTCCGATTGAGCATCGGAGGCCCTGGATCTACGCCGCGGAGTTTTCTTCGACTTGGGAGAGCTCAGCGGAGACGTCAGCACAGATTTCAGGGACGACTTCTTTCGCAAGCCTTTGGGACCATAGCATGGTTGTGATTCCGACTCCAGAGCACTGGAGTAGACCGCATGGGACGATGGAGCATGGCGCCCAGGTTCGAGGAAGCGCGCAGAGAAAACCATTGGAGGCGGCGGTTGCAAGCGAAGGTCATCTCTCAGAGCTGGCTCCGGAGAGCTGGATGGGCTGATGGGCTCGAGCAAATGATCCGTGTGGGAAATTAAGCTGTCGTCGCTGTGCGGCACTGATTCCGGAGTATGGGGTTCGCCATCGTGGAGCAGTGAAGAAGTTTGCAGGCGCAAGGATTGGGATACCAGTGGGGAGTGCGGAGGAGTACGGGACAGAGGAGGCTCAAAGAGGTTTGGCGATAGTCCCGGGCCGTCGGGGTCCAGCGGGTTCTCCATATGTTGGACTGGA
The DNA here is from genome assembly GCA_009756535.1 of Metschnikowia sp. UFMG-CM-y6306. Lineage (NCBI taxonomy): Eukaryota > Fungi > Ascomycota > Pichiomycetes > Serinales > Metschnikowiaceae > Metschnikowia > Metschnikowia sp. UFMG-CM-y6306. Next base: position 188,710 of record WFIW01000010.1, on the reverse strand, counting down.
GAGAACGGGCGGAGCCTGACGCGACAAGCATACCGCCAGTGAGGACTGCACGTGACCGCGCGGCAGGTTTATTACGCTGGTGCGAGTTTCTGCATGAGGAAATAATTCGTATACACCAATGTAGCATGCCTCTTGAAGGGATTCTCAACCAGGGTGTTCTGCTATGCTCCCCGCATTCCAAGGCCCTCACACGTACTCATCACTAGATTCTTATTTTCAGGTGCTTCTTTGAATCTATTTAACAGTTTGGTTTAAATCTATCCTGAAATCCTTCAATGAGATCCTCTTAACCTTTCTAAACTACCCCCCTTTTACGGTCTTTCACCAGAGTTGTCTTTAGTAGCTATAGTTCTACTAGTGGGAGTGACTCCCACAGGGGTTGAAATCTTTACAAGTGCAAGCTCTGCAGGACAGTAAGAATATGAACCCATTCATTTTGGGAGGTCGCTTGAATGGCTCTGCCTGTTGGCACAGCACTTGCAAGTCTTGCTTGGTCTATGCTGTCTATACTGTCTACGCTGTCTGTGCGCTCTATGCTGACTATGCGCACTATGCTGTCTGTGCGGTCGATGCTGTATGTTCAGTCTATGCTGTCTATGCTGTCCATGTCGTCTTGGCGTCTTGCCGCCGAGCCCACTCAGACTCTTGGCGCGCAACGGGTTTCGCACCCAAGCTGTCAAAATCTTTCATAGCTCACTTCATACCCCCGTCCACCCCACGCTGCCCCGGCAAAATACTTGGACATGTCATTGAAACACCTCAAAGAGCAATTTGTTTCTGATTTATCCGGAGGGCTGATTCCGGAAATCTACAAGGTCACTGCAGTCTCGCTTGGCGGGTTCTTCGCTCACTCGTTGTATGCCAGCCACGTTGCTCGCCGTGTGCCTACGTTAGCCACATTCCCCTTGCTGTTCGTCCTAGAATACTATCTCGATGTACTTCTTCTTCTTCAGTCCACTACTGTTCTAAGCAACGACTTGAAGACGTTGTACACATACTTGGGCGTGATTGTTTGGGCGTTGTTGGTTATTATGGTGATATTCAAGGCCAGAAAGCCCAAGCCTGCTAAAATGCCCATGGTGGACTTGCCTACCGTGTCGTATATTACCGCCTACCGCTCGCACATGATCATCATCACCAACATTGCCATACTCGCAGTGGACTTTCACATCTTTCCCCGCCGATTTGCCAAGGTTGAAACCTGGGGAACGTCTTTGATGGACTTGGGTGTCGGGCTGTTTGTATTCTCCATGGGCTTGGCCAATTCTCGCTCGGTAATCAAAAAAAAATTGGCCCTGGGTGTGTCCAACAAAAGCTACTGGTCCCTCCTTTTTCACAGCACGCTCAAAGCCCTCCCCGTGCTCGCGCTCGGGATCATTCGGTTGGTGAGCGTCAAGTCTCTTCAATACCAGGAGCATGTGACGGAATATGGTGTGCACTGGAACTTCTTCATGACTCTAGGCCTTCTTCCCATCTTCCTTGGCGTCGTTGATCCCATTTTTTCGGTGATGCCTCGATTCGTGGTTGCCTTGCTAATAGGTGCAATTTACGAGTACCAATTGAGCTTCAACGGGCTCAGCACTTACATACTCGATGAGCTGAACCGCATGAATAGCATTTGGTCCATGAATAAGGAGGGCCTATTCTCGTTCCTTGGCTACTGCAGTATATTCATATTTGGCCAGGCGTTTGGCCCATTCCTCCTCACGTCGAAGCCAAAACCAAACAATCTTTTAGGCGTGGGTTTTTTACCCAACTCTAAAGCTCATAGATACTTGACAGTGTCTGCTTCACAAGGGCTTATTGTGTGCAGCGTGTTTTCAATGGTACTATTCAAGCTCTCTGTTGACTCGATGTATTTGGGAAATATATCGAGGCGGTTGGCTAATTTCCCTTACGTTCTTTGGGTCGTAAGTTATAACTCTGTTTTTCTCTTGGGCTACAACTTAATTGAGAGATACATGGGTCCATTGAGCTCCAGTATACTCGAATCGATAAACAGAAACGGACTAGCCATCTTCTTGGCTGCCAATCTCTTGACAGGCCTCATCAACATGACCATCAATACTTTGGAAGTGAGCAATGCTGCTGCCTACGCTATTCTCATAGCATATTCCTTCTCTTGGATTATGCTTGCCAAGGTGTTGGACCACTACAAAATTTACATTAAGCTCTAGACTAAACGCAGATGCACATTGCGGTGGCTTTAGCCCGGAGTGAATATGAACACTCGAGTACTTTTGGATATAATGTATTGGTATGCTGAGGAGCTGTGAGGCTAGCTACAGAATTGGCCACTAATTTCACTCTCCGCGTCAGTTACAATAATCGTGACATATTCTTGCCGAAGCATTGATTTACCTCAGGTACCCAACAAATGACCCATATTACATTTCACAGTTATCGGAGTCCATGTTTCAAATGGGGTATTGCGCCGGCCGCTCCGGACCTAGATTTCGCATATTCCTGCACGCGGGCCCCCATGGTTAGTCTCACACTATCCGTTTCGACCCGTTTTTCCCTCGTATAGCATAGCCACGAGTCTGCAAAGTCAGCCAGCCGCTCTTGTGTCCACAATTCTACTATGGCTCAATCTGCATCATGGACCTCGTTCCTCAAGTCAATCGCCTCTTACAATGGTGACTTGTCTTCGTTGACTGCACCTCCCTTCATCTTATCCCCTACATCCCTCGTGGAGTACTCACAGTACTGGGGCGAACATCCCGATCTTCTATTAGAACCCAATTTCCTCGAGAACGAGAATGGCAGCAAGGAGCAGAAGCAGGCCTTGGCCGTCAAGAGAATTCTTGCCGTGACCAAGTGGTTTATTTCGACCTTGAGGTCACAGTACTGCTCGAGAAACGAGTCCATGGGGTCGGAGAAAAAGCCCTTGAACCCGTTCTTGGGCGAGGTTTTTGTGGGAAAATGGTCCGACTCGACCAAGGATGGCAAGCTTGGTGAAACGGTTTTGTTGAGCGAACAGGTATCGCATCATCCTCCGGTCACCGCTTACGCCATCCAGAACGAGAAAAACAGAACGACTTTGCAAGGATACAATCGGATTAAAGCCACAATAAGCGCCACGCTGATCAATGTGAAGCAATATGGACATGCCATTTTGGAGTACAAGAATTTAGGCGAGACATACTTGATAACGCTCCCTCCTTTGCACATTGAAGGGTTGATTACTGCATCGCCCTTTGTGGAGTTGGAAGGGACCTCGTATATTCAAAGCTCTTCCGGATATCTTACAGTCATTGAGTACTCGGGCCGGGGATATTTCAGTGGCAAGAAAAACTCCTTCAAGGCCCGCATATACCCTGACAAGTTGGCCAGCGCCAATAAGGAAAATGCGTTGGTCACGATCAGTGGCCAGTGGTCAGATAAGTCTTACGTTGCCAAAGGCTCGCATACGGCGGCATCTAACAGTGGCAGTCTCTTTTACAGCGCCACGCAGACCAAGCCCGAAAAGTTGGACGTGAAACCACTCGAAAAACAACACAAATTGGAGTCGAGGAAAGCGTGGGAGAAGGTTGCTGCCGCGATCAAGACCGGTGACTACGACGCCATCCACAAGGAGAAGAGCAAGCTCGAAAACGAACAACGAGAATTACGGTCGGAGGAGAAGGCCGCCTCGGTTCCATGGCAGGTGCGTTGGTTTGACCGAGTTGATTTGAGCAAGGAAAGCGTGGGAGACGATCCCATGATCAGCTTGGCCAATGTGGCCAATTTGAGTATTGGTGATTGCCCTCTGGGAACGATCAAAGGCTCCAAACACGATACGCACGAAGCACTCCACTGGAGATTCAATGCAGAGAAGTGGAGCAAAGAATCTGAAATCACGGTTTAATGTTGACGACGTGCCACTGAAACTGCATGTCAAGGTTTAGCTTGGTGGGGTTAAAGATATTGCGATATAGTGGGTCCAATATAGTGGGTCTGATACATGCTGTACGTCAGAGACACCGGATGGACTTAAGATGCTGCATGCCAGGAGCCGTGTGTGATTAACAATACTGGAATGCGATCATTCAGTCCAACTCATTGAAATTACAGGTTGAAGAAACTCGGTTCCGTGGTATTGGCATATCGCGTGTGAATTGCTAAATACGCTAGGGTCAATTGATGCTTGTGCGTTAATTGATACATGCGTCTAAGGTCAATTGATACATGCGTCTAAGGTTAATCGATACTTCCACGTTCCATGCAGTGGCTGGGATGTACGGAGCATAGTGAGAAAACCAAACAGATGACGCTAGGTGACGTATATACTGGTATTTCGATACTTGCAATAGAAGTATAAGTTCTAACAAGAAAGCGTATCATGTGAAGGGCAGTCAAGTCAGTGGTGGAGGGGCGAATTGTGGGAGGAGAGGCCGAGGCCGCCGCCAAGGGCTTTCACGTGCACACATGTAGGGCTTCTGTGCGCATCACGTGATACACTCTTACAACGGAGGTCCCGGTGCACGGGTCTGGCGGGCGCCGAGGCCCACCACAGCACCACTATGCTCAGACACACGGCGCCTATGCAGGCGCTCTGAGAATTTTCTCCTACGCACTGGTGGAAAAAATTTGACTTTTTCCAGAGACGGTATCTTCTTTCTATTCATACAACTGATACACAATGCCTGAATCTCAAAGATGTATGTATCCCCAAATGAACCAGACTGCAATGTGAGACCTCGATGCAAATAGTGCAACATAAGGGCCCGAGCACTAGGCAACCATTTGCCAGAGTACCGTCATTTTAAAGAGCACGGGCCCAGCGACACCAGAGAAGGTTTTCGGAAATGTCGGCCGAAATCATATCACGAATAAGCGAAAGTCCATGCGGCTTCAATGCCGACAAGTCAAAACCATGTGCCAGCCCAAGCCTCATACGAGTCAAAATGGTATACCAAACAAAGCATATACTAACAACGCAGTGTACGTTAAGGGTAAGCACGTTTCCTACCAGCGTTCCAAGAGCGTCATCAACCCAAACGTTTCTTTGATTCAAATTGAAGGTGTCCAATCACCAAAAGACGCCAGATTCTACTTGGGTAAGAAAATCGCCTACGTTTACAAGGCTCAAAAGGAGGTCAAGGGTACCAAGGTCAGAGTCATCTGGGGTAAGGTTTGCAGAACACACGGTAACAGAGGTGTTGTGAGAGCCAGCTTCAAGAAGAACTTGCCACCAAGCTCGTTCGGCTCCTCTGTCAGAATCATGTTGTACCCATCCAACATCTAAGGAACCCACCCCCATAAATTGTTGTGTTCACGCCGGTATATGTGAGTGAATGCAGCGTGTATAAACCGAATTCTTTCATTAATAAAAAGAACAAACTGATGCTGGCGTAGTAGTTTGGAGTAAGGGCTAGTACAGACCACTCTAGGCAAGACCGTATTATGCTAATAGACCGTATTAAACTAGCTCAGACTTCTCTCCTGGTCTAACACGATAACATATCCTCATGCGACTGCTTGGTGCCTATAAGTGTAGGAGACTTGAACTGCACAGGTACTGCAGGATAGACCTGCTCACGTGAACCATCTACTATTGCCAGGTCTGGCTGGGAAGCGGTCTCTTACTAGTCATATGGTGGAGCCAATGCAACTCTAGCTTTCTGTCCGCTCACTCTGCAGCCATTAGATGCGCACGTGATATGTCACGTGCGTGCAACGTCCGTGCATGACAATAGTCTCGCCACTTGGCAAAGGGTCAGTGTCTTGAAGGTGCACGTGTCTTGGAGAGTGACGTGGCCCGACGGATCACGTGCCTCGACGGGACACGTGCCCTGTTGAACAAAGGCCGGGTACGCGATTTCGTAGCATCCATTGAGCGGCCAATCTGCGCCGCCAGGCAGTCCCCATATCGCAGCCGCATTTGCCCAGTGCTCCTCAGCACTCGCATCCACCACTGGCGCCCCTTATATACAGAACCTCACCACTTTTCATGTATAGCTGGGCCGCGTCGCTACATGCCACTACTAGTGACGTTCATCATCTCTTCCCCACACTAATCCATAGAATGACCACGGCGGCTGCGGATCCGTGGGCAGAACCCGAAGACGCTGAAGATTTCTGGGCCGATGACTTGGGCTCCATCGACGACGATGCCAGCTGGGATCTCGACTCTACCACTGCTGGCGACTCCTCCGAACCCGCCGTGCCTCTCCCGCTGAACGTAGTGCGTTCAAACGAAGGGTTGCCCCTGCAGGATCTGGCAAACACAGCACCCAACCACGTTTCTCAGGCGTTTCCAGAATCTATACGTGATGCTGAACTTTCCACGGCGCCTGAACTCACCAACGAGCATACCATCGATCTCAAGACTGAGAAGCTTGAGAATACGATGGGCGCTGGAAGTACCACAGGACCAGAGGAGGCCGGAGGTCTCAAAGGTTCTAAAGAGCCTGACAGTGTCGAGAAAATTACGAGCACAGGAGAAGCTGCGAATGAAGAGTCGAGGACAGAAGTTCTTGAGGGTGTCAAAGAACTGGAGATATTAGTACCGGAGGCGGCAGAACTGGAGGAAGCAGAACTGGAGGAAGCAGAACTGGAGGAAGCAGAACTGGAGGAAGCAAAAGCGGAGGAAGCAAATGCGGAGGAAGCAGCGCCAGAGAGGGCACAACCGGAGACAGGAGAACTAGATGCAACAGAATTGGAGGTAGCAGACCTGGAGGCAGCCGAATCTGAAACACAGATACAGAAAACAGGGGCACCGGAAACAGGAGTATCGGAGATAGCAGAACCCTCTCAGCAATCTAGTCATGTGACTTTTACGTCACTTGGCAATCCAGGTGAGAACCTGCTAGAGAAAGAAGCATCCGAAGCCGAACATAAGGACCCTAATATCGAAGGTGATATCGAGTCCAATTCCAATGGAGTCATCAATACTTCAGAACACCCAGGTGGCATGCACGCCGTTGACGGGGTTAGTGGTGGCGGTCAAGCAACAAAATCTCCTGAACAATTTTTGGCCAGTAATATTGGGTCGTCTTCTAGTGGTGCTAGTTCTGCGGCAGTGGAGCATGACGATACCAGCACCAGTCTCTCTCTTTCCAATACCAAAGCTCTCAATGGAACGGCTATTCCGCTCGAACCTCAAGAGGCTGAAAGCTGTGGCCAGGGCTCTTCCGCAGGTGTCGCAGAAGATATCTCTATTTTGCCCAATGAACCAGCCGGTCCCGGCACAAGCAGTGCGGTGGCAAATGCTGAGCCTCTGATACCGGAGGCGGAACAAGTCAAAACGCTTACTGATCAAGAAATCAACCTTCGGCCTGCAGAGGTCATCGAAAGCGAAGCTTTGGCCGACGAACCTTCGACTGCGCCCCTTAAACAAGATTCACGTGGTGAACCAGAGTCCAGGATCAATTTTGCTTCGGAGTCCCAACTGGACCCTAAACCCCCGCATATCGCAGGCTTTCAAGAAAGTGGCCCAGAGGCTAGACTCATGGACTTAAATGAACCTCATGGCCGTTCAGACCAAGAGCTTACAATTTTAGGCTCTAATGATCGGTCTAGAGGTGAATATCCAGAGCATTCTGCTTTACATCATGAAGCTCCAGACTCTAAAAATCAGGAGTCGGCCAATATCACAAATACGTCTTCTACGGCTGCAGGGGGCAGCAGTGAGGTAGAAATATTAAAATCCCAGATCCAGCAACTCAAGGCGGAACTCCAAGCAAGAAGTGTCCCTGGAGAAGATGAGGCAGATTCAGACTCGCTAGAGGCGAGATTGGTCGAGGTGGAAAAAGAAAGAGATGACGCAAAGAGGCAATTGGAGGGCTTTTTGAGCAAGATCTCCAGCATGAAAACTGTGGTTCGCAACTATAAGTTGGCACAGGAAGAGTTGGAAGAGACACAACAAGAAGTGGCGCAACTCAAACAAAAGGCACATGCCTTGGAGCAAGAAAAAGCGGCATCTGAGGAGGAAAACCTCCAGCTTCTCGTGCAAAAAGAAAAGCTTGAGAACAAAGTCGCGGTATTGGAATCCGAGTCTGAGAAGCTGGCCGACACCATCCAAGGGTTGAAGACGCGAACAGGTGATTTGAACTCGGAGTGCGAAAGGCTAAGCCAGCAATTGAGCTCTTTGAGGCGAGAATACAGCTCCAAGAGCGATACGTTACAGGACGAAAAGTATGCCCTCGAAAATGAGGTCAGCAAGCTCTGCAAGAAAGTCAGTGATATCAGGGCCATGTATAGTGAGCTCGAACTAGCAGAACAGGACCTCAGAATGGAAAACAAAAACTTGCAGATCATGATAAACGAATTGAAGGGCTTACTAGAGACCAAAGAGAAGGAAGAAGAGCGGTACACCGGCTTGGTTGAGAGCAACAAACAAACGTTCGACAGGGAGAAGGAAGCTTTGCAATCCAGGCTACAAGAGTTGGAAGGGGAGGCCCAGAGCACTCAAAACCAATTGGCCAAGCTTCAAGAGGAGAATAGCCATCTAGTCGAAGAGTTACGGCAAGGTGAAGAAAAGAGTGCCGAGTTGAGGGAGGAAAACCAGAAGATCACCCAACTCGAAGAGGACATCCACAGTAAGCAGATGATAATCGGCAAGTTGAGGCATGAAGCGGTGATTCTCAACGAGCACTTGACCAAGTCGTTGTCGATGTTGAAGCAAAACCTGGGAGACCCAAATTCAACCGTCGATAAGGAATTGGTGTCCAACTTGATAGTCAAGTTTGTGCAAATTCCAAGAGGTGACACTAAGAAGTTCGAGACGCTTTCATTGATAGCGGGTCTTCTCAATTGGGACGAGAAACGAAAGATGGAAGCCGGTCTAGTGAATAGCGGGGCCAAAAATGGAGAGGACGGCAAGCCGCTTCCGCGGCTGAGCTTCATTTCTCTATGGACAGATTTCCTTGATAAGGAGAGCAAAAACAAGTCCTGATGGCGGGAAAGAATCGTGGCAGATGATTATGTGCACTGATGAGTGTCTGAGCAGCTCTGCTGTACCTACTATACAGCGTTAACGTTGCAGGTGTGCCATTTCCCAACTCGGATACTTTCCGATTCTCAGCAACCCCAGAATTCTCATCACCAAAGCGGAAAAATTCCGACAACTTGAAATTAGGTTCCATTCATTGTGATCCCATGTATGGTTGCGAGCAGCCTCAGTAGTCGGCGCGCTCCACGGTCGAAGCTCACCGCGCGTCCTTCATCACCTCTCCCCACTAGCCTCCCTATCATGGTAGACATCCGGCTGTTCTTTGCAGGCGGTGATCAGAAGAGCGTATGTTTATAAGCGCTGCATCCAGTGATTGCTCAGCCTACGTACTAACTCTGCAGACAGGCGGCAACAAAAAGACCCGTGCCAAGAAGGAGAAGCCAGCTCCAGCCAGCAAAAGTGATGGCAACAAGAGCAAATATTTTGCCTCCGGGGTCGATACCGTTGCTCAAAATGCCGACGCTGTTCAGTCGGACGAGAAAAAGAAGACTGCACTGGCCAAGAAAAGACGCTTGTCCAAAGAATCCCCGGTGAAAGCAGAAGGCGTCAGGCAATCCACTCGAAATGCCACCCAGAAGCAGTATATCGATTTGGACGATGAGTTCGAGGACTCGGAGGAGGATTTTGAGCCGGAGGTACAAGACCTCGAGGCCGACGACGATGATTTGATGGAGATAGATGCGAATGACGAGGCCAGTGAAGACCACGACATGGGCGACGAAGACTTGCAAGAGGAGGTCGAGGAGCTAAAGTTGAAACCTGTGGCAAGACCAGCACCAAAACCAAAAACTGCCAAGAAGGCACCCTCCACCGCGACACCCAAAGCCTCTGGCACAGGCGGAGTTCTGGCGGACCAGATTCTCTCCACGATTCCCAATGCAGACCTCCCTGATGCGCCGGAGAATGATGGAAAACTCAATTATTTCGCTCTTAAAAACAAGCAGCAGACTGTTGCTCCGCCAACCGGAAGCGCCGATCTTCCTGAGGCTGCGCCCAACTGTTTGGGCGGGCTAACCATCGTGTTCACCGGTGTGTTGCCCAACCTCGAGCGAGACGCTGCCGAGTCCGTGGCTAAGCAGTACGGTGCCAAAGTCACCAAAAGTATTCTGAAGAAGACGTCTTTGGTAGTAATTGGCGAGGAAGCAGGCCCCTCGAAGGTGAAGAAAATCAAGGATTTTGGCATCAAGGCAATCACGGAAGCAGGGTTCATTGAACTTCTAACAAAAATGCCCGCTGACGGCGGAGACAGCGTCAATGCCCAAGCCGCAAAGGCCAAGAGGGAACGCGAAGAAGAAGACATCTTGGTGCAAGCCCAAGCCGAGGAAGATGCCGACAGAAAAGCCCAGGAAGACGCCGACAGAAGAGCCGAGGCAGAACGCCTCACTCAAAGGTCCAAGAAGTTGAAAATTGACAAGACAAAGGGCAAGGACGAGGCTCAGCCGCCTCGCCTCGCGCCTGAGCCACGTCGTGAAATCCCGAACAGTGAGAAGCTCTGGACCGTCAAGTATGCCCCCTCGGACATCAACCAACTTTGCGGAAACAAGGCGCAAATCAACAAGTTGCGGAACTGGCTTTCAAGGTGGTTCGAAAATGCCAAAAAGGACTTTAAAGTGCCGGGGGCTGATGGCTCGGGGGTTTTCCGGGCCGCCTTGATTCTGGGTGCTCCGGGGATCGGCAAAACCAGTGCTGCGCACCTTGTTGCCAAGGAACTAGGGTTCGACATCTTGGAGAAAAACGCATCGGACGTTCGGTCCAAATCTCTTCTCAATTCTGATGTCAAGTCTGTGCTCAATAATACCTCCGTTGTTGGCTTCTTCAAGCACCACAATGACGTCCACAAAGAGGAAAATCAGACGAAGTTCTGCCTTATCATGGACGAAGTCGATGGAATGTCTAGCGGCGACCACGGAGGAGCAGGTGCATTATCTGCATTCTGCAAAATCACGAAAATGCCCATGATTCTTATTTGCAACGATAAGTCCTTGCCGAAGATGAGAACATTCGATAAGGTGACGTACAATTTGACGTTTAAGCGGCCCTCGGAGCTTGAGGTGCGGGCCAGGCTCCTCACGATTGCCCACAGAGAAAAACTCAAGTTAGAACCTTCGGTCATCGGACAATTGGTGCAGGCTACGGGCAATGACATCCGGCAAATGATCAACTTGATGTCCACGGTTTCCAAGACCCAAAGTGTGATTGGCCACGAGAACTCCAAGGCCATAGCGGCCAGTTGGAAAAAGCATGTCATGCTCAAGCCCTTCGAGATCACTTCGACTTTGCTTGGAGGTCCCATCTTTCACCCAAGCTCAGGCAGCACTCTTAACGATAAGTTGGACTTATACTTCAATGATATTGACTTTGCTCCGTTGATGATCCAGGAAAACTACATTTTCACGCGACCCAACGTTACCTCACCCAAAGAGCATTTGAAGCGGGTGGCCAGTGCCGCAGACTCTATAAGTCAGTCGGATGGAATCAACTCGTTAATCAGGTCAAGCGAGCAACAGTGGAGCTTGCTTCCGTTCCACGGGGTCATGTCTACCGTGCGGCCCGCGCAGGAGGTGAACGGGTCCATTGTAGCCCGAATCAACTTCTCTTCGTGGTTGGGCCAAAACTCCAAAGCCATGAAAAATCAGCGATTGCTCCAAGAGCTCCAATACCATACGCGGTTGCGCACGTCCACCAGCAAAACCGAAATGAGATTGGACTACGTTCCGGTGTTGCGAGATGCCATGACCCAACCTTTGATCAGGTTAGGCGAGGAAGGCATCGAGCCAGTTATTGACATCATGGACCATTACTTCCTCACCAAAGAAGACTGGGATAGTGTGTTGGACTTTGGGGTAGGTACCAAGCGGGGCGCGGACTTGCTCAAAGGCATCAACACCAAGACAAAGTCGGCCTTCACCAGAAAGTACAATGGCACCCAGCACCCGGTGGCAATCTACAAAACGGGAAACTCCATTGGCTCCAGTGTGGCGCTGAAGCAGAAGGTCGATTACGACGACGTGGTGGAAGACGACACGGCGAAGGATGAAGAAGCAGAGGGCGCCGAAGACGGAGACGAGATCGATGCCAAAAAGGACCGGCTCATCAAGAAAGTCGCTGCCAAGAAAGGAAAGGCCGCCAAGGCTGCGCCCCGCAAAAAGGCCGTGAAAAAGTAGGCCCATGGGAACGCTCTACCATGCCAGCATGACGGGGATCGCGAATCGTGGATCGAAATATCTGCGAAGTCCAGGATCAGCGCAGCCGGCAAGTCCTAATTGTGGGACCGTTCATGAGATTTTCCGAGTCCACCAATTCAGGCCCGTGAATGGCCCGTCAACCCCGTTTTCGAAAACGACCCGTCAATTAATAACCGGGCACTGTTCTTTATTATATGGCCGTTTGAGAGTCTAGATCGGTGCGCTAGGATTTTATCGATCGTAGTGATATGCATTCCCAAGCGGACGCGCGGGCGACAACCCTTGCACCGCACGCAGGTATGGTGAAACAATGCAACAAGAAAATCGCCTCCTGTACCACCAGCAACTATAGAGCACAGTGCATCAGCTAGGGGACGCCACCTCTTCCTAATTCTCCTCCATTGCATATCCAGCTGCGCCAGATCCAACCCCACTCATTTAATTGTTTCTCTACAGCTTCGTGCCCATTCCCTATCCGCCCATAACGTGCCTTGATCGCCGGGTATCTGTGACCCAGGAATTGGCCTCTGCATTCTGAAATTTTTTGCTGAGTCGTATTTAACACTTGGGCCCCAATTGAAACGCTCCCTTGGATCCGAAGGCTTGCCTCCCCACCACCGCCCACAAGTCCCCGAACAGCGTCGTCGCCATGTCGGAAAATGCAATGTTCAACATTCCTCCAACCAAGCGCTCCAGCCATATGCCCAGCCTCCAACTACTGATCCCCCTGCGGCTGCTGAATAGCAATTCCGCCAACGACAGTTCCACCTATGGACTCAGTCTGACTGCACGGAACCCAGGCCCGCCCCGGCTCGTGACAAACCCTCTCCGCCCCATGAGTACTACCTACTCCGCCAGTACCAGCTGCTCGACCAATACGGAGTCCTGTAACACGTCGGTGTCGTCGCTACCCAATATACCCCCGAGTATCCGCAAGCCACGGCGGAAACCCCCAGCAGTGGATTTCTCCAAGATTGATGGATCCCACTCGTGCGCGCCCAGCGTCGTGTCAGGATCCCCCGGTCGGTCCAGCATGGCCAATTGCAATCCTCAAAGCGATGCAGCATTGTACATGAGCTCGGCAGATACAAGCCCCAGCTCACGTGACTCCAGCATTATGGACTCGGGGCTGGACAAGGGCATGAGAACGGCATCGCACCTTGGCCCGGTGGATGACCTCAATGAGCTAGCTCCTGAGGACTGGAATTTCTTGGCCAACTCGGACAATATCGTGCAAATTAACAAGTTGGGCGAGGGCAACTCGGGCAGTGTGTCCAAATGCGTGCTCAAAAACGGCCTGCCAGTGTTTGCATTGAAAATGATCAACACTGACCCAAACCCCAATGTGCAGAAACAGATTCTCCGCGAGCTACAATATAATCGCTCGTGCAACTCGCCAAATATAGTCAAGTATTATGGCACATTTATGGTGTCCAAGCACTCCATGATCGGGATTGCCATGGAATACATGGGCGGCTCAACCTTGGAAGCTATATACAAACGGGTGATAGAGTTGGACCCTACTAATCGAGTTCACGAGAAGGTCTTGGGCAAGATATCGGAGTCTGTCCTCAAGGGGCTCAAATACCTACATGAGCAAAAAATCATCCATCGTGACATCAAGCCTTCAAACATCTTGCTAGACAAGTGGGGGAACTCCAAGATCTGCGACTTTGGCGTGAGCGGAGAAGTTGTCAATTCCCTAGCTACTACGTTTGTGGGCACGCAATACTATATGGCGCCGGAAAGGATCATGGGCAAACCGTACACGGTGAATTGCGACGTATGGTCGCTTGGGCTCTCATTATTGGAAGTGGCCAAGGGAGAGTTTCCATATCATTCGCAAAGCAGTCAAGGGCCTCTAGGGCCAATCGACTTGCTACAGTTGATTCTAGACTACGAGCCCAAACTAGAGGATGCTCCCGACGAGGGCATTTTCTGGTCCGATTCTTTCAAGAGCTTTCTTGGATACTGCTTGAAGAAGAACCCAGAAGACCGGCCCAGTCCGCAGGAGATTCTCCAACACCCGTGGGTAGTGGGACAGGCAAATATTGCGGTCAATATGGAGAAGTTTGTTAAGAGATTATGGGGCGATAAAATAAATTGATGGATCTGACTGAGCACGTGTTGAGTTAGACTCAACGAAAAAGTGAACCAGAGCATCTGGAGTTGATGGCTCGGAGCATCTCGAGGAGATGTATCCAGGTATATGGATGTGATGGCCCGGAGCATCTGAGTGTGATGTCTTGGAGCATTTGGAGCTGTGAAGAAATCATTAGCACATTGTGATTCGAAGCAATTGGAGATGTTAGGATGTCAAAAAGCATCGAAGGAGACTATGAACGAAAGCGCTGTTGAGACGTTAGGATGCTAAGGAAGCTAAAGATTGTTACGCACGTCTGCAAATGAGTAGTACTCACGTTCAGTGTTTTCAATGACGTTAATTATATTAATGACTATTAACGAAACTGTCAGTTCGCACGGTAAAACTTGGTTGTTAAAGACTAAAGGGCTGAATGCTCGCACTGTTGAGGCGCGCACGCCGCGCGAACCAATCACTGACTAGCACCCTCAACTCAAGACCCCCAACCACCAAACCTCATCCACATGCCTGTCCCCTTCGAAGGATTACTTCCATACGCCATCATGGCTGGCTTCTTTGGCCTTGCCGGCCACGGTGTCGGCTTTATCAGATACTGGGACAACGGTTGGAAAAACGACCGCTACGACTTGGACCAATGGGACCAGAAGATGATGGCCCGTGATTTCTTGTTGACAGGCCACGAGCGGGGCCAGATCTCTGAGGCGGTGGCTCCCGAGCACTTCAAAACATCCCACATCACCAGAGAGGGATACTGGTCGCCTTACAGGGACCAATACTTTTCGCTCAGAGAGAGATTATACAGAGGATATGTTGCGGGCTCATGGGACTTTTCTTAGGCCAGCTCGGCACAATAAACTGCATTGGAGTTTCGACATGTGTGTAGTGTGAAACAGGGGCCTACGCTTCAAAAGAAGGCGTACCAACGGTACGGGTCTGAGACTACTCATGGGCCGAGGTGACCATCTGTATCGCAAGAGTCGTTGACTCGCTGAGGATTTTCCAAAGGTAAAAGTGAGGCATGGCGTGAAACTTGCTGTGGGGTGTCCTCGTTGAACGTTTGGCCCCGGTCACTGGTCACTACTCTATGGTTCTATGCATTCAGTGCGCTTGTTAATAATCATCGATACGCCACGATGCCGCCGTAAGTATCCGTAGCCCTAAACCTTGTGGCTGTCCTTGGTCACAAACTTCTCCTTGTACCTTCTGCGGATCTCCTGGGGAACCCTGGACTCCACCTGTCCTGTTGCCTGCAACTTATACATCTGCTCGTAGATCAAGTTTCCTTCGGGCTTCAAGCTCCTCAAGTCGCCGGTCAACTCGTCGGAAAGCTTCACCTCGATGGGTTTGAATGACAAGTCATGCTTGCTGTAGCTGTGGACCGTTCTTTCGCGGCTCAGCTCGGGCATATAGCGGCTGATTTTCTCCGTCACCTCACCTTCAATGACCTTCAAGTTCTCGAGATCCTTCATTTTCTTCTTGATCTCCCGGAGCTCTGCCTGGAGCTTCATCCTCTCCTTGTGCCTGGCCTGCTTATTCCTGCGCGTGCGGTTCTTCCTCTTGTCGTTCGTTGGAGCATTTGCCGAAATTCGGTAGCGGTCGTCGGTGTTTGCAGACGCGTCTTGTTCGTCGTCTTCATCGGACGACTCCTTGAGCTCGTCGTCTTTCAATGTCTCTATGAGATGTTGGATTTTCTCCTGGTGCGCCACAAGCGCCTGTCTCTCGATCTCCTTCTCTTCTTCGGGCGCATAGACTTTTTCTATGAGGCTCTTCCACGATTCCGACGAGGGGTTATACGATTTGCCCGCGTGCACGGCCAGTGTGATTTCCTCCAAGTCGGCCGCCCCCAACTTGACCGGCCCCTTTCTCTTGGCCAGTGCCGGCTTCGTTGACTGTTGTTCTTCTGGTGCATCCAGCCAAAGATCAAGGTCCATACCGGTATCGACTCCCTCATCCGCAAGCCTGGCGTCTCGCGTAGAGAGCGTGGTCAGGCGCCCGGCCAACGCCATCAAATGGTCCTTCTGCGCGCTGCTGATGATCTTTTTCCGCGTCCTCGTGCCTATGGGCGCCACCTTGGACTTGTTTGCCAAGATCTCGGCTATCTTGGGTGTTTTCTTGGGCTTCGACACGTTGTAGTCTCCGGCGGTATCGATGACAAAGGCCTCGGGGGCGTCTTTTCCTAGAAGCACCTCGCGGTCTCTCTTGGCCTCCAACGCCTCGTTCACATCGCTCACGTCCACGTTTTTCCTCCATGCCTTCTTTCCCTTTCGGGATGGCTGTGTCTTTCTGGGTGCCATTGATAGTGTAGTGGTGAGCAGTAATTTTTCGATGAGATGCAATGCGCGATGCGCACTCGGGCATCTCAATGTGGTCTTGTATACTGCGGACCATTCATACATATCACTGGCCCATGGGTTCAGTGAGTGGTAAAGCCCGTTTGCCTGATCTAGAGAAGAGAGAAACTGGCGTATGGTAGTAAAGTTAACGGGCCCGATTTGGCCCAAGGTGCCGGTGATCATGACCACGAATCATGACTTCTATTCTATAGTTATTATGGACGCTTTCGTTTGGTTGGATTTTTAGACAGACGATCTGCCTTGACTTCCGAACGTACCACTGTACCATGTATCACCACTGTTTCATCACACTGTGTCACCACCACTTCGCCATCACCACCAAAAGTACCTGGACTATTTGATAACATGACTTTATACCATTTTTTTGATTCTTCGATACATTGAGCCCTCCGTAAACCCATATAGAAATGCTCTTAAGGTCCTTCTCGGTCTCCCTTCAAATCTTCGGACAATTGCTTGGGTTTTCCGCTAACTGTTTGAACGTCTGTATGATCTTCACGACATACCCTAGCTAGCTTATAGCCAGCTCCACTAGGGCTGCAAACCACCAGTCGCATCATCAATCCAGATCTGCCCCATTGGACTCGCTTGGGTTGTTCAATGCTCATTCGCTCAATCGGGACAACACCTCGCGGGAAAGCTCACCATAGTCCGAGAGCTCGAAGTGGCCGCTCAAACACACGTAGCTGGGACATTGAAGTTTTCTGGAGATCACGCGACCGAGATTGGTGGCTAGGTCCTGTAACCCGGCATTCTCGCCCCGCTGTAGCACGCTGGTGTAGGTCTGCGTGTCTTTGCCGATGGTGTACACGTAACAGCCAATGGAGGAATTTCCCTGCTGGTTGACGTACACGAGAACGGGTTCAGGAGGCTGGCTATCGACCATGTCTCCGTGGATGTTGGTCACATGCGTGGTCATATGTGCTGCCAACTCGTAGTCGTTGTTGCCCACCGATATCAAGCACGTCTTCATGGGTGTAGATGAGGGTGGTCTGACTCGAGAAAAGTATGGGAATGAATGCAGGAAATTGGCTGGGGAATTGGCTGGGGACTTGGATGGGGGATTGGATGCAGGTTGGTGCCGGGGCAAGGTTCGGGCTTATCAATCTGTTTGCGCTGGTGTTTGTCGGGTCGGCCGCTGGCGCAATGTCCGAGTGATCAAGGCTGAGTGCACCGGGTGTTGCTGACGCATCAGGCTTGCACACGGATAGACGGCGTGCATCGATGTCGGTTAGGAGCGCGCGCCAGCGAGAGGCTGTCGCTCGGGGATCAACAGCATTATCTTCACGTGAGCAAAGACCCTGTCAAGCTGCCCTTCCCCTGGACACCGAAACCCACCCCCAGATCCTGCACCCTGGTCCTGGCCTCAACACCTTGGTTTTTTTCGGGACGCCACGACCTGTCGCTGCCAGGCTTCGCCATTCGTCGGACCCCAGGCCGAAGCAGCATTCCGGGACGTATCCATGAACGCTCATTGTCGAATGACTTTGTGTTGGTCTGCGGACGGTTCCTGACAGTCTGGAGGCTGTTTTAATGTCACTCGGGCTTAGTAGTCAAAGCCATTGCCTATTTTTAGGAGCCGTGTTCAAAACGAGGCAGTTCACGTGTAGCGCGCCTAACTCATCATCCACACATGCGGCTCACCTCAGCTCTATATAATGATCACCGCTACTCCAGAATGACATGCTTCGATCCCCATATTCTCCACCGCTTCCAATCCTGCTTGTTCTAGTTCTCTATCATTGCCCCACGAACATCCTTGAAACCTCTGCGAAACAGCCACTTTGGATTTCCCCTCCGCAGTTCGGCTCTTTTACCCCACATTTCGAGCACTCGGTCCACGAGTATCGCTAAACAAAGTTTTCTGGGTCTTCAACTTCTACTATCCATTGCTTTTCACTTTTCCTGAGTTCGGCAACCACCACCAATTTTCGAAAGAGACGTTCAATTGAGTTACTGAAGAATTGCCGCAACCCAACCACCCACTGAAGCCACCCACCGAAGCCACAGTCTCAGCACCATCTACCCTTAGGCAGAACCAAGCGATAGCAATGATGACTGCAAATTCACCCGACGAGAGAATAACCAAGCTCAACAAGATAATATTCGATCACCAGGAACCCCCGGAAGTCACTGGAGACTCTTTAGTGGTTTTGCGTAATCTTGGTAAGTCTAGCACCCTGATCAGCTCCATCCAGCACTTTTTTCAGCCTCATAAGTTGAAGTACGTGCGGATCTTTGAGGAGACCGAGGCCGACGATGAAGATTTGGACTTGAATCTCCGCAATTTCCACATTGGCAGTTCGAACGCGGGCTCCAAATCCCAAGGCACCATGAACACAGTGTCAGTGTTGATTGAGTTCGACGAAGCAGACGGCTTGGAGCCCTACTTCGAAAGGCTTTGCCATGTTCCCAACCCGTTTGGCAGGTCGCAAATATCCATAGAGTCCATGAACAGCGCGGAGGTCCAGGAGAAAGATTCACAAGACTTATTGAGCTCTCGGTCTAAGGTGTTGTATGACTCCATCGTTATTGAAAATATCAATGAATTCTGGGGAGAGAAGAACCTCTCCACGGACGCCTTTGAGCACTTATTATCCAAGTTCAAGATGTTTGGTGACATTGATGCCATCTACTTCCCCACCAAGTCAAAAGACCAGGGTCAACCCTTGGACTTCAAGAGCGTCGGGTTCATAGGCTTCCGCCCCAAACCAGACCTTAATGAGGCGATTTTGAAATGCATTTACTTCCTTCATGACTTGGACTTGAGTAAATTTAGTCTGTTTACCGAAGCAGACATCACGGAACTTTCCAGCGGCTTGTCCGAATCCGGCTGCGCTAACCAAAAAGACCCATCACTCAAACCCGCCAATAACAAGCAGCATAGCCGGCTTCAATTGTCGATTTGCCAGAAAAAGCATGAGCCCTTTCTATTCAACAATGACACAGGCATCAAGCTCCGCAGCGGGGCTTTGGAGCTCTTTGAAACACAGATCCAGCCGGGAAATCTGGTGGACAAGGCCATGTACCGGCGCTTTTCCAAAAGCGTCAACTTTCAGCAGTCGAACATATACGTGAACAACTTACCCATTGTGTTCCAGAACGACGATAGCGCGTGGTTCGACTTCTGGATCCAGTTTGGCCCCAAGGACTCCATCACGCTGGCCAAGATCATCAAGCCGCAATTCTACACGCGGAGCCAAACCTCGCCCTTTGGAAAGTTTGGCTTTGTGTTCTACAACGACATCAAGCCGGCCCTCAAGGCCATATTGCTCACCAACAATCGGCTCGTGAGTGGTTTCGCAGGGTACCCCAAGTTCCACATCGAGGCGTCTTTTGCTATCCAAAAATCCCCCAATGACCGGCTTCAAATGGCCCACCAGTCTCTGCCGCTTTGGCATGACGGTATGGTTTTGGGTTATCCGCCGCTTCAATTTTCCCCGAGCCCGCCCTTAAGCTTGCCGGTATACGATAAAAAAGGGTACTATACCGAAGGAAGCCACCACCAGGGGGCAGGCAAATCCCGGCGGTCGCGAGCGCTGTCAAAAAATCTGGCGCCACCAGTGGTTCTCCCGCCGGCTCAAGCCTTGCCACCTCATCAATACTACTACAACTTCTATATGGGCCACCCGTACCATGTGCAGGCCAGTTTTGCACCCTACTGTGGGCCGCCTTTCGCACCCACGCGTTTTCACCACGAGCTCCCTTATGGCTCTCAGTATAGCTACCCATATCCGGGTCCGGGTGACATGTACGATTCGCCCAGCCCTCCCCGAGGGCCGGATGAGAGGTCTGAAAGGTGACCGCTCGACTAGTTAGCTGCTCAATTGCTGTTCTATAGACATGGCTGAGCGCCATGATTAGCGGTAATGACTCGCCGTCGATGTATGCTGATGGCTGCATTGGCCGAATTTTAATAGATATATGCCTATGACTGTCCATAGTGGCCCTCTCGTACCCTCTATGCACCGTTGAATCCTCTGCAGGACCCGTGGTTCAAATGTCGTGGAGTCGACTCTATAAAGCAGGTGGGACATCGCCGCCTCTCGCCTGCGGCACGATGTTCGCCGCCTCAAACTCCTCAAACGACTTCTCTGCCTCGTCAATTACCTCATCTGCTTGTCTGACCTCCTGCACCTCCTCGATATAGTACTTCAACATGCTCTCGATTCCATTCTTGAGAGTCACCGACGACAGGTCACACGATCTACACGCGCCTTTCAAGCGCAAGTATACCACACCCTTGTCTTGCTCGAACTTGACGAACTCGATGTCGCCTCCATCGTCCTGGATCGCGGGCCGGATTCGGGTGAATATCAACTCCTTGATCATGGAGATCACCTCGTCATCATCTTCCTCGATCCCCATGCCATTGGTGACCTCGGCATCGGTGAGAATCGGTGTTCCACTGGAGAGAAACTCCGTGAGAATGGAAAAGATCTCGGGCTTCAAAAGCGCCCACTCCTGCGCCTCATCGCGTTTCTCCACCGTGATGAAGTCCGACCCCAACATTATGCTTTTGATGCCGTCCACGCTGAAGAGCTTGACGGCTAGCGGACTGCTAACAGCCTCGCGCCCGCTGAGAAACTCCCTGGTTTCGTTTTCCTTTAATAGGTTCATGGATGGCAAAAACTTCAAGGCGTTCTGGTTGGGCGTCTCCGCGGTCTGGATGAAGAGACTGCGGAACAAAAAGGGCAGCCTCAGAAACACCCCGCGCAGCAATCCGGCCTTCGAGGCACTCGGGCCCCATGTGGAGATGATTCTCGGAAACATGTCAAGGTGCACTTTCCCAGTGGCGGAGGATTCCTACCGTTGAGATGCGCGCGCGTGTGCAGGTCCCGCGTTTCTTTTGCTGCTCATGCTTTGTCGAACAAGAGCTTCTCCACCATAGAGGCGGTTTTCTCTTCGATTTTGGACGGATTCTCTTCGGTGCTGATGCTCTGGTCGAGCTGCAATTTGTTTTCCGCGAGCATGAGGATGTTTTCGTCAATGGTGTTTTCTGAGATGAGCCTCGTGACCAACACTTCCTTAGTTTGGCCCACGCGATGTGCCCGATCCTCGGCCTGCTTGTCGTCGTGTGGATTGAAAGATTGGTCAAACACCACAACGTTATTGGCCGCCACGAGATTGATGCCAAACCCTCCTGCTTTCGTGGAAAGCAAAAACACTGGAATAGATTCGTCCTCGTAAAACCGGTCGATGATATCCTGCCTGGTGTCCACGCTTGTTTGGCCGTCCAACCTCAAGAAAGTGATGCTGGAAAAACTCAACACTTTTTCAAGAATGTCAAGCAATTGTGTGAAGAGAGAAAACACCAAGATCTTCTCCTTTTTGGCCATGGCCCTGTGGATGACTTCGAGAAGCTTCACCACTTTCCCGCTCTCAAGCCACTTTTCCCGCTCGAGCGCATAGCCTCCGATTGTTTTGGGGAACTTCTCGCACAATGCATTCAACTCGTAGTCACTCATCACCTGCATGTCCTCGAGAATGTATTCCTTGTTTGCAGTCACGTACTGTGGCTCCTCGGCGATCTTGGACGTCATTTCCTGTAAGATCTCGTCGGTATAAATCGTGCGGAACAACAAAGGATGCATGCTTGCCTTTCTCAAGGACATCATCACGTTGGATGATGACGGGATAGGCGAGCTGCGGGCGATCTCGGCCTCTTTTCCTTTCAAACCCCTTCTTCTCTCCCGCTCCAAGCGCGTTTGCTGACCCTGCTGGATATACTTGTCGTAAATATCCCTTTGCATCTTGGTCATTTCGCATTTGATCACTTCATGTTTCTTTCCGGGAAGATACTTAAGCACCTGGGCCTTTTTCCGTCTCAAAACGAAGGGCGTCATCATAGTCTTTGCTTTAGTGATGGCCTGTTGTGACAAAAGTGGGTTGTAGTCACCCGATGCATCCACACTGGCCTTTTTGTTGAAGAGTCCCTGCAAGTCCTCTCTTTTCTCCACAAAAAGCTGCGGAAGCATAAAGGCCAATAGCGACACAAGCTCCTTCAAATTATTTTGCAACGGTGTTCCTGTAAGCAACAACCGAAAACCCGCCTTCAATCTCATGAGCTTGTTGTACCTCTCACTGTTTGAATTCTTAAGCATGTGGCCCTCGTCGTATACAATCATATCAAACTTCTGACTCTTCAAAAATTTGAAGTCATTGGCGGCTCCGGTGGCCAAGTTGTATGTCGTGACAAGAACATCATACTCCGACTCCATTAGGTCGTATCTTAAATCTTCCCGCTCGGCCTGTGATCCGTAGTATGCTTGAACAACCAAATCGGGGCAAAACTTGCTGAACTCACGAAGCCAATTTTCCAATGTTGACGATGGAACAACCACCAAATGAGGACTCTGCTGGCTAGAAGTAGCCTTTAGGTATGCCATGAACGAGATCACCTGACAGGTTTTCCCCAAACCCATCTCATCAGCCAAAATACACGAGAGCTTGTTGTGGTAGAGCAAATGCAACCAGTTGATTCCCACCTGCTGGTAGCTCTTCAATTCAATCTCTGGTGCAAGAAGAGTTGGCTTGTGGCTGATGTACGGGATACTTCTCTTGGGCTGAGCCTGGATATCGTCGTCCTCGTCATCATCTCTATCGAGAGTGATGCCCTCGCCAAGATCCACCATGTCCAACTCACCCTCACCCGTCACCTTCACGCCCCACCGCTCCATTTGCTTTGCAATCAAGTCGCCGTATTCTGAGCACTTCTTCACCAACGAGTCCACCGCCTTGTATCCTTTCAAGCTGAACTCGGTGCTGTCAATGATTTTCATGCCGAGAGTCTTTTTGGGCCCTCCTCTTTTCTTTGAGTCGGGCTCGGGAGTCCCTTCCTCGAATCTCTCCTCTGACACGTCGTAGATGGAATTGAAAGGTCTTTTGGAGATCATTATTTCCGCCACCCGGGGAGTGACATTACATATCTCCACGATATCCTCGGCCGCAGATTTGTTTAAGAAGTCGAGGATCTGGCCATCGATAGACGTGAGTCCCGACAGAAAGTCGGCCTCGTTATCCTCGGCAGACATATCATCACTATAAATGTCGTCCTCGATGTTGATGTATTCAGACTTTGCCTTGTTACGTCTGTTGGCCTTGATTTTTTCCTCTAGCAAATCCAATTCATCGATATCGGCCGAGGGCTTGAGGTTGTACCGTGCATTGGGCTTCGCTTCTTCTCTGTGCTTGTATTGGTGTGACAAGGAGTTGTTCATGTTAGTGTCGCTTGGCACCGAAGGCACTGGGTGCGCTGGATCCATGTTATCAGCACGCACGAGACGCCTTCGCTTGGCCTCGTCACCCTTTGCCGAGATGCTCAGTTTGTGAAGAGCAAAGTCAATTTTTGGCTGCTGCCTGTGCCTGTACTTTTCCAAAATGGACACTTTGGGCTTCTGAAGCTGGACTTTGGTGTAAGGGGTAGCGGCGGCAGGCGGAGCTGAGGGAGCGGACCGCTTCTGCCGAGCCTTGCCAGGTTTTCTCACCAATGAAGCGTCGTCGTCGTCATCATCTATGTGATAGACATCGCCGGATGTATCCGCCTGCCTAGAGGCATGAGAAAGCAAAGTTCCAGAATCAGGGATACTCTTGGGAGGCACTTGTGGGAAATCCATAGGCTCGGGTGATTTGAGCTGCTGGAGTCTTTTTATTTCGTCCTGCCTCTCCACATCCTCGCGCCTCTTCACATCTTCTTGCCTCTTCACGTCCTCCTGTCTTTTCAGCATCAAGTCTTTGTTTTTCTTTGCATCGTACTCTTGTATGCGTTCGTTCAAAGGGATGTTATCGCTGAGCCACAGACTGATGTCTCGAAGGTTGCCCTTACCTTTGACCATTGCACGGAATAGCTCCAGCTCGTTCAAGTAGTAGAATCTTTTTCTGATCAAGGGCCAGAACTTGTGGGCATAGAAGCGGTTGCGCATCTCCTGGCGTTGCCTATCGTCGTTTTTATTGTCTTCGGGGGCGGCCACGGGCGATGAGTTGGGCACCTGCACTACGCCTATGACCTTCTCGGGTGTTTGAGCGGTCATGTTATGGTGCATTGGCTTGGTCCAGATGGGCAGCTAATTTGTGTGTGCTGGGGCAGGCTGAGGTATTTGCTGCAGGCAGATGCCATCAGCCAAGGGCCAATTTTCCCGCCGCAGACCCGTGCCTCAAGACGCGTCTCATGGGCCGAAAACAATGTTCCGATGGTATGGAGCGAAAAAAAGCGACCGCCGGGTTCGGAGACGACGCCAACCCAGAATTACCCCGCTAAACCCGAGAAGTTCCGGCAATTCAGAGCAAATCTTCCCACTCCTGGTCGCCCTCGCCAGACCTCTTGCCCGCCGGCCGCGTGTGCTCGCTGAAGTATCCAGTATGGGCTGCGCATCGCTGGTGTATGCAGAGTGCAGCATATATACGTCACGTGATGACGGCCTGGGCAGAGTTCTGAGTGGACTTTGGCCTTTTGGCGAATGAAGTGGGGTTTATGGTGATTTTTTGCAGAAGAGTAGTAGTCAATTTTTCGACAGATTTTGGCTTCAAAACTGGCGGCGTAGTTGGCGCTGTTACCAATGAATGGAGGATAACGTGTCTTAGCTGCGAAAAGGACTAAAGAGTCAAACACATGGGGTTTCGACGTAAAGAGCGTTCAAAATTCGAGCACGGGGTCCAGTGACCCGATAACTGGTGAGAAAGTCTTGGTTTTGATGAGAATGCCTGGGGTACCGGCTCTGCCTGGAAAAGTGACTTTGGCGTAATAAAGCACCACCCGGTGGCCAGCCCCATCATTAATGGGTCGCGCACGACCGCATCCATAGCGTATGGTCTACACGACTTAGTGTAGAAGCAGGGACACGCGGAACTGAGCAATACATTCTGCTGGTAGTAATTTCCATCCGATTCCTGTATATAGCTGCCACACATGGGTACGATAAGAGTTGTGATGTACTCTCCCATAGTCTGGTGTAGTTGTCACTTTGTCTTCTGACAACTTCTTCAAATGTGGAACTTCAGTAGTCATCCTTTTGTTTCTTTTATTCCAAATATACTAGGCTTAATTCCCTATTTTAGTGATTTTTCCCCTACCTTGGGGCGGCAGTCCCTTCCTTAAATAATGCGAAGAGGCCTTCACTAACCGCAGCCAGTTGTAGGGCTGCACCGTCATCATTGCAACAGCTCAGTTAGGTGGTAGAGGGAGAGTCATTGTTTAATCCCTTCTAACTAAGGTCTTGTGCATAGTACACAGATTTAGGTCGTCAACCTCTTCAACCCTTGTTTCATCTGTTATACAGTCATGTGAGCATGCATGCAGTACCCGCAGAAGCACAGATTCTCACGTTCCAACAAATACGAATGGGTGCAAAATTATTTGCGATGTGCGAGGGGGGTGAAGACAGAGACTTCTATAGGAGAACACCTTTAGTCATTGCCTCGGAGACTGATGCTGGGCCGAGACCGATGCTAGGCCGAGACGAACCCTGCGCCTCGGCGAACGCTACGTCTGGGGTACCGAGCTACAGAACCACAACTACGCCGCCGCCAGCTGGAGGACTAAAAAATTGGACAGAAGTTGGGGGATTCCCACCCCCGAAATAGCAACGCATGGCCTCAAACCTGCCGGTGTCAGGTTTTGTACTTAATTACCAAAGGTTCCCGGGTTTTAGGTTACTCAGCGGATACATCTATTTGCACCACCACACGGTATAGAAAATTTGACAGCCTGGTGCTTTGCATTTGAGTTTCATCACTGTATTGGGATTGGCAGCCCTTAAATTTGATGTGTTCCCATGTCCATTGCTTGAAGATGGGATCTCTGGTATTCATAAATCAGATATGGCCGATTCCGTGTCGCGGTTGCATTTGGTGTAGTGATCAACAACCGGAGGGTTCTCCATCTACCACTTGAAACAACCGCTCCCAGCCCTGAACGTCTCTTCTTCTTCACAAGAGACTTTCTTGGTGAAGGGATAATGGATAGTCACTCTTTGCGGTAGCCGCCAATCAAACCAAAGGACTTCTACCGAACTAACCTTCAACCAAGCCAAAGGGATTAAACACCAATGTGTAAGCAGGCTTTCGGCGTCATTACAAAGGAGATATCATCAGATAAGCTTCAGCTTGTTATGAGCAAATAAAGTCCTCTTCCCAATTTATTTACTCAGGCATATTCGTGGGCCTCTCTTTCAATACTGTGGTTTGTTGCAATGTGTGAACACGGTGTTTTGTGGCAATTGTGGTAGTGAGAACTATGTGTCACATATTTGGCAGCAACTGGCGGCGTGTGAGAAGTCAAGTTTTGGCCATGACTGTACGACGTTGTTTGTTCACTTACAGACTACGTACCTATAAACGTGGCTTGGATCATACCGTGGGTGTACTGATCTGATACCGGCGCACCTGCTCATGACTGCATGGCCCTGATTTGGCCCTGGCATGGGCTACAGGATACTATGCTGCGGGTCGAACGGCTCCTACCAATTGGGATTGGGCAATGACCAAGACCAGTCCACCCTTCAAACAGTGGAGGGTATTCCTGAGGAGTCAATGCCCAAGAAATTGGCGTTTGGAGGAAACCACTCGCTCATCTTGTATCCCAACGGCAACCTCTATGCGGCCGGGGAGAATCAATTTGGTCAGTGTGGCAGTGAGGGGCCGCAAACTCTCAAGAAGTTTTCTGCAGTGCCCGGGAAATGGACAGATGTCTCCGCCGGCTGGGAATGGACGGTATTATGTGACGCGGAGGGCCACTTGTACTCGTGCGGGAGAGGCCTCAAGGGAGAGTTGGGCCTAGGCGAGACCATTACGCATGCACGTGTCCCGCAGAGGATATTGTTCTCCCTGAAGATGGCCTGTCCGATAACGGACCGTGTGGTTGAACTTGTTTCTTCCATCTCCCATACCTTGGTCAGATACAGCTCCGGACAAGTTATTGGTTGGGGGGCGTGCCGCAAGGGGCAGTTGGGGCCACAGGAAGAGCTTGTTAGTAAAGGTGGGAAATCAAAGCCACGGCCGTCGGTGTGGAGTCCTCAGTTACTAGACACGGGCACAGTGCACGGTATCCGCGTGGGCAGAGACCGGACGGTTCTAATAGGCGACCGAGACGTGCGTGTTTGGGGAGACAAAGCGCCGGGTGAACACGATCTACGCCCAATGGCAGATGCAACGATAATCAAGGCCATGTGGTCGTCTCTTCACTATTACAAGGACGTAGGGGCAGGCCCCCCTGCGCATGGCGACGGCCCCATATATCTGTTCGGCAATAACCTGCACGGTCAACTCTACCGGTACGGCGACGCCAAAGTGCTAAGTCTAGAAGTGGGCAGTGAACATGGACTCATGCTTCTAGCCAACAACAACGTGGTGGCATGGGGGTGGGGGGAGCACGGCAACTGTGGGCCGGTGGTCGGCGACAGTGTCACTTTTGACCGGCTCAGCACCATCTATGCCGGCCCCGAAAAGGTGGTGATGCTCGGCGGCGGTTTGGCCACCAGCTGGGTCATCACTGCAAACTAACTCATGGGATCGCGACTAACACGAAAGTCATGGGTGCGATTGTGCTGATACAAGAGACTGACTTAAGAAGAGTGAAAGAGACTCTACAGGAATTACGGGCCGGCAAAGAAGCCTATCAAGAGGTATACAGGAAGATGTCACAGTGCCTCTTTCTCAAATCCACCAGCAAAGCTCGGAGATGGGAAATATGTATATGCACTGTGTTGGTCTAGGACGGTAGTATCGGGAACAGTCAAGCGCGGTCCAGGGCGAGGCCCTAGTCTGCTGAAGGCTCCTTCTAGGTCATCCATTGCTCATGGCCACTTCACAAGCCTTTGCGAAGCAGTCATGACCACAACAGTCATTATTGCAGGGAGGTACTGGAAAACGCCCCTTCAGTGATGTCGGCAATACAAACAAAAAGCATTGCAAATGCAGCCAAATACTCCAAGAATTGTCTGTCCAAGGGAGTTGCCGGTCCAGGTGGGTGCCTGTCCAGGTGAGTTGTCTGTCCAGATGACTTGCCGGGGAGTTCGGTAAAACAGGAGCGCGAAAGTTTAAGAAGATTCTCGAGCGCGCTGGAAATGCGGGTAACAACGCGCAGCCATGTTGATAAGGTATGACCTCCCCATTCCGCTAGCGCTAGACACAGGAAGCAAGCTACTGCAAAACTCCCTTCAACCAAACTAGAATCATTGCACGGCCTCGTCAAAATGTTCGGCGCCGTTTGTTCAGGAAGACCCATGCAATTGGCCCAACAAGTAGAGCCCACCAAGTTCGTGTTCAGTATCCCCAATGCTGGCAACATCAACCACATAGCGATTTTCTTGCTCCCCCAAACAGAATTCGTGGACCCGGCGTTCACAGCTTTGGTTTATTTCCAACTCCCAAAGCTGCCGGAATTCAAGTTGCTTGGAGGCTTGAACCCGGCCAAGCCTTCCACCATCTTCAAGCTCAATACAGGCATGGTTGCAGGGAGAAACTCACATGCTTTGGACGAGGATGACATCATGAACGATAGCGACGGTGGTCCAAACGCAGAGCAGGTGGTCTTGAATATTGGTATTTCCATTGAGCCCACGCCCCAAGCAGAAGCGCTGCTACAACAGGCCAAGGCTTCGCAGAAGACCATTTTGCCTTCACAAACTTCGGCGCTGCAACCAGCACCCACGTCACTGCTGGAGATTGCTCAATTGGCGAACAAAATTGTCAAGCACGCGTATAATTACCTTGGCGGGTTCATAGATTCTTCGGGCAAAGTGCCCATGAAGGTGTTTGACAACTGGTGGGATAAGTTCCGCATGAAGCTCAATAACAATCCCAATTTCCTCAATGAGCTTGATTGAGGCACGGAGAGAATATCAATGGGTAGAATGATCCCGGAGGCGTGGCACGAGGATAGTTTTGCTGGTTAATGTTAGGTGGCAGACCGCATAATGCGAATCAGATGACGAAGGATTTCTGGGAAGAAGGGTTTGTCAAAGAAGCAGGGAACTCATGAAGCAGAACTGTATGAAGCGGAATTGCAAAACGCAATTGCATAAACCGAATTGTATAAACTAATTGCATAAAGCATCCATGAAACAGGGAGTTCCCTTACAGAAATCCACAATGAAGCGGGGTATTGCAACTCTCACACAGTTTACAAGACTTAACGTTGGCATACATTTGACACAAATTATTTGAAAGTCCGCTCGACCCACCCGGGTACGTATTCATGCAACCATCAGCGCACGTTACATTCCAGCGCATCATAAACCTCAACCTCTCTAACAAAGAAGCGCGCATGCGGCCAGCACCATATAAGCAAACGGCAGCACCCACTAGCCGGGGGACCAAATCGTTACGGGCCCATGGGTCCGCAAGGTGATGCACTTTGTCTCACATCAAAAGGATAGAAAGGCCAGCTAAAAGAGCACCAGCAACTATTGGGGCCTCACGTCCAGCCATAGCAGAAGAGGACAGCGAGCCGGAGCCAGCGGTGGAAGAACCACTTCCACGAGATGACCCAGACGAACCAGACGAGCCACCAGCGGCGGTACTTGATCTGGAACCAGCTCCTGCAGTGTGCAGCGAGTTACTACCGCTGGAGATCAAAGCGGTGCCATTGGAAGTGGCCTGAGGGGCATAAGCACTTCCTTGGGTATCAGTGGCAAAGTCGTCATCAGTACCAGTGTAATAGTCGTCATCAGTACCAGTGTAATAGTCGTCATCAGTACCAGTGAGGTAGTCCGAATCAGTACCGACGAGGAAGTCCTCGGTAGCAGTGGGAAAGTCCAGGCCAGAGACAGTGAGGTTAGCATCAGCACGAGTGATGGAATCGAGAAGAGCCAACTGCTCGCTGTTGAGGGTGGATGGGATGGCAAAGGAACCATCGTCTAGGGCCCCTGAGGTGAATTGTCCGGCTTCGGAAAGGGCGGCAAAACTGGAGAGCCAGGCCCTCTGCGCAGCAGTGTCGGAGGGATTGATGTTGCCGAGGTTACTCAAAGCACTCGAGAGCTCTGATGCAGCCACAGAGGACGCAAGGGCGAGGGCGGATATAGACGAGAACAACATTGTGGGGAAATAAGGTTGACAGAGAAGAAAGTGCGCGCACGGCCAAGCCCAGTTATATAGCCAAACTGGACGGTTTGGCGCAGCGCACGTGCACCCGAATTGGGGAAGCACCGCCTCCGTGTGTGCAGCCGTGTCTGCACTTGTCCGTATCTGCACTTGTCCGTATCTGCACTCATGCACTTGGCGCATGCACAGCCCGCGCGAGGATTGGCACCGAGTGCTCCTGGCGACTACCAGATTGGCTCAACACTTAGCCGCGAGCGTTGAGCCCCGGGGCTTATGGCTCGAGCGTCGCCGACGTGCGCCTCCACACTAGCGGCTGCTAAAAAAAGCCCTGTCCTACCCCCCGTGCAGCCTTGAGAAGCGGCGTGCACTGACGAGTCGGAGAGGCCCGGCAGAGCGGGGCCACGAAGGCACGCAAGCATCTGCGACAGGGAAAATCCATGGAAAGGGACAAAGCAACGTGAGGAAACAATGTGGAAATCCAGGGGGAACATTGTATTGGCTAAATGCAAGAACCCCTCTGCGTGGGCCGGGCCAAACGCAGGTCCAGTGTCAAACGCGGGTCAGTGTCGAACTCTGTTGCGCTATGAGCCGTACATTACAGTATTGTACGATATGCATACCAAGAGTGCATATTGGCCTTCCACACATGTTGGTATGGACTGGAACATTCTTCTATGTGTTAGACTCTACTCCGCCCGGTCAGGGATAAATAGAGGAGTGGGAGCGCGGATTGACAATATCACCATTGATTCTGATTGGTCCATCACTGAGCCCCTAGTTTTGTATTGAGAGAAATACATTACCATGACCACTCTTAGGCGTAAATATTAGCATGCCTCTGATACTCATACACCAGCATCATTGAAGTCAGAGAACCGCAATGCACAGGCCAAGAGGAGTTAAGTGTTCGCGCGCACGAGTCAAGGTATGGTGCAGGCGCTTCCGTTGGGCTTAGGCCAGTATGCATCTCGCCATACCCAATGGGCTTCACCAGCGCGTGGCGGGTCAGTGAGCAAGGGTGTGCAGTTCCGAACAAACAACTCGGGCTCGGGCTCGGACTCAGGCTCAGACCCAGACTCAAGCTCACACTCACACTCGGACAAAGCTCAGCCTCGGACAAAGCTCAGCCCCGGAAGAAGCTCAGCCTCGAAACTTGCTGAAGAATCCGCCTAACAAAGCAAGACGCAGAGCGCCCCAAGGAACCCCCCTGCCGCGGCCAACGGATACCTAGGGCCCATGGCGCCAGCATCAGCGGTGGTGGTTAAATTGAAGCGCTCAAGTAAGCTCTCGTGATCAAGCTTCTTGCGCCTTGGCCTTTTTCTGGTGGTTTTCTCACGTGCCTTGTCAGTCAAGATCCCTTTGACGGCGCTGGACCTGTCCAGGTCAAAGATGGCACACACACAGGTTAGCAAAACGAGGCAGGGAAGAAGAAACCTCATGGGAAGTTGGTGATGGATCCGGCCATGGTGCCGAGCATGGCAGCTTTATAGGCATGGGCGGTGCCCAAGAAAAGTGCCAAGTCTGTGGCATGGGGTCCGAGGCATGGATGACCAATGGGGCACAAGAATTGAAGCTTCGCTGGCAACGGAGACATGGTGTCTTGGCGCGAGTGCAACCTCAATGGCCGTTGGAGGAGCATCAAAGCCGCGCAACTGGCGCACATGATTACTAACCAGTGCATGCAACCGGAGAGCCAGCCATTGTTTGAAGGCCTGAGGGCGTAGCTGTCCGGATCGATGTGCTGTGGATCGATGTGCTGTGGATCGATATGGATTGATGTAATTGTTCTGAACTGATATGATTGTCTAAATTGCTTGAACAACGATGCAAGAATCTAGTTCTTTGTTGGACTCCATACATGAGGGCAGGAAGGATGCATCAAAATGGCGCATTGGAAAAGTGATCAGCGGAGGCGCAAAGTGAGAATTGTTGCAGAATGGAAAGGGTTGCAGAATGGAAAGGGTTGCAGAATGGAAAGGGTTGCAGAATGGAAAGGCACGCATTGAGCTGAGAAGGCGGAATTGAATGAGATATCCGGCGGTCGGGCGGAGAGGTACGAGGAATCGAAAGAGGACGCAAGAAAAAAGGCCGGGTATTCGAGGTAATCGAAAGTGGACTGCATGCACGCCACAACAATGGGCTGCATACGCCAGCAAGGCGGTTCTGGGCTGTGGCGGGCTTGGCCGGCTCGCTACGGGCAAGGCATCGAGGCAAAATGAACAATGGCGGTGTCTGCTGCAAACAATGTCCTGCACAGCACACCCCGCCCTTGGCTCAGGTGATGAAAAGCACGGTTCGCACCTCTGGCGCATTTTCCGAGCACCAATGTGATCAATCGAAGCTTGGGTCGAGGCGAACAAGTTTCACGAGAATGGAAAACTATGATACCCAGTCCAATGAAGTTCCCATTCAATGAAACTCCATCCGATGAAATTCTCGCTCAAGGATTCCATTCAATGAAATTCCCGCTTTAGGAAAGTCCCATTCAATGAAATTCCCGCTTTAGGAAATTCCTGCTCAAGATTGTCCGGTTCTGCATGGACCAATTCACGCGTCAACAATGGATATCTCATGGACAATTCCCCGTCAACAATGGACGAAACCAGTCAACAATCCTTTTGAATTATCCTCGCCAAGAAAGTTCGGCTAAGGGCAACGTCCCACCGGGCGGTGACCGAGCGGTGAGTCTTCGTGAGCGAAGTGGAGGAATAGGCCGGCGCGTCGCGAGTTGCTGGTGGATCAGCCACTGGCAATGCTATAGACATGACCCTCTTAAAGGGGAGCTGGTACAAAGTTTCGGGCTTCTACGTTTGCATTAGATGTTAGAACCAGATTTAGAACCAGATTTACAACCAGATTTACAACCAGATTTACAACCAGATTTACAACCAGATTTACAACCAGATTTACAACCAGATTTACAACCAGATTTACAACAAGACTCACAACAAAACTCACAACCAGATGACAATGGTTCAAACTTGTACGGGATTTTTGGGATCGATTTCAAATGGTCTCGAGCTGGGCTTTGTTCGATCTGAGGCTCCATGTTTGGACTTATCTTGATGCTAAGAGGTGCTGCTAGTATATGGACCAGTGGAAGCACGATGGCGAAGTCAACCGTCATAATTACCTGGACGGAATCTGCTTACTGTACCTTGTGCATTTGCGGATCTGACTATCTTCTTGACCTACGTTAGGTTGAAGAAATTCCTGATCCCTGAGTGGGTCCCAGATTGACCGAGATCGCGAGCTCATACCCTGCACGGGCCCATCCTCAGGAAGCTCAGTATACTACATGGAATACAACCTGTGTTGGGATCATGGGAATTGTGTTGTCTTGAGGTATGCGCTTGTGGGCTCTCCGGGAAGTGATTGGTGGGTTCTGTGGAGGTCGCGTGCTGGCTGGGACATGGGCGTGGCTCCTGATAATACAAAAGAAGCAGCCTCAATACGATCACTTCTAATCTGCATTGAAGGCCATTTGCAAACTGATGCATGTGCCCTAGATCATTACGCAGCATGATCGGATTCAAGTGGCCCCACAGAGTCCGAAAGTATACAGGTTTGATACCCAAGTGAATGTCCAGCATAAACAAGCCTCGCACTTGATTGAGATCAAACTTAGTTTTTAACTATACTATAATACAACCTAAAAAGCCACAATTTTTTAAGTTGCATAATTCTCCCGGTGGCCAAGCTGGCTAAGGCGCGAGACTGTAATTGAATTGTTATCTTGAGATCGGGTGTTCGACTCACCCCCGGGAGATTTCTTTTTGGGCACGCGGGTGACTCTGTGCAGTACAGGGGAGGTTTTTTCTCCTCATCTCATCCGAGCCTATCACCCTTCTTTCACCACCACTACAATGCCCAGCACCTTCAGCATCAACAAGCCCTCCAAGGCCATCACGCTGCGCAATCATGAGCAAAGACTCGCCAGGAAACGAGCCGCCCGTGCCAAGGCAGTCAAGCCCTTCACTCCCACCGCGGCCTCTAAGCCCGACGACCCCAAATCCGCCGCCTACTATAAAGATATTATCGCCCGTGGAACCGGCGTCATAACAAAAACTCTTTCCAAAAAGAGGGCCCAGAAGCTCGAGCGCAACGCCCGTTTCGCCGCCAAGAGAAACCAACAGTTGGCTCTGCAAGAAGGCGGTATGGACGTTGATACGCCCGTGATCAAGAAGGAAAAGAAGCAGAAGCCCGAGTCGCACTTGGAGAAGGTCAGGAAGGCTCTTTGGACCGCCGTGGAGGACTCTGCGGCTTCAAGCATGGTTATGGATGCCTCAGGAGAAGGCACCACCATTGGGATTCAGGCATTTTAGATTTAGCATAGGCAGTCAGATATGGATTTTCGAGCGTCTTCCGTAGAAGGGCCCAGTGTGGCCGGTGTCCACAAGCGGGCAGTCGGCTCACAAACGATGACCCTTTCGGCAATGAGAAAGGGGAATTGTAAAGGCTTGAGGCCGGACTAGTGTATCAACTATGTAGTGTGCAGTCATCAGGCAGGGACAATATGTCTTATGCACGGACAATAAGTCTCAGGCAGGGACAATATGTCTTATGCACGGACAATAAGTCTCAGGCACGGACAGTACCCGATAAGATCAAGAGCGTGGTTCGCATTATCAATAACCATGGTCCTCATGGTCAGTTGTAGACTCCGCGTTTCTTCAAACTGGCATCCACGGTCTCTCTCATCCAGTCGATAAACTCCACGGGGTCGGACGCCGTGAAGCACGAGGTACCCGCCACTATGACGTTGGCGCCTGCATCCGCCGCAGCAGGAAGGGTGTCTCTGGCCAAGCCACCATCCACCTGGATATTCAAGTTGGGAAACTTGCCCCTCAAGGCGTCCACTTTGGGCATCATCTCCGGCATAAACTTCTGTCCTCCGAACCCGGGCTCCACCGTCATGATCAAAGCCATATCCAAGGAGTCGCCCAATTCGTACAACACCTCCACCGGGGTGCCAGGCTTGATGGCGCATGCGGCCCTTAAGCCATTTTCCTTGATGAGCTTGATCAAGGCCACGGGGTCCTTGGTCGATTCGTAATGGAAGGTGTACTGGTCGCCGCCTGCCTTGGCGATCTCAGCGACCCATTTCTCCGGCTCCGCCACCATCATGTGGCAATCGAAAAACGTCTTGTGGTTGTTTGCAGCACGAGGGATCTCTTTTCTCAAGCTGTTGATAATAGGAGGTCCCAACGAGATGTTGGGCACGAAGTTGCCGTCCATGACGTCGATATGGAGCCAGTCGGCGCCCAGATCGTACATCTTGTGGCACTGGCACCCCAAGTTGGCAAAGTCCGAGGCTAGGATGGATGGTGCAATGATACCTTTGACCATGTTGTAGTGCTGCTGCTGTGTGAGATCTGGTGGTACCAGGAGTATTGGTGAGTCGGTGAGTATTGCGGAGTCTTGCGCGGAGGCTAGGGGGCGCGCACGTGATCACCTACACATGCGCAAGCGTCGGCTCATTGTAGCCGAGAGAAGACCCGTGCACCGCGCCCATACGGGCCTGCGAAACTGACGTGCTCCCCTCTTCCCACGGCCCGTTTCTGCCCCGCCAAGAACACAAAGCAGTTACAAGGCATAGCCATCTCCGTTCATTCCCAGTGTGACAACCCACAGAATCGGCCCATCCAAAAGCTCATTCAGGGAGCACAATCTAGCATTCAAGAAGCCATCATAAGCACAATCACAAGCAGCTACCAGAATCCAGTGCCATGGAAGGAGCTTCGTATTCAGAGCAGATCTTAGAAAGCGCTCGCAGAAACAACACCGAGCTCTTGGCGGCGATAGCCGGCGAGCTCGGGAACGACGACACCAAAGTGGCGCAGTTGATCAACACCACCAAGGAGGTCATTTCCGGTAACTCGCCCTTGCATATAGCAACGCAATTGGGCAACTGGGAGTTCATAGATATGGTGTTAGACATTGAGGGCGTGGAGATTGACCCGAAAAACCGAGACGGCGATACGCCGTTGCATTTGGCCGTGAAGTACGCTGTCGACGAGCCTGAGCACGGCTACTTCATCATAGATAACTTGATTGACGCCGGAAGTGATGCCAAGATCACTGATAGGCATGGCTTGAAGCCGGTCAACTATGTGAGAAGCAATGCAAAACTCACCGAGTTATTGCAGAGCGCAGAGTACGCATCGAACGCCGAGGCGGCCCAACACCAGCCCGAAGATGCGGATTCTAGCGATGCCAGCGCCAGCGACGACGAAGACGCATGAGCACCGTTTGAATGCAGAGTACCAGCCGAGTCCGTTGCATGGCGCCCAGTCCATCGGATGATGGCCGAGTCAGTCAACTCCGTTGCACCTTTGAATGAAATGATATGCAAAACTCTACCTCCACCAAGGCCACGCCACCAAATGATGTCCGAAGCATTAACATGAAGTAGTAATCCATAGGCCGTGCCTAGCAAGTCGTTGAAGCCAGTTTCAGGCCGCTTGGCCGCTGGCCAGCTTCATGTGTGTGGATCAGCTTCGCAGCTCCCAGACCATCACCAATACTGAAGAAATCGTCGCATGTGGATCGAGGCCACGAGCCTAGCAGGGAGCGGCCTGCTTCCTTCAACGCCTGGCGAGCGCTATTGCTGGCTTTTAGTGTCGAATAGGAGTCGTAGTCCGGGAGGAGGGCCCGCGCCTGCATCCAAAGAGACCTTCTGCAGACGTGGCTATAGGCCGAGGGCTTTGGCTTTTTGTTTTTGACAAAGCCTCCGTTTTTGACGCCGTTTGTGATCACGTGGCCTTTCATTGTCACCGGGCTGTACACAGTGCTTGACGGCAGAGGCACCCGGCCAGGCTGTTTTGAGTGTGCAAACATGCATTTGGCGAAAGGAAGCGACCGAAGCGGAAACGGCGGCGCCGAGGCAAGGCGCGTGTCGAAGCAGCGGCGGAAGTCTGCAGCGGAGAATTTGGCCGAATGCAAAACCAAGTAGTCAAGATGGATGGGCTCGATCAAGAGGCTCAGCACCGCATTAAGCACGCCCGTGTATTGCTTGAGGGCCAATTTGTCCGAGCACGACTTGGAGTACGACACCTTGCTATCGAGCCTGCCGGGCTTGGTTCGAACGAGGCCAACGTCGTGGAAGTTGGAACGGCCGCGGAGAAGTTTCTGCCGCTTCACCGAGCCGGCCCCGGCCTCGTCTTTGGGGTCGTCTTTGGTCATGACGCCCTCTTCGGCCACAGGGCGGTTCCAGCGGGCGCCAGCCGGGCACTCCACCATTGAGCAGTCGCCACATGGCGGCTCGGAGATGTAGAGCGCCAACGCCACCCCAGGACGCAAGGCGTGCTTCCCGTGCGGCGCCCGAGGCTTCTCCAAGTACTTCATCGGTGCTTCGCCCGAGAGCTCCAGCACAAGGTACTGGTTGAAGGCCCGGAGACAGAGAACTTCGGCGTGCAAGTCGTGCACGAAGGTGCCCTCCGAGAGGGCCCGAACCTCGTTGGGCATGGTCTTGACGCCGGTGGCGAGCGTCACCACGGAGGGCACGCCATCCTCCACGGCCACCACGGCCGCAAGCACCGTCCACTCGGCCACGCCGTTCAGCCGCACCCCGGGCTTAGCCGCCCGGAGCGGAACCCGCTCGAAGCAAGCGATAGCCTCGTCTGCAATCTTTTGTGCAAGCATGATGGATTGGAACCCTCCAGGAGGCACGGGTGTACGGTGCGCGTTCTCACCGCGCGGTCGACTCCACTTAGCTTAGCACGCCGCGCCGCTGGTACTCTGCACTGGGCACTACACCACACTGCTTGAGAGAGACAGCCTTATAAATAGAAAATATGGTGCTTCCCTGGAAGGACTAAAATATAAATCGGATCTATTTTAAAGGGTCCATAAGAGAAACGGGACATTCATTCCAGTCCTCTTTCCCCTTGAGGCCAAGTATCAAGGGTTCTGTTGTGATTTTACGAAAGATGGTGGCAAGTACAGAGCAAGAGTTGTAGCAAAAGGTTCCATCAAGTTGAGGGATGGAAGAGATGGACGCCTTCGATACAGTCATGTATTATGCAAACAAAGGTACTTTCAGCCACCAATCAAAATTGTGCATGACATGGACGGGAAAACAGCGTTTCTTAACAAAACGCTCTCAGAAGACATTCACATGAAACAAATACATGGGATGCCTAACCAATGCTGTGGGATGTATGCCTCGAAACTCAACACAGCTGATTACATGGCTTGAAGCAAGTTCCACTGAGTTGAAACCATGGTACATGAAAGCATTCAGAAAATGTGGCACGAGCTATCAATGAGACTTGCATTTGTTGCAAAAGGAATGAGTCCCCATTAGTCGTCTTAGCTCTGGACCATCTAGCAGGGCATGAAACAACAATGGGCCTATAAGTAGCGGAATGCTGCGCAGGACCTCCGGAAGGAAGTAGAAAAGCCCTCTTTGGTATTGATATTGAATGGGACATGGCCACACTAGAATCCTTCTTGAAGGTTGCATTGAATATTATTGAAGTTCGGCATGATCAGAGAAAACCTTGCGTGTTGACCCCAAAGGCTTTTAGGAACAAAAAGGGTGAAAATTTTGTGACGAGAACTGTAATTTCAGTTTGTTCGTTTTGACGACTTCATGCGAGTCTTGCAACACCTAGCACAACCTAGGATAAGACTAAATGGCAAAGCAGTATCTCCGATGCTTTGGGAAAACTGCTGCGTAATCTCACGAAATGCCAATAAAGTGGTGGAGTTTTGGCCAGTTTTCATATACGGACAACCCCTTTCTTTCAGAGATTCAACGAACACACTCTATAGCAGAATCAACCACAAATATCCATCCATCACTGCGCTCTTTTGCCGCGCACTACCACTGCGCGCTACCACTGCGCATTTCACTACACTTCTCTACTTCTACACTTCTACCACCCCCGCTGTTACTACAGGTTAACTGCCACGAGTCCTAGCCACTGCTTGAAAGAAGGTCACCGGGTGTCAAGCACTAACATTACCTATAACTGCCTTTTTGTGATATCACCCCTCGAAGCCCCTCTTCCGGTGCCAGCAAATCAATAAGGCGCTTCACCTTCTTGACATCGGAGCGTTTCCCAGCCAACACACAATTTCCAATAGCATCGGCAATTGCCACCGGATCATTTCCCAAACCATTGGACCCGCCTTTCAAATCGGAGATCAATTGGCCATTGTTGCCTGTCCATTGTTGCCTGACTATTGTTTCCTGACTATTGTTCCCAGACCTTCGGTTCCTTGGGCATTGTTCCTGACCGTCTGTTTAATTTGTTTTCTCAAGAGCTGAACGATTACGTGCCATTTCAACATTTGGCTGCATTTTACATTAATTCCCTTGACCGTCCGCTAATTGATCACATAGCTGAATCACGTATTAGTGACCTGCTCAACTGACGATCATTAACCTCATTGATTGCGTCGTACACTTTGGTGCCAACTACCCACATCCACTCTTTTTGAGCCTGCTCGCAAGATCAGATCGCCCCCAGCCACACTCACGGGATTAATATTTGGCGCAGACCCTGGAGTCAGTGATCTTTTACCCGGACACATATTGCCGAATCTATTGGTCTACTGAAATTTTTTACTTGAGTCTATTGATCTGCTCAACTTATTGCTGGGTCTCGATCATATCTTTTTTGGCGTTGAGAGACAATCAGTACCATCAGCCGTCGAAAACTGAACCAT
Source organism: Metschnikowia sp. UFMG-CM-y6306 (assembly GCA_009756535.1). Classification (NCBI taxonomy): domain Eukaryota; kingdom Fungi; phylum Ascomycota; class Pichiomycetes; order Serinales; family Metschnikowiaceae; genus Metschnikowia; species Metschnikowia sp. UFMG-CM-y6306. The sequence goes on along the minus strand of WFIW01000010.1, from coordinate 148,414 downwards.
GTCTCTAGCGGACGGCTCATTGACCCGCGTGTGGGTGCTATCGCTACCCCTCAAGGTGCTCCTCTTCACGGCATATCACTCCACGGATTTCGAGGTGCATCGCAACTGGATGGCCATCACTCATCAATTGCCGCTTGTGCAGTGGTATACGGACAAGACGTCGCAGTGGACGCTCGACTACCCGCCGTTCTTCGCCTACTTCGAGTTCGTGCTCTCTTACCTTGTGCCGCCGCTGGTGAAAGCCGATGGGTGCTTAGATTTGGTGCCGCTCGGCAACTACCTGCTCCCGACGGTATACTTCCAGAGAGCTTCGGTGGTTGTGTCTGAGTTGGTCTTGGTCTTTGCTCTACAATGGTACGTGGACTCCACCACGATGCTGGCGCAAAAAGCCCGTGCTAGGACCATAGCATGCAGCTTGCTCTTGTCGCCTGGGTTGTTCATCATCGACCACATGCACTTCCAGTATAACGGTATGATGTATGGCATCTTGGTGGTGATGATCAACGCCGCGCGCCTAAGGCGCCATGTGGTGTGTGCGGTGGCTTTCAGCGTATTGCTCTGCTTCAAGCATATTTACCTCTACTTGGCGCCGGCTGTGTTCATCTTCTTGCTTCGTGCCTACACGTTGAACATGGCCTACGACACCAAATTCGGCTTCTGCCATAACGCGATGCGTTTGGTCAAGTGGCGCCACATGGCCCACCTCGCCGTGGTGGTGCTTGGCATTTTCTCGCTTGCGTTTGCGCCATTTGTCTACCACGGCTTAGTGCCGCAGCTCCTAGAGCGGCTCTTCCCGTTTTCCCGTGGCCTCACGCACGCATACTGGGCCCCGAACTTCTGGGCAGTGTACTCGTTCATGGACAGGTGCTTGATCCAGGTGTACAAGCAAATCCCGTTGGCGCGGGTGCCGCTCCAGAAGATGCTTCACTTCAACCCGGCGTCGTTGGCGGTGTCGCAGCTCGTCAGCCTGTCGACGCGAGGACTCGTGGGCGACGTGGAGTTTCTCATTCTCCCAACCATCACGCCTAAGTTGACCTTCCTTTTGACGCTCTTCTACCAGGCAATGGCGCTTATCCCGCTCTTCATCCAGCCGAACTTCGAGCGCTTCGTGGGCGCCCTCACGCTCTGTGGGTACGCGTCGTTCCTCTTTGGCTGGCACGTGCACGAAAAGGCCATCCTCTTGGTGATCTTCCCGTGCCTGTTCCTCGTGACGCATGATCGCCGCTTGTTGAGCTCCTTCAACCTCTTGGCGGCCTGCGGCCACGTGTCGCTCTTCCCGCTCATCTTCACGTGCGAAGAGTGGCTCGTGAAGGTGTTGTACACGTTCTTGTGGCACCTCATGTTCTATTTTTTGTTTGGCAAGGCCGTGCGGTTGCCTACCCACTCCGCTTCCCACCACCACTTTTCGCTGTGGGACCGCGTGTCGTCGCTCTACATATTGGGCTTGATCCCCGTGACGCTCTTTGTGTCGTTGCTCGACCTCTTTGACCATCGGTTCGAGTTCTTGAAGAGGTTGGAGTTTTTGAAAATCATGATTGTCAGCGTGTACTGCGCGGTGGGCGTCATCAGCTCGTGGAACGGCTTCAACTGGTTGTACTTTGTGGATGAGAGCATTTGGGACCTGGGCTCCTCGGAAGTGACGAAAGAGTAATGGATGTTTCTGGCCGTGCTGGGCTGGAGGTGGAGTGTTTGTGGGAGTCCCCTGCCTGGCCATTGCTGCCCTGCAGCGGATCTGACATTTTGCCAGAAGCCATTGCTGCCCTGCAGCGGATCTGACATTATGCCAGAAGCCATTGCATCCAGGAGTAGAACTCCAACCGCTGTTGATGTATAGCAGGGACTGCATGAGAGGGTGCCCGAGATGTCAAGACACCATTGGTTAAAGAGCAAGCAAGAGCACGTGCTCCTAGAGGCTCAACGTCGAGTACCAGTCGAACCAGTCCAAGTCAATGGGACCAGTTGACTACCGGAGGTTGGGCACTAGCGATGCCGAGCATAAATTCGGCCAACCTTCGGAATTTAAAGAATGGGCACAGACGGGCCGAATGATGTTTTGGAAAACACTTTGAGATATACACATTCCGAAATGAATGAACTGAACGAAGATTGAAAGATTTGAATTCGAATGCTCCATATTCAAGGGAATGGACAGCAATGCCTAATCAGAGAATACTAGATTTGTCTAAAGAAGGTCACATGATTGACCCACCTGACTGGCCTACTTGGCCCTTGAATGGCCCTTGAATGGCCTAGTTGACTCATCTGCTCGAATGGCTTTTTTCACTAGTCTAGTGACTGGCCTTAGTCACTTGACCTTTGGACTTGTCCTTGGTAATCCCTGGTCTTTACCCTGGTGGTCCTGCTAATCTCCGCTTGTCACACTTGAGAATTCTCAAGCTTGATTCGCTCATCGACGAGCTTGTTTCATCCACGCCACGTTGTTGAGAAAGTTGGTTAGCTTGTCTCTCGTGTTTCATCCTCATGTCATCAATACTGCATGCGAAGAGGAATTTGCCCTCTATGCAACCTTTCAGAGGCACTTTCGGAGCCGAATGCAAATGCAAGAATTACTTAAGTGGATGCTCCTCTAGTTGGGGCGGCCCAAAATTCTCAACGATAGTGAGTTTATAATCGAGGATGCATGGGGCTCAGCACCCAATATCTAATCATTAAGTGCGTCTTTTCTCGTCACACTTTGGGCCACCACATTCCCAGAATCATCCTTCATATTGGGCACCACATTCCCAGAATCATCCTTCATTTTGGGCACCACAATCCCAGAATTATCCTCCAATTTGGGCACCACATTCCTGCACCAAGCCAACGATTACGCCGAGATGCCTAGGAGAAGAGCGGCACAATGCAGGAGATGAAGGACTTCTCAGGGTTCTGCCTTGATCTTGCACACGACATGTTTGAAGGTCAGATGTCCAAAGGAACCAGCGAGTTGAAGGAGGAGAACATAGATGTTGAGGCGGGGCTTCGGCCTTGAGCAGGGATTGATTACATGCCCATAGGTGTTAGATACCATGTAATGCCCTGTAGAAGCCTTCATCGCTGGTGACCGAGGCCCTCCTCACATGTGATTGAAAATGGAGTCAGGAAATAGTGCTTCCCAGTCTTCATTCACCAAGTTTGACGTCATCAACACTGGGGGCCCCCCGAAAAACTCATACGTCGATTGATCAAATTCCGCCATGTTGCCTTGATCCAGCAAATGCGCCGACGGAAGCAGATCGGGAAGACTGGCAAGTAATTGCACTCCATCAGCCAGTTCTGCCTTTATTACGGCAGATTCCAGCTTGCCGGCCAGCACGGGTACCAGCAAGGGTTCCAGTTCCAGCACGGAGTCCATCGTGGGGTCCATCTTGGGGTCCATCTTGGGGTCCATCTTGGGGTCCATTTTGGGGTCCAGTTTTGTGATGGGCTCTGCTTTGGGCTCCTTGGGCTCTTTGGCCTCTTTGGGATCCTTGGCCTCCTTGGCCTCCTTGGCCTCATCGAGCTCATCGAGCTCTGTGTCAGGCGTCGCTCGAGCGGTGCCTCTGCCAGTGAAATCAGCATGCTGGTTCTGGAGCCTCATCTCAATCATCTTATGTGACTTCTCCGCCAACCCCCAGGTCCTGGAGCACTCGCGTAACACGCCCAAAAAAAACCTCAATCTGTTTTCGCCGATGGAGTCTAGACTGGACGAAGTCAAGAGAATCACCGAGATGGAAAGGATGCTGCAGTACACCACAAATATAGAGGCATGGCAAAGGCCGTGCAGGCTGCGGAATTTGGTGATGGCAATGACTAAATCGTCAATGACATCGAAGCAGATGGTGGCCGGGAAAAGATGGGCGTTTTTCCGGCCCAACTCGGAGTCGTGGAACCCAACAAACGGCCGGTTGAGGCAGAGCAACAAAATGTAGAAGTAGAAGCGCACGCTGGAGATGGTCGGGTTGTCGGAGGTGAGCTCCAAGTTCAGGCGGTCCCAGTTGATTTCCGGGGGGAGGTTATTCTTCCAGTCCATGATCTGAGCATTGTACTCAAACAACTTCAGGAGCCGCAGCGAGAGGTTGTAGTCGTGGTGCGTGGAGCTGTCGTTGGTAAACACGTCGCTCAACATGTTGTCCAGGATTTTGATGAGGTTGATCAAGTACCTGAGGGGCACGGAGATGTTTGTGTCGGGAATGGGCTTGTCGGGGCCCTCGGGGTGGTGTGGAATGTACTTGTACTCGTTGATCCAGTCCAATTCAGGCAAGTCCTCGGAGTCGGGGATGGTTGCGTCGGACACCTTGAGAAGCGAGGGTTTGCCCAACACCAAGCTGATGAAGTGATCGGCCATGAAGCAGCCCCAGTAGATGCGGGACCGGATCGACACATCGAGGTCCTTGATCTTCTCCAGCGAACTCCTCAAAAACCACACCTCCGGGTTGAGCTGGAACCCGAGATCATAGCCCATCCGAATGGCGTTTCCCGAAAGCATCCAGCCAGTGGAGTAGTGGCCGTTGCAGATATCGTAGAACGCCAAGAGCAAGAAGCTCTGCACGGACGTGATGGAAGGGTTTTCAAAGTCCTGCAACAAGGCGCTTTTCGCCTCGCGGTAGTACTCGATGGAGTTGCGGTACACCTTTTCGTCCTTGGCCATGCGGGAGCCCAAGCTACACAAGCTTAACACGAGTACCAGCAGGCAGTAGTTCAGGTTGTCGTTGGACAGGAAGAAGTCGACGAAGAACGATTCCCGGAACACGAACATGTTGTGGCTCGGGTACTGCCACGTGAAGAAAAGACGGAGGCAGAGCAACACCTCGGGGTCTTTGGCCAACTTTTGGAGGATGCGCTTCTCCTCGCGCCCGTGCTGGGTGCTGGTGCCTGGGTTTAGGGGGCTGAAATGGTTCTGGTATAAGCTGATGGGCTTGTACGCCAACGGGACGGGGGTCTGAGCGGTTGCCGGCATGTTTCTTGGCGGTTCATTTTTTGGGTTCTCTTTAGGTTCATTTTTTGGATCCTCTCTTGGTTCATTTTTTGGATCCTCTCTTGGTCCCTTTCTTGGATCCTCTCTTGGATCCGTCCTTGGATCCTCTCGATCCGCTCTTATATCCTCTCTTGGATCCTCTCTAGGCGGCTTCTTCCTTGGCGGTTCCTCTCTTGGCTCCTCCGCCATGCCGGCGGGCTGGCCCAGGCTCCACAGACGGAGAAATCCGGCCCTGGCGCTGATGTACAGGACCTTCTCTTGCGGCGTTGGGAGCGCCTCCAAGTCGTCGAAAAACTCCGTAATCTCTTTGACCTGCCTCTCGAGTGACTGCACATATGTGGCCCTTGGCCTCTTTGTTCGCATGTCGCTGGAGAATTGCACACATTCGAGCGATAGTCGTACACAATTGGAGCAGGGGTTCTCGGCCGCGATGTTGCACTTGACCTTGCGGAGACGGCAGCCCTGGCAAGAAAGGGGTTTTTTGAGCTCGGGTCTCTTTTTAGGGTTGTTGGTGACGCTGGAGAGGGGCGGGTGCTTCACATCGGTTAGAACGTTTGTATCTGCGCGAGCCGACATGTGAAAGACACGGGGAAAAGGCTGGGAGCACCGATAAGACTGCTAGAAGAAGACGAGATGACTCTTTGGGTGGTGGAGGTCTTTGGCGTGGGAGGTGTGTGCGCTGTGGGGTGGTGGCTTGATGACGGACTGGTGTTGATGTTGGGGGAGCGCGTACTGCATACAACCGCGCCCATGCATACAACCGCGCCCATGCATGCTTGACTTCTACATGATGCCACCGGGTCACTGCCTGGATTGATAATGCTATGTAGCCAAGGCCGCATTAAATAGTGTATTGAGCTTGGCTTGTTTGAGTCGACCCGACTCTGACTCGTCTGTCTCCGGCTCGTCTGTCTCCGACTCGTCTGTCTCCGGCTCGTCTGTCTCCGACTCGTCTGTCTCCGACTCGTCTGTCTCCGGTTCAGCTGTCTCCGGCTCGTCTGTCTCCGGTTCAGCTGTCTCTGAATCGTCCCTGTCTCATCTCAGGCTCTAACTTCTGCCTTACTCAATGGCAAAAAGAATCTGGTACGTCGTGTAAATCACCGCCATGACTCCAACCACAATCAAAATGTAGTCAAAAGCCTTCAACACATCCCACTGCCTTCTTCCTCTCTTGTAAGTCTTCAAATGGATCAAAGGAGGATAGATGTACACCAACGGAATGCAAGCAAAACACCCATTGAGACTGACAAACTTATCGATGTTGTTGGCATTGGCATAGGCCAAGAACGAGATGGAAACCACAAAGATGGCCCGAAACAAGTTCTTCATCCACTTGATGTGCGGGTTGTACTTTCCTGAAGTATGGTAGAGTCTGCCTTCTGACGAGCTCCTTTTGTGGTTCTTTGGAATGAAGAGCGTGGAGTTGAAGATGAGCGATTCGCCGATCTTGATGGCCGGGAAGAGTTGCAACGGCCCGGTCAAGAAAACCGCCACCGAGTACAACACCGTGATCAGCTGCACGGCCGGGTTTGCTTGGGGCAAGTTCAAGATGATGATGGACTTGACCTTGTCGCCGAAAGCAGAGTAGCCGACCACGCCGATCATCACAAACAACGCCGTGATGGAGATCATCGAGGCCAGCAACACCCAGGGAAACCGCTCGGGCCGTTCCATGGAAGCCTCGATGGGAAGGATGAGCCCGATGCCTTCGAAAGACGTCACGGCCACGCCCACCAACATGGACCACGTGCTGGGGTTGAAGTTGACGATATTGGGCCCGGGCCCGTGCTGCACCAACTGCAAGCCCAGGAACCAGAAGATAATCACCAAGCCCACCAAGATAAACACCGAGGACGTGAACGACGTAAACGACAACTTGGTCAAGTCGCGGATCAACACCAAGGGGATGAGCAAGATACACTGAATCAACACCATGGTCCGCTCGCTAATGTACACATGGAACAAGCTGCCCGAAAAGCTGATGATGTTTTCTGCGGCGAAGAGAATGTAGGTGGCCACGAAGCCAATCTGCGAGATGATGATTGACACCATGATGGAGTACTTCAACGGCTTGCCGTACGTGAGGTACCCCAACTCACCGAACGACGATTTGCCGAGCACTTTCTTGCTCTTGATCAAGATGATGTAGCAAAGAAACGTGAGGAAGCCGAAAGCCGTCATCGCAAGCGTGGAGAACAAGAGGCCACCGTTGTGGAAGGCCTTGGGCAAGAAGAGCACGCCCGAGCCCACCAACGCCTTGAACAAGAGGAAAAACGTTTTGAGCTGCGACGCCGTGCCCTTTGGCGAGTCTCTGCGCTTCCTTGGGCGTTTTTGGGGAAGCGACGGCACTCGCTCCTGCATCAACGCCAGCTCCTCATCAAACACATCCTCAAAGCGGCCCTCGTCATCTGGGGCGTCGTCAGTCTCCTCTTCGTCGTCGTCATCATCCGCAAAGTCCTCGCCCGCAAAGTGGCCGTAGATGCTGAGAAACTCCACAAAGTTGCGCGTGAGGAAGTTGGGCGGAGCCTTGTTCTGCTGCAACGAGCGGTTGATGAGGAACTCGCGCCGGAATCCACCCGGCACGTTGATATCGCTGGCGGCAGACTCACGGCGGAGCTCCGAGCGCAAGTCGGAAAACGAGCTGGACCGAGTCATGCGACGCTGATCCGTCTTGGCGGCGTGGCCGATCTGGGAGTGCAAGTAGCGGGCCACGTCGCCGCCCTGCATCTTGAGCTGGTCCTTGGGGTCGGCCAAGTGCTTGCTGGCGGTTTTGTAGTCGGCGGCGTTGGCCTGGCCGATGTTGTTGAGGAGGGACGCGTGTTCGTCGTAGGACCCTGAGTCTGCCCGAGCCAGCCAGGGGCCATCGGCTTTCTTGCCGGAAGCGTCGGACACCGCCGAATGGACCAGCGTGTTGGAGCCCGTGCCACCAGCGGATGTTTTCAGGGGCGACCTGAAGGTGGAATTGCTCGATCCGGGAAACGACTGCCGGGAGGTCATGGCGTCGTGCAAGTGCTGCGGTGCAGGTGGAAGAGGGAGTGGAAACGATGCAAAACCAGGCTGCGCAAGAGGACCCTGGGGAGTGTGGAGATGGGGATTTGGGGACGTGAACTGGGAGCAGATGCGCCGATGACTCAAGGTTGGTGGGTTCGCGGCCAGAGCCACACTCACCGCTGGCATTCCCAGATGTCCTGCACAGAAGCCGCGATTGCCGCGACTGCGCGCTCGGTGCACGGATGCGAGATGAACGGATCGGAGGTGCACGGATGCGAGGTGCACGGGTGCGCGGGCGGCAACTCCATCGGCTCGGCCTCGCACCGGCTCGGCCCCATGGCACTGCTGATTCTCGATTCCGTAGAGCAGCCACGAAACTTCAACCCGCAGCCGGCGCCGTTCGGGCTCCTTGTGCAGGACCTCTTCCTTAAACTCGAGGCCACCACGCCCGAGAACAAGGCGCCCTTTGCCACGGTCTCGGGCAAGAAGACGCACATCATCGAGCAATTCATCCACACATGGCGCACGCATTTCGGCCCCGACCTCCGGGACGCCGTGCCGCTCATTTTCCCCAACCGGGATCCCCGCAAGTACTTCATCAAGGACGTGGCGCTTGCTCGGCTCGTGACGACCATGCTCGGGCTCCAAAAAGGGTCCGCGGACCAGATCATCATCCAGAACTGGAAAAAGAGCCACCTCCAAAAGTCGCGATTGGCCGGCGCCGGTGAGCGGCACCAGTTGCGGGATTTTCCCATGATCGTTTCGCGGATCATGCTGCGACGCCGGGACAAGTCGGCCCCGGTGAAGAGCACGGTGACGGTGGTGGAGGTCAAGCAAGTGTTGGAGCGGTTGAGTGAGCACGGGACGGCGCGCACGCAAGCGGAGATCTTGGGCCCGTTTTTGGCGCGGCTCACGATCGAGGAGGTGCGTTTTTTCTTCCTGATTCTTTTGAAGGAGCTGATGTTGTCTTTTTTCGAGCGGGTGTTCTTGACCGCGTGGCACCCGGACGCATACGAGTTGTACAAGGTGTGTAGCGACCTTGGCCGCGTGGTCGCAGTGCTCAGCGATCCTGCACGGCGGCTCGCGCCGCGTGACTTGCACATCCAGCCGATGCACCAGTTCATCCCCCAGCTGTCCAAGAAGCTCGACATCTCGTACGGGTCACTCTGCACGCGGATGGCCGCAAAGTTTGAGGGCACCGACGAGCTGCTCCGTGCAGTGTACGATGCCATGGGCGCCCCAGGCAAGTTTCTCATCGAGGAGAAGATCGACGGCGACCGCATGCTCATGCATATGCACCACGGCCGCTTCCGGTGGCACACGCGGCGCCGGCGCGACTATACGTTGGTTTACGGGGAAACCGTGCATATCGGCGCATTGACGAAGCACTTGAGTGCAGCGTTCCACCCCAACGTGTCGCTGGTGGTACTCGACGGCGAGATGGTGGCCTGGGACAAGGACCGCCACGTCATTCTCCCCTTTGGCACGTTGCGGTCGGCGGCGGTGCAGGAGGCCCTCAAGCAGTTTGACGTGATCGATGTCTATGAGGGAAACAACGCGTGGCCGTTCTACCTTGTGTTCGACATTGTCCACTTGAACGGCCACGACCTTTGCAACCTCCCGCTTTTCTACCGCAAGCACCTTCTCTCGCAGGTGCTTTGCCCGGTGCCGCATCGCTTGGAGCCGCTCCAGTGGGTGTTGGCGCTGCAGCCGCATGACTTGACGCGCAACATGCAGCGCATCGTGTGCGAGCACAACGAGGGGATCATGGTCAAGTCGCTTCTTTCCAAGTATCGTGTGGCCAGCCGCGAGCTGACGTGGATCAAGGTCAAGCCCGAGTACCTCGAGGATTTCGGGGAGAATTTGGACTTGGTGGTCATCGGCAAGATCGGCCGCGTCAAGACCACGTACATGTGCGGCTTGCGGGACGAGCGTGAGCCGGGCGCGTTCCTATCCTTTTGCTCCGTGGCCAACGGGTTCCTGGCGGCGGTGTACCGGCAAATCGAGTCACGGCTCTGCACTATGTGGGTGGACTTCGTGCAGACGCCGCCGCCGGCGCACCTTGTGCAGTTTGGAACCAAGAAACCCGACTTTTGGATCAATCCGGCCAACAGCATTGTGCTTGAGATCAAGGCGCGGTCCATCCAGGTGACGGCCGAGTCGCCCTACGCGGCGGGCTCCACGCTCCATAATCTCTGGTGCCGGTCTGTGCGCGACGATAAAGGCCCCGAGGAGTGCGTGACTTTGCAGGAGTACCGCGAGCTCCTGGCGCACCACCTGCAAGACACACATAAGAAGCAGACGGTGAACCGGGACCTCCGCCTCGTTCACAACTCCGTGTATGAGCGGTATCCACCCGAGCCATTGCACACGCAGATTCCACTGGTGTCGGGGTTGTTCCGGGGATTGACGTTTGTGGTGTTGACCGACGCCCGCCATGCAAACGGCCACGTGGACGGTGTGCAGGACACACACCTGCTTGTGAAACAGCACGGCGCAGAAATCCACCTCGACCCGCGGGCCGACACGTTGCATGGCAAGCGCATGGTATTGATTGGCGACGTGGAAACGCCCAGGGTGCAGTCGTTGGCGGACGAGGGATTCGACATTGTGCGGCCGCAGTGGATCTGGGAGTGCATACAGCAGGGCCGCTTGGTGGGGCTTGAGCACCAGTTCATGTTTCGGGTGTCGAGTCGCCAACTCCGCGCCGCAATGCGCCACCGCACGGATGCTTTTGGCGATAGCTACACCGTGGCTGCCAAAGACAAACAACAGTGCCTCGCGGACTTGATGAAGATCGAGCTCAAGCACGATTTGAGCGAGGCCAGCTTGGCCGCCTGTGTGCAGGCCACACCTGTGCCGCTTCACCGGCTTTTTGGCGGCATCAAGTTTGCGGTTTTCTGTGGCTCTGCCCCGCGGCAAAGCGGGCGGCTAATTGAAGGACAGACGGAAGGGGATGAGCCGGGGAACAAATGGAAGCAAGGGAATGCGCCGGGGAACGGATGGAAGCAAGGGAATGAGCGGCTGACAGATGAAGCGATGGAACAGAACATTGGGCGGCGGGTTGAGCGGCGGATCGAGCGATTTGGAGGCTCGTTGAGCAGCTCGTGGCTCGAGTGTGGGTACATTGTGATACCAATGGGGGCATCACGGCAGCAGCGCGCCCAGCACGTGCGGGAATGGCTCGCAGGCCAATACAAGGAGGGTGTTCGGCTTGCGTACATTGTGGGGGAGGCTTTTGTGAATGACAGCATCCGGGAGCAACGCCTCGTGGAGGTTGAGCCGTACGTCATGTGACGGCCGGCATACAGCAGATGGTCTGCACGGCGGTCAGTGCTTTCTTCTTTACGTGAGAGTGCAATCTTCTATACGTGGTGCGCTCTTCTCTACGTGGTGCGCTCTTCTCTACGTGAGAGCGCATGGGAGATGCAGGCGGAACTACGTTGCTGAACAATGAGTGTTCAGAGCAGGCTTGGAAGCCGGCAGCGGGTCTGAGTGGTATCTGAAATAGCATATGCAACACGGCGGCCGGTCCTGTTTAGGAATCCGCGCGGCTGATCCCTAATGTGTTTTCCAAGTGGCGAGGCCATGGGCCCCAGTTTGAGAAGGAAGATGCCGGCGGGTATATCGAGTAACGAGGGGGGTAGAGAAGGCGACATAAGGCGACTAAGCAACATAAAGCGACATGTCGACATACAGCGACAAAGCAATATACAGCGAGAAAGCAACATGCAGCGACAGGGCTACATACTGCGATAGAGCAACATACAGCGACAGGGCGACCAGGCAACATGAAGCCACATGGAGCGACATGAGCAACAATGGGAATCTGGCCATATCGTCTAAATGACGCCGGCGTGACATTGGCGACATTGGGCCGCATGCAACCATGAGAGGTGATGACGACATGTGGAATCGCGGCAAGGAGTGGCGCATGCGCGGAAGCGGCGTATGTGCCCTGGCCTGCCGCTACTGTGCAGTGTTCCGTCGCATGGTGAATTCTCCGACATCCTCAACTATCTGGGTGTTTTGATTGGTAGACCAGGTGAAAGGCTGACTTTCCGCGAGAAACTGCAGGCTGCATGCAGGCTGCACACCTCCTGCAGGACTGGTCTTTGTTTTTGCGAGCCCAAAGAAGTGCCGGATAAACGTGATGCCAGTCTTGCTTGGCACAAGTCTGCAAAAGCCTAACGGGCCTGGAAAGAGGCGGGTATGAATAGGGCGCCATTTCTTTGAGGCACCAGTGCCACCCGTTGTTCCTTTGGTGGAGAAGGGGGGGCACTGAGCCGGGGGGAGGAGACCCCCGCACGCACCGACGGCTAGGAATGCGTGGGGTTTTTCCGGAGTGCGCCAGGCGGGCTTGCGAAAGCCGCGGCCCTAAGCTCATGGTGACATTGCAAAAAAAATGTCCGCTCCTAAGGGCGAGCAAGCGGCACCCGCGCGCCTGCGCACAAGTACCCCGGAGTCCTAAGTTGCGGTTCGCTCGTAACCGCGGGCGTCTCTAATCGGCGCCGCATATTAAACCCATGGGGGGCCCGCAATCTCCAACCCCCAGCCGTTCTTTTCGCCATGCTTGCCGCCACCATCCTGGACGATTTTGTCTTGCACCGCCACCACCCTTTCTGGGAAAACATCGACTACACTTCCAAGCGCAACATCCCGTTCTTCCAGTTGCACGCGTGCTGGAAGGAGAACTCGGGCCTTCGAGCCGCCAAGGCGCTGTCCGAGGTGGACCCCCGCCGCTTGGAAAACATATCCTGGCGCAAATGGAATAAGCAGTTGTGGCACCTTGCCGAGCTTCCCCCCTCTGCCATCAACTGGAACAAGGACCAGGACATCACGTGGCTCTACGGGCCAAAGTACCTTGCCATCACATACCAACGCGACGACGAGCGGCCGCTGCTTGTGATGCCCGAGGATGCGCTTGCCTCGGATACGGAAGGCATGCCGGAGCTTGAGGCCGACGACAACTCGTCGGTGATATCGGAGTCGTCGGCCAGGCTGTGCGGCGCGGACGCCGTCAACGGCGGGTACTACCACTTGAAGCCTGCGTTGAAGGAGACGGGCCACCCGTTCAAGTCCGACAAGTGCCTCTCGGCCGAAAAGAAGCGCCGCAAGTCCGTCAAGTTCAACTACATTGTGAACTCGCGCGAGATTGTGAATGGCTACAAGTTTGACTACGACATTTTGGACGCGCTGTGTTTGTAGGCACTGCCGGGGCCGCCACTGCAGGACACTGGCGGACAAAATAGCATTAGACCAGCGAAGCTGTACCATAGTAGAATAATGTATGCATTAGACCAGCGGGACCGTAGTAGAACAATGTATGCTTTAGACTGGCGGGCGAGAGAACGTATGCATTAGAGCGGCGGAGAGATTATGCACTAGAGCAGCGGGCCGTAGAATGTATGCATTAGAGCAGCGGGCCGTAGAATGTGTGCATTAGAGCAGCGGAACTATGGGGGTGTACTGGCGTACATCCACGATGGCACGGGAACGCTCTACGTAGCAAGGCACAGGGGCCCTGGTCCCTGGGCTCGTCCTGGGTGGAGGTTCACGGTGAAGGTTTGCAGCAGTGCATGGAGATGCGCATGATGTAGAGCATGGTGGGGGACCGCCGGGTCCTGTGTGCAGACTTCGGCATGGAACAGAGTGCCGTGCGTGCGCGGGGGCCATGTGCCGGTGCGTTGATTCGGTGCTTGCGTCCATGAGAATAAAGGCCACGGCCCTACCCATCCCCCGGACCCGGCCATGGGACGCCTCTTCCAGAATGCTGCCTGCCCACTGGCTTCGGGCTAAATGTTCCGGTCCCCTGCTTACTGAGGGAACCTGACGCTGGGCCGTGTATCTGGCACGTTGCATTAGTTAGCCGCGGAATACGCACTGGTCCACAGAGTGCGTGTGGGCGGTGCGCATGCAGACACAACATACCGCACCTTCTTGTTGAGGGAGCTGTAACAGGTGTTACAGCGGCTGTAAGGGGAATTACAGCGGACGCGAAAAGAGCTGTGCCAGGTGGAGCGCAGACAAAGTGTCCATTATCGCTACTGTCCGCGCATGATCAGTGCATTGCCAGCGCATGATCAATGCATTTTAGGTGAAGGTGGCAAGAATGTGATCGGTGGTGGAAAATTTCAGCGCTCGCATTGGGTTCGTAAGGGTGAGATGGGTCGTAAATGTCCCCATCAAGTGATGGGTTGCCAATAGTGGTAACTCGTAGGGAGGGGAAGCGCACGCGGAAGGCACATACAGCAAACACCACATCATGGTGCCTTTAGAGAAAATTTTTGAGTTGTGGAGTACAGAATAGCAGCGTGCTCAAAGTTTTCGCACCAGGTTACTGAAAACGGAAAGATAGGGCCGTGCGTGCATAGGGGCCGGCCCCTATCGCCGAGTCCCCACCAGAATACCCGCCATGCAGCATGTTCTTCGATGCGTGCCGCCGGGGTACGCGCATTCCGAGGGCTTTGGTGATTCCATACACACATGCCTCACTCCAGCGCCTGACACCCGTGCCTCTCGCAGACACCCGTACCCTACGCCCAGCGTGAGGTCTTCCCCTAGTTTTGGTCTCTTATGACCTGCTTTAGTCCCAAACAAAATTATAACTTCATGTCAATGTGGATTAACGTCAACGTGACTTTAAGTTAATGAATCACGCCAACCTGCCCATCACCAGACCCAAAAGGCGGGCCGTTTCCCCTTTGGGCTCTTGACTTGGGTTTTCAAGCGGCGGCGCTTACGTTTGGAGCTTGCCTGGACTTCTCTTTGAAGTTATCAATGAACTGGCGATGAGAATTCTTTTGTCGTTCCTGGTTTTAACGGTTTCGGTTTCTCCTTGTCGTTTTCATAGTATCTTATGATTTTTCCATGGTTTCATGGGTTTCATGGGTTTCCCTGATTTCTCCGGGCTTCTCATTAGTTTGCCGAAGAATCTTGAATGCATTCACGACAATCGGGGCCTTTGAAAATGGCAGGGTCGAGCTGAATGCAAAGCCTCCATTCACCAAGGCCGCTTGATCGATGATGGTTCCCTAAGAGAGGCCCTTGCCAGTGAGTGCATCCAAAAGATGTCAACTAGTATCAAGGATTTGGCGAACCGGCCGTGCGCAAGAAGTCGGTTCAGTTGGGGCAGGAAAAGAAAGCACCTCTGATGCCTGCATTTTGGCATCTTTGTTTTCTGGTGTACGCATGGCTGTGATCGGCATCGGTACCATGGTTATTGGGTGCAAGCTTCACCTAGGAGCTTCACCGTAACGTAGCATGACACAATCCTAGGAGCATCCCAAGTAGTTTGGATTCCGCCAAACAATAAAGGGAAAGTAGTGCGTATGCCGGCGTCCCTTGGCCCGAGAAGACTATGAACGGGTGCATGCCAGAAAGGTGCCACTGTTGTCCAGAATAGCACCACTAATGTCCAGAGATATAGCACTTATACCCACGAATATAAGCCGATAGTAATTGGCTAGTGAATTCCCCTGTTCATGGTTTGGCTGAACAAAATGGCCTGACGGCCTTGCGGCGCAACATACCCCGAGCACAGAGGCAGATGGCCCGCCGATTTAGACCTTCTTCTGTCTCCTCGTCACACGCAGCACATTTCTGTAGTCGTCGCAGAGAATTATCATCCGGGGTTCCCGGTTGCCTGTTGCCCTGGAGAATCATTGAGACCTCAATCATCACCACACATCCACAGTCAACAGCAATGTGAATCATGTAATGCTATTTGCCAAGGAGCCTCTGGGGGATAAAGCGGTGAAAGCAGAAATGCACACCATACGCGTATCGCACTGAGCTCACCTCCTCGTCCTCCAGCGTTGGTTCCAGAGGCTTCTTTGAAATGGAGCGATTGTCGAACGCCCCAATGGAATATGCAGATTGGGACAACGGCAACAACAGCCCTTAAGTAGATTATTCCGGCTTCCAGGGACCGGCCCCTGGATATTTGCCCTTTGAATTATGAGTTTTTCGACGCTCGCTTTAATAGATTGCAAGGTGGCGGCTCGAGAAAGCACTTCAGAACAGATGTGTCCACACATTTCCCCAATACTTCTTCTGGAACCTTTTAAGAGTTTTCACACTTTTGCAGTTTGTAAGACCCAGATAATGAGCATTGGCCGCAAAGAGGAGTCAGGATGCAACTGGTCACGCATGTTCAACAACAATCAAGCTTCTTGATTGGCTGGTTCACGACCCCACTGATGACTAGTATTTCCAGGCACTCAAAGTCAACGTGGTCTCTCAAAATCAACGTGGTCTCTCAGAATCAACGTAATCTCTCTATATGTGGTCTCAATAAATCAACGCCGCACCCTCACATATTGTCAACGATCGCCAGCTCATTTGTCAGCTCATTTGTCAGCTCAATATCAATTGTATCCCTGCCTTCCATTGTCGCGCTTCACGCATTCTTTCGGCTCGAGCAAGTTAGTATCGATGTTCCCCGTCATTATGTCCCAATTTCTCCCGCTTCAGGTTCCTGTTCTGGAATTATGCGCGACTCAGAAACATTGCCAGGCTCCTGGATGCCCGGCGCCTGATTAATGTCCGGCGCCTGACTGATGCCCTGGAAGTCTGTCTCCGGGTCAGCGCCCCTCATATCGGTTGTGTTGGCGTGGCGTGCACGTTCGCCCAGCCCATGAGGCCGCTTAGTATGTTCTCGGGCAAGTTCGGGATCGGACCGGACCTCATGGTCCTTGGGCCCCTGCCCACGCTCCGCCGCCAAGCCCTTTTCGGCGGCCTTTCGGAGCGTCCTGAGCGTCCGAATATCGTTCATGGTCAGAATGTTCTGGAGCAAGAACTTGTCGTGGAGTTGCAAAAGAGCCGAGAGGGGCTGGCTCATGCGCCCAAGCGACCTGGCTAGGCCTTGGCAGTATTCGGGCTCCTCGGGGATATGGTGGTGTGTTTCAGATTCCATGGCTTGGGTGCGCAGGAGCGCGCCCGCGAGGTGTATTCCTGGTGCACGGGTGCCTGCTAGGCCTGCGGTGTACGGGTCGCACGCGCGGGGGCTCACGCGGATGGCGAGCTCCAACCCCGTGCTAGTGAATGCCCCTGCTGGAAGACGAGCTCGATGACGATATCGATCTAGGTGCTTTGGAATGCGCCAAGAAAACCCCTCAAGCTACCAGCTCGCGTGCAGTTGCTCCGCTGCCGCCGGCCACCCTTACCCGCCACGCCCTTGACCCCGAGGCCCTCCAAACATACATTTACCCTACAAACCTTCCCATCAGAGACTACCAGTATAACATCGTGGCTCGGTGTTTCTACCACAATACATTGGTGGCACTTCCGACCGGTTTGGGAAAGACGTTTATTGCCAGCACGGTTATATTGAACTTCAATCGCTGGTTCCCCAAGCTGAAGATCATTTTCATGGCTCCTACCAAGCCGTTGGTGGCACAGCAAATCAAGGCGTGCTGTGGAATCACCGGGATTGAGGCGTCAAAGGTGGCCATTCTCCTTGACAAGACCCGGCGCAACAGGGCCGACATCTGGGCCGACAAGCAGGTCTTCTTCACCACACCTCAGGTGGTGGAGAACGACTTGGCTGCAGGCAGCGTGGACCCCAAGTCCATCGTACTTCTTTTGATTGACGAGGCCCACCGGTCTAAAGGTAATTATGCCTATAACAACGTGGCGCGGTTCATCTCGCGCTTCAACTCCAACTTCAGGATAGTGGCCATGACCGCCACGCCGTCGTCCACCGTGGAGGGAGTGCAGGAAATCATAGACAATTTGAAGGTGTCCAAGATGGAGGTCCGTACCGAGCGGAGCATCGACATCTTCCGCTACCTCAAGAGGAAGACCGTGGAACGAGTGTTGGTGGATACGAGCGACGAGGTGGCCTATGCTATGGACCTTTTCGGCGAGGCTGTTCTGCCGATCTTGAAGCTAGCAAATGAAAAGCAGGTGTACGAGGTGCGTGACTTCAGGCATATCAATCACTTCACGGCCATAGATACCCAGCGACGCATCTTGGCCAACAAAAACATCCCCGAGGGCTTGAAGTGGGCAAACCACTCGATGCTCCTGATTTTGGCCATGGCGGGCCAGTGCATAAATCGGCTCAACCTTTACGGAGTGAGGTCCTTCTACTCATACTTTCTGGAGAAACACGCGGAGTTCACCGCCAAGTTTAACAGCAAGAAGTCTAAAACCTCCATGGCAGCCAAGCTCCATTTCCACCCTAGCATCAAAAAATTGATGACCTTCTGCGAGGCGCAGGTCCAGAAGCCGGGGTTTTTGGGACACCGCAAGCTCGAGATTGTGATCCGCGAGCTCCAGCTGTTCTACCAGGAAGCCGCCAATCCGGACTCCCGTGTGATCGTCTTCACAGAGTTTCGCCAGTCGGCCCTCGATATTGTGCGTGCCATTGAAGCCAACCAACAGGGCGTGAAGCGCTTGAAACCACACATCTTCATTGGTCAGGCCAAAGAACGCGATAGATTTGACGAAGAGGTATTTCTGAGCAAGGGAAAGGAAAAAAAGCCAAAGGATCCCTCCATGTCTTCATCTGAGCAGGCTCAAATCTCCGGCATGAATCAGAAGCTCCAGAAGGAAACTATCAAGCAGTTCAAAAAGGGCACGTACAATATCTTGGTGGCCACATCCATCGGCGAAGAGGGCTTGGACATTGGAGAAGTGGACCTAATTATTTGCTACGACTGCACTTCTTCGCCCATCAAAAACATCCAGCGGATGGGTCGCACAGGCCGAAACAGAGATGGCAAAGTCTTGGCGCTTTTTTCAGGTAACGAGGAGACCAAGTTCGACAAGGCTATGGGCGGCTATGAGTACATCCAGCAGCATATCATGAATGGAAACATGGTGGATTTGCACGAGCAAG
This sequence comes from Metschnikowia sp. UFMG-CM-y6306, assembly GCA_009756535.1. NCBI lineage: Eukaryota > Fungi > Ascomycota > Pichiomycetes > Serinales > Metschnikowiaceae > Metschnikowia > Metschnikowia sp. UFMG-CM-y6306. Next base: position 129,620 of record WFIW01000010.1, on the reverse strand, counting down.
TTCGGGTGATTCCTACCGATTTTGAGCCCAAGGTGGTGGAGGCGTTTATCGAAATCCCCGACGAGAACGTGGAATTAAAGAACGAAGACGACGAGGACGAAATTATCAAAATCGCCTCCAAGTACATGGCAAAGCCCTCGCAGGCATCCAAGAGGAGTAGCAAGAAGCCTTCAAAATTGGAAAAACGCTTCTTCATGCCGGACAATGTTGTGACAGGGTTTCAGCTGGCCAGCTCCGTTCTCAAGGGCGACGAGCAAAGGGTCCCGGATTTGTTGGATAAGCTTCTCGACTCTGATGTGGATGATTTCGAGGATCTCCAGGATGATCCAATGTTTAACACGCAACAGGCACTTACCGATCGAACACACGAGGATGCGGCTCAAGAAGTTGGGAACTTCAAAAGACAAGCAGAGGTCACGAGACAAGATGAGGCTACGAGCTCGATGTCGAGATCCACCGATTCGCTCGGCACCAAGAGAGGGCCAATTGACTCGGAAGTGGCAGGGAACAAGAAAGCGAGAATAGGGGCGGAACGAGAGAGGAATCACAAGCTGACGGACGGATCTGAAAGTGAACAGAAGAAAGACAATTCGAGTGGAGAATACAAAGTGCTGGCTAAACTAGGGTCTAAACTCGGTTCGAAAGTTGGGTCAAAAGTTGGGTCAAAATTTGGGTCAGAAGTTGTGCCAGAATTTGTGCTGGAAGTTATGGCGGAGGTAGGGCCTGAAAATACAAATGCAGAATCGTCGGAAATGAAGATTTCTGAAACCAAGGAAGATGTTGAAGAATCTGAAACCAATATGCAACTGACCGATGCGACTAGGAAATTCAAGGGAGTGATTTCGAACACTACTTTCAGCAATGATTCCAGCGATGAGTTCAGTGACGATGATGAGATTTTAGCCCTTGTTCGTCGAACACAGTCCTTCGATAAAAGCGTTCGGGAAAAAGGAGAAAATTCTCGTCCCACTGAGCCAGGAGAGGAGCAAAATAAAGAAGAGAAGGTACCTGAAAAAAAAGGCCAGCCAGCCAATGAAGCCAATGAAGCCAATGAAGCCAATGAAGCCAATGAAGCCAATGAGATTCACAGAGCTTCAGTGCATGTGGTGGCAGACTCAGATGGTATCCTTACCAAAGAAGAGGTGATGGAGTTGTACATGAACTACTACACACCTTTGGATCCCCGCGACATGAAGAACTGCTACGTGCCCAGCAATGTGAGCCAGGAAGCAGAGGTCACACACACCTCACGGGCACTTCGGTTCCTAGCGTTCCACGAGAAGATCCGCCGCCCAGTAAAGAATCTCGAAAGCAATCAGGACAAAGCAGCATGAGTGAACATCTGCGGAGCCAAGATTGTTGAAGCGTGCCAACAACAGAGCGGTAGAAATTTACTCCTGGGACACGTGCCTACGTTATTTTTTGCTTTGCAGAGAGGGTTGTGCTCCCCACGATATAAGCACGTCGTTGAATTTTGCAATGCACCGAGGTATGGTGCTTCACGACAGCCGCTCAATTCCTACCGTCTCGATATCCATCGCCCCGATCTCCCATTGGCTTGGGTCAACCCCGTGATCCGTTGAAATCCACAATGGCTCATTTTTCCTGAGCAGAGAAGAATTCTCCATGAACCTGAGCAGGCACATCCACCTCAAAGCATCATTTTCTGCAACAACTGCCTTCTGAAGCTTTCCGTTTCATGAAGAAATCGAGGAGTTGTACTATAACCATCACACCCCCATTCACATCCATATCGATATTCTGGTGATGGTTTAGGAGTGGAAGGGTATTTAAGCCTTTCAAAATGGACATGCGGCAACCTGATCAAGATTTCGCACATGCGCCATCGAAAGGAAACAAACCACTCCTGGTTGTATTGTGGTATGATCGGACCGCCAGAATTTCCCCTCGAAAATGCTTTCACTGCTCGAGAAAGACCGCACGCGATCTTCTAAAAACGTGCAAACCTTTGGATTAGGTTCCACGTGTCCGAGAGTTTCACTTCTAGAACTTGCATGAGGACTAATTCATGTGGGTCTGGCATTGGCGGACATTTTCATATGTTCAGCCTCCATTATATAGCGGTAGTCTGGTGAACCGGGTCGCGGCCCTTTTTGTATCAGAGTGGGCCGCCTGTAACTGTCCCTGTAGAAGATCGGTGGCTTTGTTAGGGCAACGGCTTGATTGGGAGACGCCGTCTCGTTGGGGCCCTTGGCTTGGGCCGTGCATCACGTGACCTGCCACCACCGAGGGGTTGCGGGCTGCATTCCATTCGTGCAGGTTCATTGCCTGCATACCAGGGCGATTACCCGGCTCGCACCCTTATTATATAAAGCCCAGCGAGCGCCCGCTACCTGTTTTTTCCTCATCTTTATGCAGGGGCATTACGTGTATCAGTGAGGATTTGTCCGAGATCATGTTTTTGCTGGTTGAAAACTATAACCTGACAGCTTCTTGGGACCCGGCTCGCCGGGCCTTAAGGGAATTTTTGGACTCCTTTGTGGCTGGCACTTCTTGAAGGCCGCCTCAGCCTTTTCAGCCTTCTCTGCTTAGTTGAGGCCAAGTACTCAGAGATAGGATGGGAGGTCGAGGTGCGTGGCGAAGTCCGTTCCTGCCACTCCGGGGGCCATGGCTGTCCAACCTTGCCGCCTTCTGCCTCGCTCGGTGACGATTCTAGCAATTGCATCTTGAGCTGGATACATTGGATCGATTTTTATTGGACTCTGTAATAGGCCATAGCAACCGAGGTTTTATTTGAGTACGGTGCCACCAGGAAATCCTATGGTGTCATTGTAATTATCGACCTTGACATTTCCGACCCGGCATCTCGTGTATACTTGTACTTTCGCTGCCGTCATTTTGGCTTATGCGAGTTTGTCTTTGTCTGTCCCTCCTGCGAAGTGTCAGCAGAAGCTTAGGGTCGCCCAAGAAGAGACGAACCAAGGTCACCTGTCGTGCGCGTACCAACATTCAACCGGCGAATATTGGGTCACTGGTCGTGCACATACCAAGTGACGCCTAGTTGCCAGGTGGCGCCAACGTGCGCACGGAACGTGCCCCTACCAAAGGACCCAAAGATGTAGAAACCGGCGTTCCTCAGTCTCCCTCCATGTTCAAGAAATTCGGCAAAGCAGAGATCCACTCGAGGTCCAACATCAAGTCGTCGGTGCAAAGAGGATTGAAGGGTAACTTCGTGGCCCAGTTCGAGGCCTTGGAGCCTGTGATTGACGACATCATCCCCAAGAAATCGCAGGTGGTTCTAATCAAGGGCGAGGACAAAATCCAGCTTTACAGCGTGGATAATGAAGTGGTGGTGTTCTCGTCTTTTAAGGACCTCGTGCCTCACCTCAAGATCATTCACAAGTACCCCCAATGTTTTCCTAGAGTGCAGGTGGACAGGGGCGCCATTAAGTTTGTGTTGTCGGGGGCCAATGTCATGTGCCCAGGATTGACGTCTGCAGGAGCCAAGTTGCCGGAGGAGAATATAGAGAAGGATTCCTTGGTGGCCATCTATGCCGAGGGCAAGGAAAACGCATTGGCCATAGGCCGCTTGACCATGAGCACCGACGATATCAGGGCCAAGAACAAGGGCATAGGGATTGAGCTATTGCATTATTTGGGCGACGGCTTGTGGAGCTTGGACGAGACTTCATAGTTTATCAATGAATGCATAAGCACTGTTCAGTTGCTCCCGCGGCCACTGGTCTGGTGGACAATTGTTCTGCGTGGTCACTGGTCGGGTGGACAATTGCTCCCGCGGCCACTGGTCTGGTGGACAATTGTTCTGCGTGGTCACTGGCCGGGTGGACAATGGTTCTCCTCACTGTCCCGCCTGGACAATTGCTCTGCCTCTGCCTTGTGTATTTGGCCGGTGTCGTGCTCTGACGTCTTTGGTGTGACTTCCACAAACACTTTTTGCTGATTCTCTAGGCCGGCGGCTTCAAGCGTTAGCATGTCGTTATCAAGGTACTGCCTGCCGAGATCTCTTCCGTTGCTGAGATAGAAGTAGAGCTGGAGATCCCAAAAGGGTATGTGCATGCGAGTGCTAACGATGCCCTTGAGCCTTAGCACCGTGGTGGTGGGAACAAAGACCCGCGAGAAAAGAGGACCACCATGCACCACTTGCAACCGCATCGTGTTGAACAACTGCATGCGAAAGCTCTCTGGCTCATGCCTTGGCCCGTCGTGGATGTTGTGCCTGGATAGAAGCAGGGCCCATGTATGCAGGTTCGAGATGGCGAGTTCCCCCCTCTGCACCTTGGAGATGAAGAACAATTCACAGCTCTTCACCTCGGCCGCCAGCAACTCGGACCCGTTCAAGCGCTGGAGCCCCGGCACCCTGCACACAAGGTTCACGAACAAGTCTTCGCCGTGGCCCAAGGCAACGTGGTCGAGTTTGAGGTCCCGCAAGTTCGGGAAAAGCAGCGGGAGTTTGTCAATCTCCGAAAAGCTCGCGATGGGGTTCCACCGCACATCAAGGCTCTGCAAATACGCGTTGCCGTGGCCAAACCCAGAGATGGCGTTGTGGGCAAGCCGGAGGTCCTGCACACACGCCGCCGGCACGGCCTCAAGATCGTTGTGCGAGAGGTCCAAGCTCTGCACGGAGCGCGGGAGCTGGACATCGAATTGCGCATAGCTGTTGGCGGCGAGCACGAGGCTCGTCACGTGCGCGAGCCGGGCCTGGCCGAGGTCCCGGGCCGTGATCTTGGTCTCCGAGAGCAACACCGAGGTGGCGGGCCCGAAGTCTGCGAGGTGGAAGTCGGCGATCCTGTTTCCATTCAAGTTGATGGTTTCCACGGCGGGCATGGCCTCCAAGATGTGCTGCACCTCGGCCCACCTGGAGAAGAGATTGAAGCTCACATCCAAGGTCGTGGCTTGGAGGAGTTCCATGTCGCCGGCATGGCTGATGCACTGCTTCTCCACCATCAACACCGGCAACCGATGGTACTGGTTCAGGAGCTCGTTGAGCTTTTCAAGGCCATAGCTCTGCCAGACCTTCCTGCCTATAGGCACCTGTTGTATACAGGCGCCGCCGCTGGAGGCGTAGCGGGCCTTGACGGCTTGCATGAACGATATCGGGGCGTCGATGCGAGGGCTGTCCAGCCGGACGAACGAGGCGCTGCCGGGTTGGGACACGCTGAAGTAGTGCACGCCCCCAAGCGCCCCGCTGTGCTTGCCACGGGCGGCAGCATCCCACTCGATTCCGAGGGCGTCCACTTCCCAATTGGGAATGGGGCCCCGGTAGCGCACGGTGCCGAGGTGGCCACCCACCGAGATGCGGTCGTGGACGTTGTACATGGAGCTGGAGCGTCTCCACACGGGCAAGATATCGCGTGCGCCTATGCAGGCACGCGCCACTATATGCAGGTTTCAGATGACATTCACTTATACGGAGCGTGTGCCAAAGTATCTTGTCAAACGGCGCGGTTGAGGTGACATTGCTAAATCTATCACTAAGTTTCCTATGGCCTGCATGGGCCGTTTCGTTGTAAAATCAAGGCTGCCCAAAAGGTGGCCGCCTCACGCATCGAGCCCCCACTGGTCGCCCAACAAACCGTCCAAGTCAAACTCCCGGGCCCATTCCGTGACAATGGTAGTGTTTTCTTGCTTGGCAGGCTCCTTCTCCCCTCTCAAAGCGCTCTTGGGTCCCGAAGGGTCCTTGGGCTCCTGCGACGCCGGGTTGGGCAAGGTCCAGCCCGTGATGCGGCCGTCCCTCCAGTCAGACAAGATGGTCAGGGCCGCAGCTTCGAGGTTGGGGATGCCGCCTCGGCTCAAGCGGCCACGGGAGCGGGCCACGTGGATCAAGAACTGCTTGGTGTACTCCTGCACGTTGCTCAGGGGCAACGGTGGCACCAGGTAGTACTGCTTGACGGCATCGGCCATGGCGTCGTCCTTGGCCAAGCGGCGCAAGAGATGCTCCACCACGGCCGTGGGGTCGCGGATGGTCTTGGGCGGGATGGCAGACAAGAGCGCAAGTTTGGACTCGCTGACGGCCTTCTTTCCGGACACCTCATCGGGAAACACAATGCCGGGCGAGTCCAAGATGCGCAACGTGCTGTCCACCTTCACTTCTCTCATGACGGTGGTGACTCCGGCAACGTTGCCCACGGGGCACGCCTTGTGCAGGTTGTGGTGGCGGTTGGTCAAGGCATTGATGATGGACAGTTTGCCCACGTTGGGGTAGCCGATCACGCCCACCACTATGGCCCGCTTCAAGTTGCTCTTCAGCGCATACGCCTTGAGCGCCTGTAGCAACTGCTTGGCCGTCACCGTGCTGGACAAGGTCTTGTTGTAGGCGCAGGAGCCGGCGCCGCCCGCTGCCGCCTTGAGCGGTACTGTGGGGAACGACAGGTTCAAGTAGTCCAACCATTTCTTCAACACGTGCGGCGGGATCAAGTCCACCTTGTTGAGCACCAACATCAACCGCTTGTTGCCTGCCTGCAAGACGGCCTGCTCGACCTTCCTGCTGCGAGTGGACTCGGGGTCCCGTGCATCCAACACGTAGAGCACCACGTCCGATGCGTCCACCACGGCCTTGAAGATCTTGTCGAACGACTTGCGCGACTTGTCCAAGTCCGCATCCACTTCCGCGTCGCTGATCTCCCACTCCACATCGTCCTCGTCCATGGCATCGGTGGGACTGTCATCATCTCCGTCGTATTCACGTGCCGCCTGCTGCGCCAGGTCCAACAATGCCGCCAACCCGCCCTCGGCGCCATTGTCAGTGTCGGGGTTGTCGCTGCCGGGGCCGTCAATGTCGATGTCGGCCACAGCCCCCGCTGCCTCCTGCCGCTCCTGCTGCCTTTTCGCCCGCAACTCTTGCCTGCGCTGCTTCTCGGCGAGCCTGCTCTCCTCCAATTCCTGGATGATCTCCTCCTTGTAGGGGAAGCTGGCGGGGATGCCGGGGTCCTTGGTGACGCGGGACTTCCACGTGACGTCTTTCTTGGCCAACTTGCGCTCCTTTCTGCGGTGCGCCGAAGCCTTTTTCTTGATGCCTTCCCGCATGCGGGTCGTGCCTCTTTTGGATGATGGCTTCTTGACTCTCATGGTGGGGGGTGGGTGTAGCGACGCGGCCTGCGCTTGGGTGGGTTTTTCTTGCGCGATGCCCATCCGGACTGCACACTGCGCGCCCTCTGTCTTGCGATGAGGGTCTCTGGCAGACCGGCGGTGGGCAGGGTCATGCGGGTTTGGGACAGAGTGCAGACCAGGGAATGCGTGGCATGTTTGGGCAGGATTTGATGGTGCGGCTGCCATTTGTATCCAATGAGGCTCCGCAGACCTCCGAGTGCCATGCCATAATGGTCATGCATGGCGGGGCCATCACATGGCATGGCACGGACCAGCACCAGTAGTGCCGACCACGAAGCCGTATCTCCGTAATCATGGCCACCCTCAATCGCTGTAGTCGTCGAGGTCAGAATCGGAGTATCCTGCCCGGTCATCGAGATCCGGATAGCCAGGCTCTTGGTCGCCGTGGTTCGTCATTTGCTGGTCAAATTTGTCCTCTTGATGCTTTTGGGTGTCATGCTGGCCACGGTCCTTATAGTCTGCCCAATCCAATGATTCCTCGTAGTCTGCCCATTCCAATGGGTCCTCGTAGTCTGCCCATTCCAATGAGTCCTCGTAGTCTGCCCACTCCTCATGGTCCGCGGAATCTGACCACTCGTAGTCCTGGGGATCTACCGACTCCTCATGGTCCTCGTCAACTTCAAGGTATTCAGTGTCGTATGACTCGCGACCGCCAGTATCCCGAAAACCCTTGCCAGCCTCGGATTCCTCAACTCCCTCGATGCCCACCTCAAGTGCATCTGACGGATTGGGGTTTGGGCCATCAACAGTGGTCTTTGCATGCGAGTTTTGAGGATAGAGGCCTGGTTCCCGAGCGCCCGTTGGAAAGCCTTGATCATGCGGAGCTCGGTTTGCGGTGATTTGACGTTCAAGGCCCTGAACTTCTTGATCCGGCTGAGCTTCTGGTGCTTCGTCACCATTTTTTGGGGCCTGATTGTATTTAGGAAATTCCTGGTCATGGTCCCCAAATTCCTCAACCTCCCCTAATTCCTCATGTTCCCCAAATTCATCATGTTCGCCATATTGCTCATACTCCCCATATTCCTCATACTCCCCATATTCCTCGTCCTCCCCAAAATCCTCGTCCTCCACATATTCCTCATCCTCCACATATTCCTCATCCTCCACATATTCCTCATCCTCCACATATTCCTGATCAGTGTGTGAATCTTCTTGTTCGACTCCTGGACCACCTTCAGTTTCTAATACTCGACTCGGCACATGTCCACTCTTTGGTCCTTGCCCATTTGCGATATCACCATCAACTTCTGCAGCTACTTGACCGCTTTCCCGCATTTCTTGCCCGTATTCTGTATCTTGCTCTTGGTCACGCTCCACCACTTCCTGGTCGCTTTCTAACACTTGACCAAATTCTGAGGCTTGTCGGACATTTTCAGCGTCTGGCTCTTGGGCTGCGTGGACATTTCCCAAATCATCTTGACTCTCCAAAGCTCCGGTCTTGTCTAGACCGTGCATATTTTCCAGCGTTTCTCGACCATTTGCAGGATCCAAGGGACGAGGTCCGGAGTCATCCGGGCCACCTTTTGGACCAAACTCCGAAAGGAAACCGGCAGTTTGAGCTTCGTTCTCATTCCCGCGTTCTTCGTCAAAAACAGCAACGGCATTTGCAATGTCGACCGATAATGCATTGAACGCAAACTTGATGTTGGAGGCTTGGTTCTCCTCTATGCTTGTGTGATCACTGGCGGATTGCAGCCCGGGCGTCGCCATATCCATAGTCCGGCCGGTCCAAGCCATTCTGGGTGTCCGAAACCTTAGCACGTGCTTTGACTTTGGCTCGATTTTCTTCTTGAGTATATGGAGAATACTTTCCGCTTCGGGATCCACTCCTTGACTAAATTCGTTTAAATCTTGATGATCTTCGGCATCTTGAACATATTCAGCATTCTCATCAAATTCTTTGGCTTCTTCGGCTTCCCGACCTTGATCATACTCTTCGCTTTGATCATACTCTTCGCCTTGATCATACTCTTCGCCTTGATCCAATTCTTCATCCAATCCTTCGCCGTGATCAGATTCTTCTGCACCTTTAGGAGGATCAAATGCATCAAGTTCATCTGCATCATTCGCATCAGGTTCGTTTGCATCAGGTTCGTTGGTATCAGTTTCATTTCCATCAGGTTCGTTGGTATCAGGTTCATTTCCATCAGGCTCGCTTGAATAAGGTTCATTTCCATTAGGCTCGCTTGAATAAGGTTCATTTCCATCAGGCTCATTTGGATCAGGCTCGTTTCCATCAGGCTCGTTTGAAGCAGGCTCGTTTCCAGGCTCGTTTGAAGCAGGCTCGTTTCCAGGTTCGTCGGTATCAGGTTCACCAGCGGCTTGATCAAGATCACTAGCGGCGCGGTCAGATTCCTGAACTCCTGTATTAGATTCTTCGGCCGCTTGGTCGGGGCCTTCAACAGGCGTTTCGAAATCTTCCGAGCTGTGACCGGTTTCGCCTTCTTTGACAGCTTCCTTCACCTCTTCGGGCTCAGCAGATGGTTCGGATTCTTTGGCTTCACCACTTTCATCAGGTTCTCCTGCAGAAGGGCTTAAATCATCGGATTCCATCGAGCCCAGATGCTCTTCAGGGCGTCTTCTGCCTCCAGCCTTGGGCCTTTTAGCCCGGGTCTCGGGAGCTTCATCTGTCTCGGGTTTCACCGCATCCCAGGGCTTCTTCAACTTGCTGGAATGGCGCAGCACGTCCCGGTTCTCGCGATCCTGCTTGTCAAGAAGCGCCTCGTGTCTATACCGTTCTTGGTATCCCACATGCGACACATCGGACTTCAAGAGCTTGGGCGCTCTGGACCGGTGGATGACGTTAAGCACATCGTCTGGATCACGGTGCTTTCGTGGCGTGTCTTCAATGCGCTGCTGCTTCTCTTCTGGTTCCAGCACATGCGGAGTGCGCGAGTGCCTCGAGAGACGGTCTTGTCGAGACTCCCTGCTGCCCCGAATGGTCCGGATCTTGCTCTGGAGCTGTTCTCTGTGCGGGACGTTTTGCACGGGAGTGTCCTCTGCAAAAAGCTCTCGGCGCTGGCCGGCAACAAGCGCCTGGGCTCCTGCAAAGTAGAGTCCCCAAAGTATGGCGCATAACAAAACATGGGCCAAGGTTTTCGACATGGCTAGCTAATGACCAAGATGGATCTAGCTTTTTTCGGGTGACCCTGCAACTTTCAATGTAAGTTTTGTTTCTGTGTAATCTCCAAGGCCTGTATCTTTAGGGCCGTATCTTTAGGGCCGTATCTTTATGGCCTGTATCTGTAGGGCCTGTATCTTTAGGGCCTGCAGTGGATAATGTTTAGTGGATAATCTAGTGGGTAGTCTCTAATGGGTAGTCTCTAGTAGATGTTATCTAGTGGGTTATGAACTAAACTTAGTGACCCAGTAATCTCCCAGAGAATCTGTTGTAAAGCCTCGAGTCACAAAATTATCTTGTAATATTTCGCACCCACTAAGCCATGGCCAATGCACGGGCTCTATGCACTCCGCACATTCATTTAGATCTAATGTCAGGTGGACACCAATGAGACAGCCGCACAATTCACCGGAACGTCCTCAGGCCGGAACCCCGAAATGTCTGCGCTAGTGTTAGTCTCTGTTTCTGGTGCGAGAAATTGAACGAGAGCTGGGTAGATTCTGGGCAGAGCCCCGGCTTTCCAGCCTATGTCCGTGGAAGGCCAGGTTCGGAAACGGCCGGTTCAAGAACGCCACGGGTCTGTTTTCCTCGCCAAGATATTCGCCGGGGTCCTGGCCGAGGTTAATGCTCGACCGCGTCCTCAAGAACGACGCATCGGAGCGAGGAACCGGGCCGACGAAGTGGCCCTCCTCCATATCGATATTCATGGACTCCTGGTCCTGCATCTCCATGTAGTCAACAAGCTTGCCCATATAAGGCTGCATGAACAACGGGCTTTTGGCCCGGGCGGAGGCGACAAAGTTCTTGACTGCGATTTTCAACGGCTCAATCAGCCGATGCTTGCCCCCCAAGATGCCGCCAGCAACCCGTCTGCCGTACTTGATAGCCACATAAAGAACAAAGAGGAGCACCACTAGCCAGTACACCAGAACAGACGCCCCGTCGTTGTCGTCGTCTTCGTTGGCGACTGGTATCTGCGCCATCATAGCACTAGGCGTGAAGTCCACGGGTTCGGCGCCCTGTGGGCCTGGAATCCGCCCCGATGCCTCCAAAAGAATTTTTCCTAGCGTCCACGACAACTCCTTGCCCTCAATGGAATCTGCAGAGCGGAACGGCACGTGGGCTTTCTCGGCTTCTACCATCTCGGGCGTGGCCTTCCCGGTGTCCTTAATATCCACATCTAGGCGAGGGAGCTCGAATCCCTCATGGAGAACATTGATGACCCACGAAGCTTTAAAGCAGGCGTCGCGGAGAAAGGACTCGGGTAGGCCCGAGTATTCGCCGTTCACGGAACTTTGCACGATGTCTCCCCACGAGCTCTCGCAGAATGTCCTCACCTTTTCGTTGAAGCTGTGGAAGTTGTATTCACCACCGCTCTGGAACACGTCGTTGGCTGTGTACCAGTATTCGGAAACACCAACGAACTTGTCGGTTTCAAAGTTCATTTTGGGCGCGTGCTTACCATTGAAGAGACACGGCTCGTCGTAGCACATGAAGTGCTTCATAAGGAGCGGGTAGATGTCTCGGAGACACGAATCGTACTTGCCAATTCCCCTGATGGTAAACTGCTTTCCATTGTACTCATACTGCTCCAACAGTGCACCCTTGGGCATGCACGGGTCTAGTATTATGTTGTGCTTCTGTGTACGAGCCACACGCAAAGTTAAGGCCACGAGGTTGTCAAGGTACCTGCTGCGGGCCTGGTTTGCACCGAACCCGAGCCAAGTTTCCACGAATACCCGCCATTTCTGCGTCGACCCGTCGACGTTTCGAAGCACCACGGTCGAAAGGTCCTCATCGTGCCTCTTGATCTCTTCGGCCAGCGACGGCATAAAGGCGATTTGCGTGGACGCGCCGCCCATATCCATAAAGCCGATCGAGGCAGGCGCTCCGCCCGGCGTCCTGGAATCATAGCCATTGAAAGTGCCCATGAGGTAGTTGAGGGCTATCCAGCCATACACGCCCTCGGTGGCCCCATCAATCAGCTGCACGTGAGAAGAACAAGGGCTGACTATGAAGCGGGAGTTGGCTGCGATCGACCGGCACGTCTCGTCTAGAAGCGCCTGTCTTTGTTTGGACGGCAAGAGGCGCATGCCTGCAGTGCTCAAGACGAAAATCGGAGTCAGCAGGTGTTTCTCCGCCGGAATAGTGCTCTCTGCAAATTGCACGATTTCCTTGTAGTGGGATGCCCATACCTTATGGGATTGTCCTGCAAACGATGAGACTCCTGGCGAGATCTTATGGCTCCAGTTCTTGTCTTGAAGGATTTTCGGGGGGCTGGCTTCGTGTGCCGCTTGCCCCAGTAGAGCCTCCCATTTGTAGACCTGAACACGTGACCCCGACGACCCGGAGTCAATCACTACGCCGTAATTCCAGTCGGCCATGAGTGATGGTGTGGTACGGTGATGGCTTGACGCCAACAGTACCGCCAGATGCAGGTGCGCACCTGCAGACGGCGCCCTGACTACTCCAAAGGACCAGTACGCTTTTGGTGAAGTAAACGAAGATGCTTGACGGTAATTTACAGAGGGGAGCTCGCTCCCCATTCTGTTGCCAACCACTCACTGTGCCACCTGCGCCCACTCCTGAAGAGAAGTTTATTGTGGCCTGCATATAATACCGGGCCCGTGCATCGCGCGGCCTACATGGTCTACTCACTATAAGCCATTCGTGCTTCACGTCTTGGCTGCCAGTAGTCGCGCCAGTTGTCCTTCCACTCCTTCACACTGGCTGTTTGCCGCTTTTTATCATTGTTATCATTAGTCTATCAGTTATTCAAGTCTGTCAGTTGTCCATCATTTGTTATCGCTTGTCCAGCTATTCCCATTTGTCCAACAACCTCAGTTGTCTCTGGCTGTCCCCAGTACCCCTCAGTTGTCCCAATTACCCCATCTGGCTCTCTGCACCCTCTCATAGCTGCTGAAACTCTTTTTTTTCTCTCTTGTTTTTACCTCCGTGTCCTCACAAACCAAAAATAAACATGCTTGTGCTTCCGAATACGCCTCCGCTCCCGGTGGCCGTGACCCTACTGACGGACTCGGCTGTTTCGAGGCCTGTATCGGTAAAACGGCTCTCGCTTGCCGAAAACCCCCAAACCCCCTCCGAGTGGGTCAAGTACGCCGTGAGTGTGGAGGAGTATGTGGAAGATGTGTTTCGGATCTTAGTGGACCAAAGCGGCGACAAGGACCTCGCCGTGTTGGCGGAATTGGCAGCCAAGACCGTCCTCTTTCGTGGCCAGCCGCCATGGCGAAATGTGGTGACTACGCCGAGAAAAAAGACAATCACACTCGCGCGCCCCAAGCCCGAGTGGACGCTAGCCATGGAACTCGGCATATCGCTCATTTCTGCGGCTTTGATGTACACGAAACTAGCGGCCAATTTAAACAACGAATTGATCGAGGCCGCGTCACTTGAAGCAGGTTCCAAGTGGAGGCTGGTGGCGGAATACTATAAGAAGGCATTGGCGATGCTTGGGTTTACCGCCCGGTTCTTGGCTGCGTCTCACGAGCTGCTGCAGCTCCACCCCATATTGATCCCGGTGCTACAAAAGGTGTGCAACATAGGCATCCAGCTTTCTACCTTGTGCAAGTCACTGTGGATGGACCGCACCTCCCTCGAAATGGAGGGGTCTTGCTCGTCCCGTAATAATGGCGTCTTGTGCCGCGTGGCCATATGGATCATGAACGAGATGTCGGTGTGCCAGAGTTTATTCAAGGAGCTAGATTCGCCCTCGGGCGACGACGCAATCAGCCTAAACTGCACCGGCTGGGTGCAGTACTCCGAGGTGTTCACCCGCTATGTGACGGCGTACTCCGGCCTCTTTCTCTCCATCGAGTACTACCAAAAGGGCGAGCTCGGCCTTGCTATTGGATTGGTGCACTTTGCGCTCCTCTCACTCCAGGTCAAGCTGCTATCCGCAGCCTCGGAAGAACAAAAGAACTACAAGAAACTCAAACACAGGTTGACTGGCAAGAGAAACAACAACTTCATTTCCAGTTTGCACTCTTTGACAACGCTTAACATCGACAGGTCGGTGTTTCAGGATTCCTCCGGAGTGGTTCTTAATGATCTCACGTATCTCTTTGACCATCTTGTCTACTTGCGGCTCAAATATACCAAGGAGAATGATAACTTGAGATTCGAGCCGGTGCTGGATTGGAAGGGCGTCAAGCATGACACCCGCTGGCCCACAGGGACAAAGATCCCCGTCTCTGGAATCGAAGAGTATTCTCCAAAGGCCCTCATAGCGGAGCCCACCAAGATAAGCTCCTATTCGGGGGACCATTATTTTTAGACCATAGGATTCCTAGACCCTGGGATATACTTGCCGGATTGGGTCAAAACTTGCGCGCCAGTTGGAGCGATACGCAGTGAGGCTATCGCGAATGGAAAGCTCCATGACACCAGGGCCAAACGCTCGCAGGTCACAACTTCAGTTCCCTGCGCTCAAGCCTGAGGTTTGGAGTCACCACTTCTTGAGCGCCCATTTGAAGAGCTCTTTTCCCTAGACCCAGGAGAGGATGCCTAAGATTTCTCGAGTCCGCACGGGATGCTGGACCTGCAAGAGGCGGTATGTTTCCATGGGACATTCCAACGCTTTCGAATACTAACTTCAGACATCGCAAATGTGACGAAGCAAGGCCCACTTGCAAGAACTGCGCCTCCACGGGAAGAGCCTGTGAGGGCTACAATGTTCGGTACGCGTTCGATACCGATGTGAAAAAAGGTCGCCACATGGAGAACAGTCTCCACATTGAGAACAGTCGCCACAACAGAAAAGGAAGTCATGCCAATCCATTAAGTGACCCAAAGAGAAGTCATGCCGATCCATTAAGTGACCCAAAGAACCACGATGCAAATAATTCTCCATCGAGCACTCTGCATGAAACTGAATTGAGTCCAAGGACAAGCATGCTACAAGCTGGGGCAAGTGGCATGGTGGAGGGTTCTCCCCGGGGCAAAGGTGACGGCAACCATCACAACACGAGAAAGGTTCAAATGTGGTTGCACGACAATGAGGATTTAATGTTCAGTGAGATCTTCCGCGACACCATTCCCTTGGCCAATGTCAACGTTGCGGACCCCCCACCCTTGCCTCGGTCAGGCAAGACCTTCGACGGCAATGTGGACAATGTCATGAGTCATGCCCCCAAACTTGCGTTGAAGCTCACGTTCCAGGAAGAAAACAAGTTGTTGAGACACTTTTTCAACACGCTTCTTCCGTTGTTGGATGCCCACCCCCACTCGCCGTGGCCAAAGTTGGCCTTGAGGCACTGCGACTTTGACTTGGCCCGAAGCTGCTTTATCTCGCTTGCGTGCATTCACATTCACTCCAGAGAGGGCGGGCATGAGTACTACCAGCAAGGCATCGCCCATATCCACAGCACCATGCAGTACTTGATCACCTACATCTCCGAAAACGAGGCTTTGGAGCAGACGCGCGAGGAGAGGCATTCGCAGTCATTTATCATCTTGGTGCTTGTCAATGTGCACATTCTATTTGCCGTTTTGGACAAGGGCCAGTCGTCGCTTTCGCGCTACTTCTTCGAGGTCTTCGGGTCCATTTGCAGCGACATGGACTTTTGCCGGTCGCTCTTGAACCACCATAGCAAGGGAGCCTTGATAGTGGCGCTCTCCTGGTATGATACCGTCAGCGCCGTGGTGTCTCCCGACTGCAGGGTGCCCTTCTGCAAGCCCGAGCTCTATGGGTCGAGCTTCAATGCCATCTCCACCACGCAAATCATGGGGTGCCCCTGGGAGATCTTTCGGGCCATGTACGAGGTGTGCTATCTCCGGAACCAAGCTTACAAGGGCGTGCTCAAGGACGACATGGACTTTAACCACAAGTTCCAATCGGTCAAGGAAGTGGTTTTTGGATACCGCGACTACATTGACTTCTCCGAGGGCCCGCAATACATTCTCAACTTGAAATGTGCACAATGCTGGAGTCTCGCTGTGTACGTGACGATTCTCCGAATCTTCAAGACTGAAGTACGGAGCACGTTGATCCGGGCAAGTGTCCGTGAGTTTATTGACGTATACGGCAGCATGCCGAGTGACAGCCCGTTGGTGACTCAGATGGTGTGGCCGCTCTTCGCCATGGCGTGCGAGTGCGCGTGCGTGCAGGAGCAAGAAGACTTCCGGACTTACATGGACAGGCTCAATGACAACGTGCAGATGGGCACACTCAGCTCGTTGCGATGGATTGTCAAGGAGGTGTGGAGCAGGGGCATTTCGCAGGAGGCCGTGCTCCAGGGCTGGTTGGACGACGGCGTGGATTACCACCCGCTCTAGTGGAGCACCTGCACCATCAATAGTTGGACTAGCCATTCCAGGCTAGCCATACCAAATTAGCCAAAATCGGACTAGCTACGTCGACAGCCTCGTTTCATCATTCATTTCTATACAATAAAAACAAACGGCATCTACAACTTTTGCATGGCAGCAATGTCGGTGGATTGGACGTGGTCCTCATCCTCCTCAATGGCACCCTGCAAATCGTCCAAAGACACCAAGGCGTCCTCAACCACCAAGTTGATCTGCAACTTCTTGATACCGAACCCAACGGGGATGAACTGGTGAGCACCCCAGGTCAAGCCTTCCATGGTGATGGCCTTGACGTTGGCGAGCAATTCGTCCAAGTTGGTCTCGTCGTCCCATGGCTTGACGTCCAAGGTCACAATGGACTTGGCTGCAGGCTTGGGGCCCTTGGCGGCCTTCTTGGCAGCGTACTCGGCCAATCTCTGCTCCTTCAACTTCTCAGCAGCCTCGTCCACCTCATCGTCGTCGGATCCGAACAAGTCGACGTCCTCGTCGTCATCCTCCTCAGCAGCGGCGGCTGATGCAGTTGGGGCCTTGCCGGCGGGCAAAGACTCGAACTCCTCGGAGAAAGAGGCAATGTGATTGAACCATCTAGAGAAGTCAGGGTAAGCCTTGCGGAAAGCCTGGTACACGGAAGCATCTGCTTGCGTGGCAGCGTCACTGGCGGTTAGTATCGAGCATAGGAAGGTTGCCAATCAGGATTTGTTTATTAAAATCTTCGTAAGTCACTCATGCGGTGGGTCTTAATCACCTCTAAAACACGGACCAAAGATTGCAGTCATCATTGAGCAGAAAGACTCTTCACATACCCGTCAACGTAGGACTTTTGGGACAAGAACTCGTTCAAAGACTTGAGGGTGTCAGCCTTGGAGAAATCGGAGAAAGACATGTTGTGCTGAAGAGGAAGGGTCAGAAAATTTTTTTTTTATTTGGGACCCGTGGTACTCGCATTGGTGCGCGCACGCCTGCTTAGGGCTGGTGATTCGTGAAGTGTGCGGTTCTGACGACGCGCCTGCGCGATGTGTTACGTGGCCGTCATGTTCATTTGTATGGTGATGGGCACCGCACTACCCAAGATCCACAATTGACTTGCGATTGCGGTTAAAGGGATATTTGTCAGTATCCCGCAGAAGCGGAGGCGTGTTTCATTCCGACAGCCTACCTTCGCGGTTTAGACTCGGGGACACCAGGTGCAGATTTTCGGATGCAACGCTGGCGTTACGTCTCGGACGTGACCTCGGGTCCGCTTCGGATAAAACCTCAATCAAACTAGTCCGATTGGGCCTCTTTTACGAAAAGAAGTGCCGAAGGCTATGACGTGGCTTTGGCCAGTTTTCTATATAACCGGGGATGGATCTCCTTATATCATCCACGAGTCAATCATGTCTAGAGCCTTGGGCGTTCTAAAAGAAACTATAATTTTGTTCATGATGTGCTGTTCACGACGCTTCTCTATGATGTAATTGTCGTAACTGTTCATTCACACATCGGCTCGTTTCAGTGTACTGTGCTGTGTAAACTGGCAATGTGCTGTGTACACTGGCAATGCGCATGGGTCCAATCACACGTGACGTCCTCATTGTTGCCGACGGTACACGGTCCTTCGCTTGGTGGACTGAAGGTTTTCGTTTGGCTAATTTCTGTAGCCACCCTAAACGAATCCCCAGTCGCAGGTCCTTGGAACCACACAAGACGGGTTTGGGCCCACGTGCCATCCTGAGCACCTGGTCACCTGCGAGGCGGTCCACGCGCATCCACCGGTAAATGTGTGGGTTGTGTGACCGAAAGAGTAGGTGTATCCAAGTCGCCAGCATCTGCTTTGGCCTCTGCTTTGGATACTACTTCGAATTGGAAAGCCAGTTGGCCCTTGCTAACTCCTCGATTATCAATCAGAAAGTTGTCGGAGAGTGCAGGCACGAAGTGGAGTACTGCGTGTGAATCGGCACCTCCTACTCTACCCTGCCTCGGAACAGCCACTCCACTTTGGCCTGTGCAGCTCCCACGCTGATTGTTTCGATTGGGACTCAATTGCCCAGACTTCTCAAATCACCCGAAACTTTCCTGGATCTGGGGCTCTGCCCCTCGGTATGGCATTTCCCTAGACTGCCCCGGCATCGTCAAATTTCCACTGCTCACACTCAAACGAAGCATAGCAACGAAACTCATTGCTCAACCCATTCTTGTGTTCCGGCAAAAACGTCGTGAGTCGTGTTTCTGGGTACGTCTTGGCCATGATGTCTTTCATTCTTTCGCCAGTGGAGGACACAATGCGCACCTCCTCGCCCACGCTGCTCCCTGCTGTCTCCACCAAAAGATTCCTGGCTGCTTGCGCAGATTTGGTCTGGCATTCTTCCTCTAAAAAGGGTGGATCAATCAAGATCCGGTGA
Source organism: Metschnikowia sp. UFMG-CM-y6306 (assembly GCA_009756535.1). Classification (NCBI taxonomy): domain Eukaryota; kingdom Fungi; phylum Ascomycota; class Pichiomycetes; order Serinales; family Metschnikowiaceae; genus Metschnikowia; species Metschnikowia sp. UFMG-CM-y6306. The sequence goes on along the minus strand of WFIW01000010.1, from coordinate 110,702 downwards.
CACTTGTGGCGGAGCGCCTGGGGCACGTCGTCGGGGCGGTTATAGTCGTATTTGAAAAAGTGTTGCTTGCCGGCCATCACCTCAAATCGGGTGTCATACTCCAAGAGATAGATGTGCTTGGTAGGTACTTGTTCCTCGGGCATTCGCGTGATGGATGCGTACACTGCTGGTGCACTGGCTATGACAATCACCGTGTCTTCAGAGGCATCCTCCAAAAGCGCCCGGGCCAAGACGTCTGACGTGCTGTCCGAGTACCAAAACTGCGACAACTGCCAATCCTCCTTGAAGGCGTCGATAGAGAACTTCTGCCTCTGGAACCGCTCCTCCAGCTGCTTGTAGAGGCGCTCGAACTCCTCCTTCTTCTGCGTTTCTTCCTGCTTGAATTGCTGGAGTGCTGCAAGTGTAGACGCCGATAACGTGAGCTCCTCGTCCGAGTCCATTATTTTAGCTGGTTGCGTTGGGAGACTTGATGGCTTGGTTGTAGTCACCAAGCAGAAGCGGCACCCGCAGCGCACTATCTGGTCGTGCATCACCCAACCCACTGGTCCATCACAGTACTTCACCGCCATGACACAACCTCATAACTTGCACTGCTTCAGGCCAGACCAGTCTTCGGGTTCTCTTAATCGTCCACTAATTTCAATGCCTGCATGCACCATAGGCCAACTTGTGAACCTGGTGCTAGCAGCGCTTGCCGTATCCGATCGGCTCTCCCTACCCGAACTATGGGGTATTGCCAGCCTGACACTCCAAGTCCCTGAAATAGATACCTTCTACCAGCTGATATTATGGAAGGCTCTCATCAAAACGGCCAGTCCCACTCTTGCCACATTTATGGCAGCTGACCGGGTGTTGGCGGCCCACGAGCTAGAGGCTCTGATTCCGCTCCTCTCGAGATCCGAACCAGAGATCTATATTCAGCCCACTGAAGAATGCCAGTTCCGTTATCTAACAAACACGGTAAACTACCAGTCTCTCAAGCTTAGCTTGGGGGATTTGCCGTTTCAGTTGCTCAAGGTCATTGCCCGCCATGGAAGCGACGGTATCTTGAACCCCGAGTTGGCCCGCGAGTCTGGCCAGGATGCCCGCTCATTAAGGCTAAGGCTACAGAAGCTCGAGGCCGCTGGCCTTATCCAATGTAAGAACGTTTTTCTCAACAAAACACATACTACTCATTCCATACACATCAAGTTTGTGAGCGAGCTTGATGGCGGGAAGGATTTCAGCGAGGTGGAGGAGGATTTGGATACGTCTCGAGATGTGGGCCGCCTCAAGATGCTCATTATTGAAGCTCTAAAGAAGGCGCCTAACCAGTTGCGTGGTTTTTCGGATCTCAAAAAAGATTTCAAGCTTGACGGATCCGAGTCGGCGTCGAAGTTTTTTAAAAGCGTGTGTTTCAAACTCCATCAAAGCGGCTACATCGAAAAGCTCAATGTCGTGCTCCCCGAAACAAAGCAAAGGCTCTACGCTATCAAATTCATCAAGGACATGCCCAAGGACTCCGATGACATCTACGACGTTGTGGACGTCAATAATGACCAGGCCGAAGATGATGCTGAGGGTGCAGTAGCTGCCATCCCCTGCTTCAACCAAATCTTTCCGCCATTCCACCAAATCTTCGATCAAATTCGTCGCAAGGAACGAAAAGGCATCACATCAGGCGAGATAGCCCGCAATATCATGGGCATAGCTGACTACAGGCCGTATACGAGGCTCTATGAGCTGCTTCCAAGTTACCTCAGCAACGGAAAAACCCTCAAACCGTACAAAAAATATGCAGAGCCTTACGACGATTACTCTGTTTCCAAGCTCTATGATAACGAGGGAAAACTCAAGTTCTACCGATACTTCTCAACCGAGTTCTGCTCCGAGGAGAAGAGTCCGCCTTTGAAGTATAAGTATGCCCCCAAAGTGACAAACACTTCTCTCGATGCCATCAACAAGAAATTGGCATCCAAGCTCGGTAAGATGTCGAGTGACTCATTGCTCGAAAAGAGACGCAGGATGTTTCAGATTGGCAGCAGTAGCCCGGCCAAGAAACGTAAGACTCAGGCAGCTGCTGACAAAGACGATCTAGATATTCAAATGGATCTTAGTGATGCGGGATCCACGTTTGAGAACGGCAAAAGAAGATCTCGTCGAGCAGCCACTCCAAAGTCTTACGCAGAAGCAGAAGTGCCCCAAGTAAGCACTGCTGATGATGAGGACGAATATTGTCCCAAACCCGAAGGTGGAGATCACAACTACTCCATCGACGATGTGGCTGAGAAAGCGCTCCAGGCACAACTGCCAGCCAAGAACGACGCTAGGACGTCGTTGACGTCGAATGACCTACCGACGTTCGTGGCAAGACCACGTCAAGAAAGAAAGCGCCAGCCGCAAGCACCGCCAGTCAAAGCCGAAGGGTCTTTAAAGTCAATGACCAGAAGAGATCATTTGCTAGATATCATACGCGAGAATGGCGGTATCATCGTGAAAAGTGCGTCCTTGTGCCGCAAGCTAGACAAAATCCTACAGAACACTACTTCCACTGACTTGAAAACTGTGGCCAGGGATATTGCATATCTTGCGCAAACGGAAGCCATTAAGGAGCAGAAAATATACATTGATTTTGACGATAAACAGGTGGAGAAGAAAATCCTTATTCTCAATGAGCCGGGAATCGAGTGTACTGCGGCTAAAATTGAAGACTTGAAGGCAACCCATCTTGAAAAAATGAGCCGGAAGAACATGAAGATTTTCAAGAAGCGCGTCATCCAGTCAGATGTGAAATTGTATGTGGAGAAACCCAACACGAAGAAGGCTCGGCCCAAGACTCGCCGGAGCAGAGGAGTCAATCGGCTCCAGAATTTGGAAGACGAGGACGATGCAGAGCTGGACGATGGTATGGAAGAAGAGACCCGGGACGTGTTTTCAAAGATCAAGAAGGCAAGAAGAGCCAAGAAAGTCGTGGCGCAACCATCGCAAGAGGTTAGCACACATCTTGGCAAAAGACCCAGAAGAAATATCAAGTTGGAGAAGTCGGAGCTGACTCTTTTGTACCGGGCGGTTGTCATCTCGAAAGCATTCACCAGAGATGCCATCGATTTTGATGCGATTTCAGAGTTTTTCCCGGGGCTCGAGGCCAAACTTGTGAGGCAAAAATGGGGCACGTTAAGAAGGCTGTTTGGAGGAGCCACTGCTGTACAGAAAGGGGTTGAAACGTTCCAGAACATGGTGATGCAAGGCATTGAGGATGGGCTGATTCTGCACCAAGACTTACAAAGAAGCGATTTTAAATTTTTCCTTGATTTCTGGAGGCGCTTCGACACCAGCACCGAGATAACCATGGTGGATGAAATGCCGTTGTATGCAACTTATGAGGAGAACGAGAACATCTACTTTGTATCGCCGGGCACTACAGAAAAACCCGCGGCGCTTTGCGAGAGGATCGAGGATATCTCCATGAGACAGAAGGAGCAGCTTTTGGGGTCGAGCGTGTTCGTGGAAGAGACAGAACGCCAACTTCCGGTCAAAGAACTCGACGATCTACGGTCTATATTGAAGTCGATCTTCGCCACTAAGGAGGTGAACTTCGACCCTGCCTTGGTCAAGTTCACCCTAAATCCGTACGGCGAGGAAACAGTTCGACACGCCACTGATCTCCTCCTTCGTGACAAAGAAATCTTGTATGTGTCTGTCGACACCGACACAAAGTTTGTGTTGAGCGATCGATTTCACAACACCATAGCGCCACGGTACTTTGCGACAAAATTGTTCCAGAACGCGTCAGTTTTCAAGCGGACTCTAAACGAAGTGCTGCGGACCGGGAAAGGGCTCATTTTATCCCAGGGCATCCTTCCGGGTGAGATGGCTGCCTTATTGGAGCTCATCTCTGAGGAGATGGTGGACTTTACCCGCATAGACCGGACGTTCAAATTCGAGAACTACGAGTCCCGGCTCATTGACAAGGAGTTTATCTCGTGTGACATCGTTGCACAGAGCAACGTGGACCAGGCCAGCCGGCTCGCGCCGCAGCTGGTGGCCGTTCCGTTCGTGAAACCGTGCCAGCCTATTTGGGTGGACCTCAATGCGCAGATCCACAAGGAGCTCTGGACGAAGATCTTGGCCAATGTGATCTCGCACATTGTGGTGAAGCCCGGGATCACCGACGTCATGTTGTACGAAAGGCTCCAAGCAGTGCTCAGTGTGCATGACTATCGTGCTCTCATGGCATGGTTGACTGAAAGCAGATGCGTGAAGCGCGTGCCCTTTGATGGCTACTTGGCCACCAACGCGTGGCAATATATTCTTGGTCAATAGATTGGCCAGGAGGATATGTGAAGTTAGGTTTCGAGGTTTCGGGAGGTTTCGGGAGATCTTTGTTTTGTGGAGATTTCTTGGATACTTCAATGATTGATTCTGGAAATCCCGCTTTCCCAGAGTCACGTATCTCTGGAGATTATACCCGCTAAGGTCAGAGGCTGATATATTGGCCGTCCTGGAGCAATGTTTGAATAGTTCTCCTTCCATTTGGAAAAGCTATCTTCAAACTCGTCTCAGATTCAAGGAACAACCAGTCTGAGGTCCGCATTGGTGCTTGGTACTCATTATATGGCATATGTATCCATTGTTGGCTGGCTGGCTGCTGAAACTGGGGTGGTGTACTTCATATACCCCCATCACCGGGTTTTTTGGGGCTGATTTCTTACGGGTATGATTTGTTTCACCCTCTTGTTATACGCATGGGTGCAAATTCACGTTGAATTGAGACGCATGCGGTGGAGCTGGCGTGGGTAGACTTTAGAGCAGGCTACTCGTATGAATGACTGGATTCACTCCTGGGTACTTTGGGGTCGCGGTTCGTCCTAAACTCGGAACCCTGTTTTGAACACAATTGCATTTGCTTGAAAAAGGTTAAGGGAGCGGTTCGCCCAAATGAGGGCTTGTTTTCCATCCGGTGGCTTCTGGAAGGGGAGGGGTGGCCTGGGTGGCCCAGCGCGGGTTTTTCGCAGCCGAGCCAGGTGCAGCAGGCATTTCCTTGACCCCGGGGCCGGCCTTTAGCCAGCAACAAGTGGCGCAGTTTCTGCCTGAACAATGGTTTGACTATGGCGCTGACAGGTTCATTGCTTACAGCGGTTTTGAGCGGGGTGCTTGAGTTTTGACCCGAGCAGGCCACTTGGGGGCATCAGGCGGCCCAGAAGTCAACAAACTTCATGGTGCGCACCACAGGAGACTCAAAGAGGAACAAGAGACTGACCGGAATGTTAAAATTAGTGCAGCACCCACAATGGATCCACTACGCCGTGACAGACCACCTTGGTAGCGCAGACGTGAATGGCGAAATGTTATATGATAGACTATGGTATCCCAACAAGTACAGTCTACGGAAATACAGTATTACTCACGATATTCTATATACAAAAACACTGTCCGAAAAACAGGATAATCTACAATAGGCGATTCAAGAGAGCAGCGAAATCAAAAGTTGTGGTGGGCACGGAACACCCATTTCAAGAGCGGGGACACGGGCTCTTTGGCCACCTATACACGAGGTTTTCATACACTGTCTAGAATTGCAGAAGAGTCCCCATTTTCAAGTGCCCCGGTTGGAATGTGCATGTTATCTTGGACCAATCAAAGGCGGTTGAGGGTTTCCACGCAAGAAGTGTCGCCAAAGTCTTGTGGATAGTGAGAGGCTCGTGGCGTCAGTCGCACTGCAAATGTCCTTAAGCTCTCCTGTCTGGCACATAGACTTTTTTTAAGGGGATTTGGACCCACGCAAAAGCGCGGCCGCTTGGTCCTTTTCAATTATTGGTGAACAGTTTGTTCTCTAGACTAAGCCGAGACTAGGGCACTCCTCCGCTTGTGTTCACCTGAGAGTTAATTCATACGGACAGGGTAATAGGATGCATCCGAAAATGCTATGCTTTGGCTCCGTCTAGAGTGGGACGATGTTTTTTGTCATGACTCCTAGACCAGGGGATTTCAGACCACAGCGAGAAACAATGGGTGACGAGAACGCAGCTGCCTTCCCGAGGATACCAATAGCACAGATTAAAAAGGTGAAAGGCCTGTGCCGGGTCTCAGGTGAAACCACAGTGCCTAATTATCCAGCGCCAAATTGAGCCATACAGGCAAGTTGAGGCCCGCAGTTCAAAGTTTCCCTCCACCTAAAGCTCTTTCAACCCAGGAATTCAGACCAAACAGTGTATAGTAATCCATCTTCTTTCCAAAATCCGTTTAAAATCCCAATCTGGAACTCCGTCTGCAGATCGCACCGCGCACATTTGGGGCTTGCAGTAAAATCAAGAGTCCTGGCGGACTGTGAGGGCCCGGGCCATGCATCCGTACACCTCCTGAATTGGTTTGATCAAAAAGCTGTTAGTGTGGTTTGAGTAAATCTGCTGTTAGTGTAGTTTGGCGGGATGCGCTAGGGAGTGATTGCTGAGTCTTTGATGAACCATTATGGCGCGCTCAGTAACACCTTCGAAAACACCGTGGGCATGGCAAATTTGCACCCATGCGTGCGCGGCCCACGCTGCGTCTAGCGGTCCCACGAAAAAGGCCATGTAAACAGAAGTGTCATGATGTGCCTTGTTTCTTTGGTGACTGGGAGAACAGGATTGGATACCAAAACGGTCCCTTCCTAGCCCCGCGTGTCTTTTGTGACCTCAACAGGCGTAATTGGCCGTGAGCGCGTGACATAAGCGAGGGCAGTCCCTACTGTCTGTATGCACGAGAATCGCTAACAGAAGATTGGGTATCGTCAAGAATAGAGCATTAAAAAATCAGAGTGGTATCAACAAAACAAGATTATCTTCAACAAAACCAGAGTATCGCTAACAAAACCAGAGTATCGCTAACACAAAAAGGGTGCATTACCAAAAACCCAGTCTATGTGGTTTTTTGGTGGTTCTTGGAATGAAATACGGCGCGGGAGCTCTATACCACTTGATGGGTCTTTGGAAAAAGGCACTATAAAAGAGTCAAAGGAGAAAACTATTTGTGTGAGCATGCAGGATTGCCCCTCTCGAAAAGTTTACACATTTAGTCACTAAGTCGAAGAACACTTTGCCTGGAGTGTGAACGGTATTTTGCAACGTGAGTGCAGCTACGCGAGGAAGTATAAAGTGCACGAGAAACGCGGGGCTTGTAACCTTAATGAATCACGTCGGGCTACATCCCTAATACGCAGGTGTCTAAAGACCACAAAGCAACGGGGCAGGCATTTCAGCGCCTCAACGACTCAGCAACTCAGCGGCTCAGCGGCTCAGTGGTCTCGGCGGGCAACTGCCGTGCTTTTCAGGTAGAATCGCGCTTGCGGCAGAAAGTGCGTGTCCCCCAGACGATATCAGGCTCAGGCTAAGTACAGGAGCAACGCACACCTCATCGCACCAGTTATTTTTCCCCTCAAGCTCACGATGGGTTTGGCAGGCACCAAGGTCAAGCAGCGGTTCGGGCTAGATCCCCGCAACACGTCGTGGTCCAACAACACCGAGCGGTTTGGCCATCAGTACCTCGAAAGAATGGGCTGGCAGGTCGGCAAAGGGCTTGGGTTGGTGGACCATGCCACCACCACACACGTGAAGGTCAGCATCAAGACCGACAACGCTGGGTTGGGGTCCAAGTTGGCCACCAAAAGCAAGCGAGACGAGTTTGACAGTGGTGAGTGTGCCGGGCTCGATGTGTTCCAGCGCATATTGGGCCGGCTCAACGGAAAGGAGGAGCAAGTGAACAGTGAGTTGGAGAGGCAGAGGGTGGACGGCATCATCAATGGCAAATGGGGGATGCACTTTGTCAAGGGCGAAACCTTGCGGTCCACATGGGATAAAGAGGCTAAGCAGATTACAAGCCGCAAGCGAATAAGGGATGGGGAGGGGGAGGCTAGAGAGAAGGAGGAGAAGAGACAAAAGACTGACAAGGAGAAGACTCAGTTGGAGAAGAGGGAGAAGGAAAAGAAGGAGAAGAAGAAGAAGGAAAAGAAGGAGAAGAAGAAGAAGGAAAAGAAGGAGAAGAAGGAGAAGAAGGAGAAGAAGGAGAAGAAGGAGAAGAAGGAGAAGAAGGAGAAGAAGGAGAAGAAGGAGAAGAAGGAGAAGAAGGAGAAGAAGAAGAAAAAGGAAACGAAAGAAAAGAAGAAAGACAAGAAGGATAAGGGCAAGGAGGAAAATGATAGCAACGGAAACGAAGTGGGTGTCACTAGAGAGAGCATGCTACAGCCCAGACAAGGCACGGATCTCATAGCCACCAGATTGGGAGCACGTGCCAAGTGGATTCGCCAGAAGCGGGCCTCCACCATGGATGCCAAGGCTCTCAACGAAATCTTCATGATATCCAAATAGTGCCTTACATAGATATTCTTACATAACATGCATTCCATAAATCACTTTCAAGTCATATTTACATTCTTAGACAAAGAAGGTGGAGAATCCTCCAAGCACACACAAGGTCATGGCGACGATGGCCACCAACTCACCCTTAGAGGCAGGGCGGGCAGCGACGAAACCAGAAGACCTTCCGGAGGAGGTAGAGGAGGAGCCTGAAGAGGAGCCTGAAGAGGAGCCAGAGCTTCCGGAACCGGAACTGCCGGAACCAGAGCCAGAGCCGGAGCCGGATGATGCATCGCCCGACACGGTGGAGCCGCCAGTAGTTCCCGAGGCTTGAGCGTTTTTAGACACCGATGACATCACTGCACCACATGAGCTAGCAGCGGAGGCAGAGACAAGAGTGGCCGACCCGCTGAAATCACAGGCGGAAGAGTCCTTCTTCTGAGCCAAGTAGTATTCGTTGAGCACGTAAGACAACTTGTCTTTGTCAGAGCAGAAGGATACGGATCCGTAAACACCCTTGGCACCGTCACCGTTGACGGCTTTACAGTCAGTCAATCCACAGATTGTACTAAACAAGTCACCGTAGTCGTCAGAGTCCACGCTGTCATCCACCACACACAACAAGGAAGAGGACACACAGTCACAAACATTCTTGTCTGGGGTTGGAGGCAAGTTAGGAGAAGCCTTCCAGGTGGAAGCAGAAGATGGACACTGCAAGGTAGCGGTGGAAGAAGATCCAAGTTCACTGGACTTAGCGGAGCTTGGGCTGATGCTGTTCATTTCTTGGGAGTAGTAAGAGTAGTCAGCCAAGGTCTTAACGCTGCTTCCGTCGACGGAAACGAGACCGTATTCGTTCTCTTCCTCAAAGTACATGTAAACAATACCACCAGACCAAACGTCGGTCATGTCACTGCCGTAGAGAGTTTCAATTTCTTGGAACTTTCTAGGTCTCTGCTCATTACAACCGTATTCAGAGAAGAAGACTGGGATGGTCAAGTTCTTGTACTCTGCGGTTCTGTCGGCATAACCAGAGGTCTTGAAGGTGGACAGGCCACACCATTCGTACATATTGATACCGAAGAAGTCAGCTCTGTCCTCTAACTCACCACAAGCAAAGTAGTCAGCAATGGCAACTCTGGTGTCCTCGTCATCGTTAGAAGAGTAACCCACTGGGTAGGTCCAGTTCTTGCTCTTGATGTAGGATTTCATGTCTCTAACAGCAGCCTTCACGAAAGCCGAGGCGTCGGTGTTGGACTTGTTGTTTGTGACCTCGTTACCAGCAAAGAATCCCAAGACGTTCGAGTAGTTGGCAAACATGTCAATAACTGAGGTATATCTGTCGTACAACTCCAAGTTCCACTCAGGGGAGATTCTGTTGATGGACTGCTTTGGCTCAGACAAGTCAGCAATGATGTAGATACCAGCATCGGCAAAAATTTGCATACACTCGTCATGGTTCTCAGTAGGATCAACAGCGTAAATTCTCAACACGTTGGTGTTGGCAGCAGAGAGATACTGGACATCTCTCTTACATGCGTCACCGTCAACAAGAGGGTCAGAGTAGGAGCTCACGTCACCCGTGGTTTCACTGTTGGCTTCGTTGTTTTGCTGGTAAGCCACACCACGGATGTAGAACTGAGAGCCGTTGTTGGCGTAGAAAAACTTGTTTCCCACGACTTCAATGGCAGGCAAATCTGCGGCCACGGAAAGCGCAAAGGCAAAAAGAGCCGAGAGGAGGAAGAAGGCTTGTCTCATAATAGTGGAGATGTGAAACTATATTAACGAAAGAAGCGATCACAAGACGGGCAAGAAAAAAAGCGCCGGCGAGAGGGAAATGCCGCAGCTATATATAACGCGCCGGCGAGAAGCCAGAGTGCATAGGCTGCATGAAGTGAGAGCGCTTCACGCCCCGAAGGAGAAAAAGAAAAGAGCCCAAATGGTTTGCATAAAGGGTAAATAACAACACAAAGAGCGCGCGCGAGGGCGTGCCACCAATGATGGCAGGGAAAAAGGCGGCATGTGCAGAGCCCCTGCGCGCGTGCGGTAAAGAGCCACTCATGCAGGAGTCTTTTTAATGATGTGCAGCGCGATGTGCAGGTGGGCTATGCTGCTACACGAGCGCGCAGTGGTCGGGCGATCGTGCTAGCAATAAAGAAGGGGCAGGGCGCACGCTCCCACTAGGGGTGGCACCGTGGCTGGCGCTGCGACCGTTGGCACGCTGCGACCGTTCTCAAGATGCGGCCATTCTTAAGCTGCAATTGTTCGCCAGCACCAATTGTTCTCAAGCAGCAATAGTTAGCCAGCGGCAATGGCGAGCAATTTGCGCATGCGGCTTTCCGCTTGGTCCTCTCTATTGTGTTATCCGTGAAAGCACCAGCCACGTATGTAGACTCTAGCCGGACAATGCTAAGCGGCGCGCATGCTTGACCGACACTCGAGGCAAGAGCACCAGTGCGCGGGCCAAGCTATGTGTGTCGCCTGCGTGGTTTCGACAGCTGAAAGAGATGGCTGTAGTCCAGCTTGTCCGCTAAGTTATCATGTGTCTATGCCATTTCATTTTGGCGAGCCAATTAACACTGAGTGAGTAAATGGGTGAATGAATTAGCCTTGGGTCATTTTTACACTAGGTCCTTGTCTCGATCGGGGTGCTTGGGTTTGTCTAGGCACTGTAGATTTCGGTTCAGATAATCGGTCCTACTCGGTTTACTCGATCTTATTCGATCTTCGGTCATATTTGATCATTCGATCTTCGATTCAGTCAATCCTGAGTGATTGTATCATTTCTCTTATCCGCCCGTTTCATCCGGTGATCTTTCGCCGCGTCGCTCGAATTTCCAGCTCTTTTCTTCAAAAGGGGATCACCCAATTAAATAAATCGGTTTCCATCTTGAATCGTTGGAGATTCTCACCCGCTTCTCTGCGTGCGGCTTTCAGGCTCGCAGGTGGGCAGGTATATCCGACGACACCGGCTTGCCAGGCCGCGGACAATGGAAGGACTTGGTCCAGACCGCGCGTAATCCGCGACAGAGTTGACTGAATTGGGACATGCTCGTCGCGGCCGAGGCCTCGCGGAGCGCGAATCACCTTGGGGGAGCGCGAATCCCCTTCGGCAGGAATCGGATTATTTTTAGATACACCGCTTATTGTGCAGAACCCGTCTCCCTAGCCTGTCAAAAATAGGTGCTTTTGCTCATGTGCGCATGCAGTCGCATCTGCCCGATGACGATGTAGCATCCAGTAATGTCCATGCTGCTAAACCACAATGCCCGTTTCCATCACTTCCTGGTCGCGAAACATGCTGCTCCTAACGCATCCAGTCCCCAGCGCATGACCATTAGCTGGAGTGCACCTGCAACATCGTCGCGTGCTCATTGTTCGTGCTAACGCTCCAATTTCAGTGAATGACTTTGATTAGCATCAAACCGCGTGATCGACCAATAGCACCGCGTATTGTTGCCGTTAAAAAATTTCAATAGTACAGTGCATTGTTGCCGACGAACAAGTAAATCGAGTCATTAGACATGCACATGAAAGCTATAAGCAATATGCTCGAGGCTGTAATGTGCGTTGCCCTCTGGGTTTCAAGAATGAGACTAGTCAAGTCGTGATTCTTGATGCACTGATGTGCCTTGCAAACACCCGCGCTCGACATTCTTGCCATGCGCTTAATAGTGATCACGACTGAGCCATCTTCTCCAAACCTCATCCCGCCTTCACTCCAAATATGTTGATATCGGATTGAATGTCAGATTGGGTCGAATGTCGGGTTGAGTGCTGGATTGGGTCGAATGTCGGGTTGAGTGCCGGATTGGGTCGAATGTCGGGTTGAATGCCGGATTGGGTCGAATTTCGGGCTGAATGTCGGATTGGTTCGAATGTCGTAGTGTCGCGAACGTCGGGTAGATTGCCTCAGAACGCATGAATGTTCTCTTGAGCTCTGTTTCTTTTGATCATGGATTTACCATTGTGGTACCTCGCTAGAGCCTGCATTACTGGGCCAGTCAGCGTCTGTTTCCGATTGATGCATTTCCTGCCAACCGTGCTTCTCTTGTACCATATTGCCCAGTGCTTATATCGAGCCCGTAGACCCTGCCCATCACGTGCCGTGGTGAACCAGGCCATACTTTTGCGGAACTGGGCTCACGATACCACGCACACGTTAATGGAACGTTGGAAATCGAGCATACATTTGGCCGCCCGTCAATTCCTGCCACCACGCTTGTGACCGCGCCTGCACATAAACACGGCCTGTGCCCGCACTCTTTTGCACCCATGTACCGAGCTAAGGACTGCCACCCACAAGTGCAAGTACCGGTTCACCCGCAAGCCCGAGTTCTGTTCCACCCACTAGTCTTTCCCCTTGTCACGACCGTCCGCAATGTTTCCGAGACAATTTGTGCTCTATGCCTCATTGTGCTTGGCTGCAGAGAAAGTTCTCTTCGAGCACTCCAGCTACAAAAACTCCAACCCGCGGCCCTATGATAATTGCGAGGCAAACGATTTAATCAAATTGTCTGCTTGCTGCAACGATGTTTTGGCGGACTTGGATGACTGCAAAGCCGGCGACTTGGCTTGCGAGTGCTGCGCCCTTCAAATGATGGACCCGGCCTGCTATTCGTTGTGCCCGGGCAACCCCTCCACAAACTTCTTATCTGTGTTGTTCGCAGACTGCGCTGCACTCAATGACGTCAATGCATGTAACATTCCCTTCAAGCGAATCGACGGCGAAAAGCCCTCCTCGTATAAGCTCAAGAGTCTTAACCTGGAGATGGGCACTGCGGCAGCAGTTGTCAAGACACAGATGGTCACCCAGAACGAAACGGCTCCGGAAGAGATCAAGGCCAAGCCCAAGCTCAACTTGATCGGCAACTTCTCCGCAGTCAACACCACCTTGCCCGCATCTTCCGCCAGCATCTCAGTCAAGTTCGCCCTAGCCTCTATTGGCCTTGGAGTAGTCACATATGTGATGTTCTAAGCCAGGCGGCCGATGTCTTCCCCAGGCTCTTGGACCGGCTCCGTTGCCATCAAGCATCTGCTCTAGCTTTCATGAGTCTCGTATATCCAGTCAAGAGTATGCTGGATCCCGTCCTCAAGCGACACCGCTGGTTTATAGCCCAATACACGCTTCGCCTTGCTGATGTCATGGTACCGCGTAGCGCATGTGATCTTGGCCCGGAACGCCGTGAGCCCCGGCTCCTTTTTCAAAAGCCCGGAGAAAAATTGCGACAAGTAGCCTGCAGCGATGGCCACGGGGCGGCTCAACACTATGTTGTACTTGTCGATATGGCCGTCCGCCTTCCACACCGTGCGCGCCAATGTCCAGAAATAGGTCGGGGTATCGTTGGTGATGAAAAAAGTCTCCCCACCGAGTGTAGGAGCCACAGCAGGGTCCAATATCTTCTGCGATGCCAATACATGCGCGTCCGCCACATTGCCCACATATGTCCAGTCAAACAAGTTGTTGTTGTCACCGAGCTGAAACTTCGACTGGCCCAAGCGAGCTGCCGTCCGCAAACCTGGCACAAGCTGACGGTCGCCGGGGCCGAAGATTCCCGCCGGCCTCAAGCAAACAGTAAGCAACTCGCCGGGGGCGTTGGCCTCCATCACCGCTTGTTCGGCCGTGGCTTTGGTCTCGTTGTAGCCGTCCATGTGCACCCTTGGATACGGCCACGACTCGTCTGCATTGAAGACATCCTGTCCGTTGAAAATCACCCCTGCAGAAGAAGTGTACACCAACGCCTTAACTAGCGGGGAAGCACGCGAGGCCTTGAGAAGCGCCTGCGTGCCCACCACATTCACCTTGTGATAGATGTCCTGGGCCATACCATGAATAGGCAGAGCCGAGTGCACCACCACCTGGCACTTTGACTTGTTGATTGCCTGGTTGATGTCATCTTCGCTGGTCAAATCGCCCTGGTGAAAAGTGACTTTGTCCTTGTCGAAAGTGAAGTACTTGGAGATGTTATCGGGGATAGGACGGATGTCAAACACATGAATGTCGGTGTTGGGGCAGTGCTTGTGAAATTGTTGCACGAGGTGCAATCCGAGAAACCCGGACCCACCCACCAATAAAACGGAGTCGAGTGCCATACTGGAGTGCCGTAGAGATAAATGACAGTAGATGTATGTTGACTATACAGTGTTTTTCGCGGCGCGAGCATCTATACGACCACATGCCCAAATCAGACCATTGGACGGTTTTTGCGAGCTCGTGGGCTCAGCAGCCAGAGGATTCGTGAATCCATGGACTTCAGGGAAAATCAAACAATTTTTCGTACTCCTTCACTTTTGCCTCGTTTAGAGCAAGCGGCTTCACTTCCACCGAGGGAAACTTGAACTCTTGGATATCATTGCTTGCGCTCGAGCCTTGAGATGCGCTGGACCCACTTTGCCCATTTAGACCGAGTGGCCCGCTGGACCCGTTCAATCCGCTCAGGCCATTCAGCCCGCGCGACCCGAAATTAAATACTGGCTTGGCTGATTCGGCGGACTCGCCAGAAACCAGAGGCTTCTTTTCCTCAGCTTTGCCAAAACTAAATGCCGGCTTTATGGATGGATCGAAAGCGGCCAAAGGCTTAGAGCTATCTTTAGCCTGCGCAAAACTGAAGTCTGGTTTGGCGGCGCTGGTAGAGTTTCCAAAGAGAGAACTTGGCTTTGCTTCCGCACTCGAATTCTCTGTTGTATTAGTTTTGGATGACTCGGGCTCTTTTGGGTTGGTGCCAAAAGAAAATGCAGGCTGTTTATTCTCTCCAAAAGAAGTTGGTTTAGCCCCGAAACTGAATGGCTTAGACTCCTCCGGCTTGGCCCCGAAACTGAATGGTGTGGGCTGCTCCAGTTTATCCTCAGAATTGACAGATTTGGTCTCCGCCGGCTTAGTCCCGAAACTGAATGGTTTAGGCTGCTCCGGTTTATCCTCGGAATTAACAGATTTGGTCTCCGCAAGCTTGGTCCCGAAACTGAATGGCTTAGGCTGCTGCGGTTTATCCTCAGAACTAGCAGATTTGGGCTCCTCCGGTTTGGTCCCGAAACTAAATGCTTTGGGCTCCTCCGGTTTGGTCCCGAAACTGAACGGTTTGGGCTCCTCCGGTTTGGTCCCGAAACTGAACGGTTTGGGCTCCTCCGGTTTGGTCCCGAAACTGAACGGTTTGGGCCCCTCCGGCTTGGTCCCGAAACTAAATGGTTTGGGCCCCTCCGGTTTGGTTTCAGCACTGGATGATTTGGACTCCTCCGGTTTTTTACCAAAACTAAATGGTTTAGCATCTCCCTTTCCACTACCAGAAAATGGTTTAAACTGCTGTCCTTTGGTCGCGAAACTAAATGGCTTGGATTCATCCTGCTTAGGTTCAAAGCTAGATGCAGGTTTTGTGTCGCCTGCAAAATCAACAGGTTTGGACCCGAAAGAAAAGGATGGTTTAGGTTCTGCTACCTTGGGACCAAAACCAAAAGATGATGTTGTTTCTGAAGGCTTCCCTGCGGCTGAGGGTTCACTGATTTTTACTCCATCATTAGTAACACTTTCCACACTGGTGCCCACAGAATTAAAGATAGAAGTGCTGGACTTTTCAGGATTCGTCTTTGCCGAATTTTCAATGTTTCCCGAAGAGGAGGGCTTGTGCTCCCCAAAATTTGGACCGTGTGCGGTCGCGCCCAGATTGAAAAGTTTTGAGCTGCCACCAGAGCTGGGTTCAGGGGTGCTCTTCTTGTCTGAATCAACAGACTCCGCGGCTTTTGTGGACTCAGAGGGCTTAATGCCAAATTTAAACGTGCTTGCCGACAGTTCGGGCTTTGAGCCGAAATTAAATATGTTCGATGAGTCGGTAGGTTTGGTCCCGAAAGCCGACAGAGTTTTATCAGAGCCTGCGGAATTAGATGTACCAAAATTTGACAGTAGAGCACGATTGGAATCATCGTTGCTGTCCTCCGAAGCCGGCTTGCCAAAACTGAATGTAGGTTTTGTCTCAGTCGAATTGGAGGAATTTGCCCCAAAACTGAATGCCGGAGCTGAGCTCTGAGATTCTTTGGAGCTAGAGCTGAAGTCTTTTGTCGATTTGATGTCAATATTCGATGCCTTCTTTGGCTCTTCTGCAGATCGAGAGGTAGAAGGTACCTCGGAGGGGCCATTTGCTCCCGCTTTTAGGTTTGAGACGTCGCTTGTAGTGCCATTTCCAGTCAGCAGACTCTTATCTGTTGTTGCAGTGGACTTATCGAAAAGAGATGGCCCATTTTCCTCGGCAAGAGCCTCGACATTAGTATAGGAGGCAGTCTTTGCAATATCATCTGCCGTAGTGGTGGGTTTTTTAACAGGAGGAGACTCTGATGAGTGTGAGGAAAGATACCTTTTACCCTTCAAGTAAGGATTGTGGAGAGGTCTCGCAGTCAGAACTGGGGTGGTCAGCGTGGTATCGGCTGAGTTGCCATCCAATATGGACAATAGAGAGTTTGCAGTTTTGCTTTTGGGCTTGAAAGTCGTAGAGGACTCCAAGGTGGAGTTTGCAGTGGTTTCAGGCACGGAGGCCACCGGCAACTTAGCCGAAATCCGCCTTGTTTGACGAGCAGCAGTATTCGGAGCTCTAATGCGGGTTCTATAGGGAGAAGGCAATCCCAGGAACTGATACACCCGCTTTGTGGACACGTTGGAGCTGCGCGAAAGATTGGGAGAGTTTTCGCTAAAGGTGTGGTACACCGGCTTGTAGTCGGGCGCCACATAGGACGCAGTATGACCATCAAGCATGCTGGAGTTGCGCAAAACCTGCTGGGAGTAGTGGCTATTACGACGCAGCAAAGATACTTGCAGGTCATCCTGTCGAGGGGGTTGGGCCAGCGTATCAGCCACGGAGATGTTTGCCCTAGAACGTTCCATGAGGGAAAGCACACCCTCATACTCCACCTGAGACAAAGGATCCGAGCCTTTTTCCTGGAAAAAACTCGACAAAATGCGGTTGGAGTCGGCCTGATCGGTCGAATTGTTGACTAAGGATGTGTTGACGGAGGAAGGCAATGCCGGTTGCAGAGACAGCTCGGAAGCGTGCCTGGTGTGGGATGAGGGCTCGACAGTTTGGTGGGAGATTGCAGGACCAGAGAAATAGCGCTTCACCTTGGAGAGTATGCCAGTGGGTGTAGGATAAGGCAAGACCTTGGCCCGCAAGGACCGGTCTCTATAGGCCTTGGCCACTCTGCGGTTGTCCATGGTTGGGAAGGGAGAGCGAGCAAAAACTTCGAGAAACATGACTGCGGCACGTGACGGGAGGTTGCGCGCAAGCCTTGTACATAGTTAGACAGGGTCCTAAGCTGGACTTTAGTCCAAGACCCAGATATGCCACACACAGATAAAGACATTACTGGAGAGAATTCTTCACTTTTGGGTGTTAACCCGGTGAAGGATGGAATGGTCAGATAATTTGAGACTTGAAATTTTGGCGCACTCATTGAACATTGTTTGAAGAAGACTGTCCCCGCCGCACTCCAAAGACCCAGTTATGACCAATTGTGACCAGTGGTGACCAATGATGATCAGTAACCATTCTCTTGGTGATTTTGGTCTTTACAGTAATTTTCCCAAAGACTTTTTCTTCTAGTCATATTCTCGGTCTGCTGTCTTTTCAGTCTTCTATTTGTATACTTGTGTGTTTATGTGCAGGCCCTAGTTAAGTCACCGGAATGTGCCACTTATGCGTTCAAATGCACAAGAAAAGGTTCAGAAATAGCAGAGACCGGGGGTCCACCTTTTACTTTGGTAGCCAGAGATATGCAGTACCAAGACCTGGATAGCTGAGCCCGATGACCCTGGCGAAAAGCCGATCTATGAAGACTCGGTACATGACTCGCATAGTCTACTGCCATCGGAAGAATACGTGGTTGGACAGCTCCAATACAACCAATCACCTTTAATTTTGAGCCAACGGCCACCCACTTAGGGGATGAAACATACCTGAAACGCGAATATGTTATATAAGAGCGAGACCCGCCGTTGGTTGCAGGGCCCGCACTTTTAATTGGATGTGAATCCATTGTTCGGTTTGCGTCTCAGGCTTTGCTTGGGGCTATAAGAGGCGGGTGACGCCAATATATATAGGCTCACTTGCGAGCGCCCATGAGGAGAGCATCGAGGAAGCCGGGCGCTTCAATTTCATGCGTTGGATTTCGATGCCCAAAAGAGAAGGAGCGTTTGCACTTAGAGAAGTTCATTAACAGAAAGAATTAGCGGACACGAAACTTGCCCCCAAATCAATTTTGAGGGATCCATCAGTTCGAGTGAACTGTTGCGAAGTCTACGATTTGGGGTGCCGCCCTCGGCCCTCTACTGTCCTCGCGCTTTTGACTCATAGGAACGACTTTCTGACTTTGATGATTTGACAATCAAGAATAGTTAAATGATGTTGGTTTGGATGTTGTTGAAGCCTGGTACTCTCAGCTACAGCACTTAATAGGTGGAAATGAGAGTATGTATCAGCACTCGCTGTTCACAAATATTATACTACTTGACACTGGGATTGGTGCTTTGATACTACAGCAATAGTGTTAGATTCCTTACTAACCTCTAGTTCTTATACAGATGTTTTCGTTGATCACCTGTGAACAGGGAGGATCATTGGGATTGATTTAGAACAGCTGACCCGGACCGCGCCACGGTTTAGTGCCCATATCACTAATCGGTATCAAGTGGGTATTCTTGCCGAAGACATCCAAGGCGAACTTGAGGCCTCAAGTCTATGCCTCGAAGAGGAGTTAGCGGAGTGCGATGGACCTCTATGGGTCTCGGGCAATTCTCCATCTAGTCGCACATTACAAGTGAAATTAGTACTATCCGTGGGTGTTCTGAAAACTGGTATCGTGTAATATTGCTCTACTGGAACATAACCTCGACTTCAACCCAGTCTCCAAGATTTCGCAAGGCTCAATCGTCGCGCGGAATAGGACAGGAATGGGCCTAGCCTTGCAGGGGAAGGCCGGGTGCCCTGGTATTGCCAAAGGCCGATACTGCTCTTCTGTGCTATGCCTTGAAGAGAGTGCAGCATGGGCACTTTTGTATAGGCCGCACTTCGGGCAACCGGATGCAACGGCGTGGTTCCCGAGCGCGTCAGTAGAATTTGCACCCAAGGAAAGTGCGACCACGAGGAAAAAATGTGAGTAACACGAGTACTAGTGATAAAAGGGCACCCATCAAGAAAGACCATGAAAGTGGGTGGCGTGATTTACTAATCCCGCTATTTTATTTATGGATGGAGTTGAAGCAACACACGGGTGGAGTGCCGAGCAGTTCGTTTCCGCAAGCTCGAGATGGGCAGCATCAGTCCTACCAAAGAGCTTTCGGCATGGGATGACTTTGTCGTGAGAAATCGAGTCAAAGTCCAAATGACTGCCTCACTGGTGTACAAAGCAAGACCTTGTGCTTACCACCAGGCAAGTTTGGCCGGCTCGGCTAGGAAACGTAGCCTCGAGCTCATTTCTCGCGTCGGTTTATTCCCGGAAGACTAGCCCTATAGTTCTGAGCGTTTTCGTCCTCTGGACTCGGGGTGGGCCTGCTACTCTCCACACTGCAACACGCACGACATGTAGGCTCAGGCTGGCGGCGAAGAAGCTCAGGCTTCACCAAGCACTCATTTGTAAGAAGCATGCTTGTCAAGGGTGATCAGACCTCTCGGGGATTCCAAGGGGACTTAGTATGGACGACTGGCCCCGATCTTGTCCGTTGGATTTTTTCCACACCCTCTTTGCTGCTTTCAATCTCCCTGTTGAGTGTCTTTTGGTGCCTTCTTCTATGGCTACCCGTGGCAGCAACCACCGTTGCTCTGATTTGTGAGTTGTTGCATTTGGCGGTCTTCGGGTCCCTTTGAAGCATGCTAGTGGACTGAGGTCGGGAGACGCTGAACCCAGGCGACCGCAAGCTCCACTAGCTACACATTGTACACCGACATTGGCACAGTTTACGTAAACTTACCCAGAAATTTACAGAAAATTATTCAGACAATGATTATTAGACATTCACGAAAGTTTACCAGAATTTTGCCCAGTTACACTTTAACTAGAAAGGCTCGAGAAACCTCCCCTCAACGGTCATCGCACCAGCAACTGGCGCCGTCTGCTGTCGCGTGGCGCGCCATAGTCTTGGTCTGTGTCGGCAGCACCACTCATTGCAGCACCACTCATTGGCTCCGCCTCACCGCGCACTACGCCAATTATTTCCAAGATGGTGTATTGAAGGCGGCAGTAGCGTGAAGTAGGCGCCGCTTTTTGTTGAGAAAATAAGATTCTGAGCACAGGTGAAAATTGACAAGAGTTGACAGGGAAAAGCTGAAAAAGGTGTAACAATGTAAAGTTTGAATTGTGAAGTTTGATTTAAAACATTATAGAGAAGTTCGTTTGTGAAGTTTGATTTCGTTGTGGTTTGTGAAGTTGTAAAGTTGTAGTAGTGACTTTTGGTGTGGTGAGCAGTAGACCCTGCGCACGCGTCGCGAAAACCGCCCAGTGCGCCATCTCGCCATCTTACCCACACCTTATCCGAAACCTGGCAACTACGTCGCATTACACATCAATCACTCATCCACACATCACACAGTTATAGAGTGTCACAGGTAAGAGTGTGAACCGAAATCATCACACATATAACCCAAGATCATCGCCCGCTTGCCGTCCCCAGCAGCGTCCTTCAGCCCTGGCCATCCTACTCTCCTAGTGCATCTCGTTCCACCACGACCTTCATGACTGACATCCATGGACCAAGTCTCCGACTCCGATGCTGAGAACTCGCTACCGCCATTGACTGCCTCGGCCGTCGACCTGACTCTTCTACGAGACGTTTACTCGTTATTCCTGCCGTCCACCCGCTCGCGAATCCGTGCCGAGGCCAAAAGGTCGCCTTTTGCGCTGGTGTACCGTGAATTCGACTCTTGCCTTGCTGAAGATGCGGCCCCATCATCTGAAGTTTCCGGACCGCTTTTACCGGCTCTCTATCCCACAGCGATTCCATCCACGTTGACGCCTCTGGTCACTCCGCGTAGCCACAGCACTAGCCTGGGCTCTCCTCTGGATACACTATTCCATGGCAATTCCCAAGCCCCTAGCAGCCCCTTAGGACTTGCCTCCAATTCCGGTACCCGAAAAGATGTTTCAAATTCGATTTATCCTGATGTCCCGGATCCTATTTATAATGACGTTAATGCTGATAACGCCGGTGTTGTTGCTGCTGATAATGCCCTTGATGCTGATACTCCCGTTCATGCCCCTGCTGGTACTCCCAATGGAATCTTGAATACGGGCACTCTTATTGACGGCCTTAATACCGCCACCGCTCCACCATCCAGCAGAAGAAGTTTGCGAAAAAGAACCTTTTCCAGTAGACATCCATACATCGCAGACCAGGCCGACTGGCTCGGGATATGCACCGTCGACAGTATCAACGAGATGTTCAGTGAGAACGACAACATCAACCACGTATGCAAGGCTCTCAATAAGCTCTACCTACAAAAGAGAAAGCGATATCCCGACGAAGACCGGTATCGGTCCAAAAATTTCTACGCGCATTTGGGCTATAGTAAGATGCTTGCGCCTCAGGCCGACGTTGATGAAGACCAAGATCACGATCTTGCTGAAAAGCTGTCTCAGGACGGACCCCTGGATCCAGAGCCCCAGGACGAAAATGGCCCCGATTTTGAAGCTGGTGTTCTGCCCTACGATTTCGAGATTCCTTCCTCCCCAAACCCCCGCTCTCGGCATTCTTACAACGATGAGAACGATATTTTACGTATCATTGACGAAGGCATAGACTACGACGGCTCATATGAGCCTCAGAACGCAAAAAATCACTACACAAGCGAATCTGAGTCCGAGACTTCTCAAAACTCAGATTCTGAAGACTCTGAAGATCCCGAGGCCGAGGAGCTGCTTATCAGGATTGGCGGCAGGTACCGCAAACTAAGCACAATCCTACGAGGTGTTCTCCCCGAGTCAGCAAAACGACTCGGCAACTTCCAAACGAGCGCTCCTCGGAAGAAACGAAAGCTGGCCCGAGTCTTGCCTCCTCGCAAGGGCTTGGCCATCAGAAAAATAGGCAAAACTATGCCTCGCTCCTCCGATTTAGAGAAGGAGTTAAACCTGCTTGCCGAGAGGGATGAAGAACCGATCAGAACTCCCCCTTTAGAGCAGGCGATTCTTGAATATCCCACCAGCGTCTCTGGCGACCCTGGCACACCTCCTCCAGAGGTGTCGCTCCCAGAATATGCTCCTCTGTTTGAATATGTACTGGATGCATCCGAAGTTTCCTGTATGTCGATCAAATCTGATTCTGAAAGCGATCCCGATGTTGAGATTGTGGTTCCTGACAAATTGCTGGCAATTACTCCAGGATCTCGGAGGGATTTGGTCCCAGACGCCAAATCGCTCGAATACTATGCTATTGACGATGATGAGGTGCAAGAAGTGGATACAATAGACCGTCTATTAACTTCCACACGTCGGCGTTCCCAAAAGAAGCGGTTGACTGTTCGAAACGCCAAATCAGACGCACAGACCTCGAGGACCACGAAGCTCCTCGGGCAGGACGAGTCAAGGTCCTTTAGGCAAAATGGACAAAAGCATGTGGCAAAGAATAGGCTGGCAAAACCTCAACGCCGTTTAGGGACAGGTAGAACGGTCGTTGGCGGACTGTCCAGCGGCCGACCCCGAGGCTCACCAAATATCAGGCTGAAAATGATACGGCCTCAGATTCTGAAATTCAAAACAAGATTCGAAAAGCGGTCCCGCACTCAGACTGTTTTACCTTTTAAACAACACGACCACATCCCACCCAGGCAACCCGAAGCCAAGAAAAGAGCGCATGAAGAATTTGCAATGCAAAGCCGCTCCAATCTTTTTCGGCGCAGCCCTATGATAGCAACCTCTGCTTTTGAAGTCGAAGAGCCCGATATTACACATCAAAAGTCTCGGAATCTGATCGTGGGCGCCAATCCCCACTTATTTGTGCCTTCCAGAGAATCCTTGGTTTCAAATCACTCGCTCTCGTCGCTAATTGGGACTGCAGATATTATCAAAGCATCTGCGATTGAAGGAGGCCAAATGTTTTTCCAGCATACCCACAATGTGTCGTTTTCGTTTTTGGGAACACACTTTGAATTCTCACGCATTAATGCGCAAAATTCAGACCGAAACTTGGTTCGATTTTTTGCACTTTGTCGGCGAAGCTTGGCCACTGACTTGCTCGCAGATCAGCTGGCGAGAGGAAATTTACAAGAGGCTCTCAAGCATGTGATGCAGTGGCTCCTTATCAATAAAGAAAGACCCAGCGAGCAGACATGGAAGCAATTAAGCATGACGATGGAACACTTTTCGAAACTCCAAACAAAAGAGGTGAGGCGGTCTCAGAGCATCTTCCACAGCCAACTCCTTTACATTTTCTGGATCTTCATCAAGCTCGACGTCACAATGGAACGTGTGTCAAGCATGCACAAAGCTTCAAATCTCGAAGCCAAACTCTCAAATGACCTTGACAAATACGTATCCGATTTTTGGATCACAATATTCCAGACACACTCTGGCCTAGAGTTCGCAAAGCAATCGGAAAATAAAGAACATGTCTTGCCAGTGTATCTAGTCCAGGCAATGTATGAGAACAGAGATCAACTATGGTGGTCGCCCATTACGGAAGCACTAGACATTGTGCTTGGGATCGAAGGACTGGACTTCAGACCCTTGAATATTCTTGTTGCTCTTGCTTCAATGGTGAAAAGAGAAGAGCATAGTTGGGCTCCGGTATTGGCAGCATTGGGCCACTTCAAGCAGCAAACAAAGTCTGGTGGCCTTCACTATCTCATGGACGTGTGCACTCTTCTCATGCGGAGACTCTCCTGGCCGTTGGAGGAGAGGGTGATCCTTCAGCTTTATGCGCAGTTTGCGGCGAGGAAATTTGCCAATTTTGCGGATGAGGCCGTCGTTCCACTCTCCCTTGGTACGATTCGGTCGCGGCTGGATATTCCCGAGCGCAGTGTGTTCGAGCGGTTCATGGGCCTCACATATGAATACTTATCCGAGGTGGGCTCGATGAAGGAAGCTAAAAAGTTGATCTCCAAGCTCTTGGCCACAAGCCAGTATCATTACTTCAAAGGAAGGAAGAGCCAAATTATGTTCGTCAATCGCATCAATCTCATCATCCTCTTCTCCCAGATTTCGGACGTCGACTTGGCAAATCAGTATTTGAACCTCGTCGAGCAGGTCAAGGACTCGAACGATGTATTTGTTTATGAGAGGTTGCTCGATGCACTCCAGGTCTTGTGTGATGTGTCCAAGCGAAAGGGCAGACCCATCCCTGTCCGGGCATTCCGGCTCTTGTTCGATATTTTCAACGGCGCGGTCTCCCTCCCGGGACTCCACGAACTTTACAAGCGATTTTTGAGCTATATTGGCTTTGTTTTCCAAGGAGTGGACTCTCGCAACGAGTGCGGTGTGTTAGAGCTACTTGAGATTTTAGGAGAGTTGGACATGTCGAACATTCTGGACAGCTTCAAGCTCGATCTCCTCGGCATAGCGTTCCTCTCGGCTCAGGAGTTGTCGGTAGCGCCAAGCGAGAGCCTCACGCCTAAACAGCGCAGTGGCTTGACCAAGTTCAACGACACATTACTAAAATTCACCAACGCCCAGATGAGCCGGCTCCCAATTGCGCCGGTGCAGGCAGATGAGTTTCTAGAGGAGGCAATTGAATTCTCGCTTGAGATCTGGATCATCACCAGTAAGCTCCTTGGCATAGCTCACTGGAATATCATGATGCTACAGAAGTTTCTGTACGTGGGCAACCCGATTCTGAGGAGCCGGTTCATTATGTTTTTCTGCGTGGAGTACTTGAACCACTGTGCAGAGAAGCACAGCGCCCTCCTTGAAATCGACAAGATCCTACTTCTAGGAATGTTGCTGCCGCAAATTTCCAAGTATGCGCTTGACCTCTATGTGCGCTTGAACAGAAACCACGGCTCCATTTTCTGCCTCAAGAGCATGCACGACATCAATTCCGTGTTTGCGCTCCAAACTTATCGCGTGCCCATAATATGCCGCATCGTCTACAACATTGGAACTCAAGGGGTGCTCCTCCCCAACGACAAGGACGCAGTGGTGTTGGGTCTTGTTAAGCGCTTGCACGAGGAATATTCCCAACGCTCGCACGATGCGCCATACTTCGAACTGGCCAAGAGGATCATGGAGCAGGTGGCCAAGTATGCGCGGCTGTCGGTCAATGACTCCGACGAGTTTTGGGAGCTCTCAGCCAAAATGGGCCTTCCAAATAAGTGGATGCATGATAACTGGAGAACGTCCGACGACACCCACAGGGTATACTTGCTAAACAGGCAATTTGTGTGTGCCTTGGCTGGAGCCGACGACGCCTATATGAAAGCCATCGATCCCTGGATAGACGTGCAGAACTGCCACGTTCTCTACGCCTTGATCCAGGTGTACTGCTCGGCTCTCTCCACTAGCGACCGCTACTGGGCCCATGTGGATCTTCTTTTGGCGGCATTCCTCCGGAAGCTCCAGCGCTTTGACATTGGCATCCGCGAACGAGCGTTCACCGAGTTTCTCCTGTCGTTGGTGGAGTTGGCCGAGTTTTCCAGGCGCCGCACCTCCCAGTACCTCTCCCACGAGTTGCGTGCGTTGCACACCTGCGCCAGCATTTTCTCCCAGTCCAGGCTCTTGTACGATGGGTATAAGGACAAGGCCGAAGTGGATGGCTTGATCATGCGCTTTGTGGCCGCTTACCATGCCAGGCCGCCGGGGAATTTCAAGGTGACTGTGTCATTTACCGACACCACCATGGACAAAATCCTCCAATACCGCACGGTGTACCGTCCAAAACCATTGCGGGAACCAGATGACGTCGACAGTGCAGTCCAAGAGACCGACGCCATTGTGGGCCAGCTCGCCAATCCCAACGGGGGGAGCAGGGGAGAGATGCCGGACTTTCTGTTTCACTTTTAGTTTGCTACTTGCCTTTTCCAGATGACTGGACCAATGTGCCTATACTTACTGCATTAATTAAACCTCTAATTCACCGTCCGCTTTGCCTTGTATCATTCGTGCTTTCACGCCATTTTGCGCAGGCTCTTGACCAATTCAATCTCGGCTTCCAACTTGTCCCTTGCTTTCTTGACGTCCAATAACGCCACCACTGACTTGATCATCTCGTCGTATTTGGCCATGGTCTTCCGCGTGGGCATGTTGGGTCTCCACACCGTGCCTCCCGCAGTCGGAATGTCTAGATCCTGCAACATGCTATTGACGGCCTTGAACACGGACTGTCTTTGTTGCAACCCCAGAAGCTTCTGCGAGGACCGGAGAATCACCGAGGGAGTCAACCGTTCATTGGCATGGTAGTGCAAGCCGTACGCCTCTTCCTCTTTGGAAGTGAGCCGCTTAGATAGAAGCTGCTGAATAGCATTGGGCTCGCTCTTCTTGCGGTCACCGTTTTGTTGCTTGAGCACTCCCGACAAGTACTGCTGAAGGTGAGTCTGGAAGCCACGGTCCCTTTTGTGGGACGAAGAGGCCACCTGGGGAATGGGAGGGGGGACTGGGTCGGTGTTTGTTTGGGATGCTTTTTGCAGTAGCTTCCGCTTCTGGTGCTTGTCCAAAATCATGAGGTTGTTGTAAAGATTGGTCAAGCCCTGCGACGACTGATACTGCTGTACCGACTGAGTGGACTGCGGCGAGTCTAGCAAGGCCAAGAGCTGAGACCGTTCTAGCAACATCTTCTTGGCGGCAAGCTCAAAGCGCCGGGCCTCGATCACCAAAGACTCCTCCTCAGCGATTTCCGCAGGTGTCCGTTTCAAGAGCGATTCCAAGTACTGTTTGCGGTCGACTTCGGCGAGCTTTGAAAACGCGTCGAGAGAGTCCAAGAGGTTGGGGTTGCCTGTGCCTTTGTATTTGAAGATTTTGCCGCACACCCGATAGAATTGCTCCTTCAAGTCCTCGAGCGTCCGCCCGGGGCCCGCCGGGTACCGGTCGTGGATCACATGCCACTTCAATTCGAAGTCCTTGCAGAACTGGAAAAGTAGCCTAGTTTCCTCGTAGCTCCACTCCTCCTCGGCTTCGTTTTCCAGCTTGTTCTTATCCCCTGCCTTCTCAAATGCATCTGAATCGGACTTATCGAACGAGCCGCTGTCACCTTGTACTGCCTCTGAGTTTTGGCCTTTCTGGGAGCTCCCATCCTGCACTTGCTTAGTGTTATTACCGTCCTGGCGCTTCCCGATCTTCGGACCACTTGCCGTGCTCTCGCCGTCCTCTGTCTTTTCTGCCTCTGATTTGGCATCAGGAGTTTCTGTCTTTTCAGACACTGCTTCAGCGTCGGTCACTCCACTGATCTCATCAGTGCCATCAACATTGTCAACATGATCGCCTGGCTTGTCGCTACCACGCTTGTCACTGACACGCCGGTCAACATCGCCCTTGTCAGCATCAACCTTTTCAACATCACCACTGTCAACATCACCATCTTCAGCATCACCCTTGATCATTTTTCTGCCCGCCTCGGTCTCTTGCTTCGCTTCTTCTTGGGCCTTCCGCCTCTCTTCCCTTCGCTTGCGCTTGTCCTGAACTTCCTGCTCCTTCTGCTCACGAATCTCGTTCATGATGGTATCATAGGTTGCCTCATCCACCATATCTGGGATATCAACCGAGACATTGAATCGGTCAAAATAGTAGTCCTTGTCACCAGAGTCCAAAAGCGCCTTGGAACCCTTCTCCCAGTGGTACAAAACCGGCAGGTTGCCTTTCAGCCGGTTCGGAACGAAACTCATCCGAGTCCACGGCGAAACCCGCTGATGCTTTTTGAGCATTTGCCCCGAACTCTTGGTGCTTAAGTTGACGGGCGGAGTATTGGGGCCTAGCAAGTTGTAGAGCTCACGTGCCATTGCCCCTTTCTGCAAGGGCGCTTGTGCGGCTGCGGTTTGTTCATGACGGGCCTTTTTTTTGGCGGGTTGGTCGTCTCGCTGGACGTTCAAGACGTCTAGTATATCGTTGGCAGACATGGCTGGGGAGAGACACGAGTCTTGTGAGATGACTGCACCACCGCAGCTTAAATGCAGGGCGTATATGCAGGCGCCGGTGTAGATGGAGCAGTGAACGATCATGACACGAATATGGAGTCACTAAGGATCACGACCCGAACAGGATGCCTATACGGAGAGTTTGGTGAAGTTGGTGGGTGGTTTGTGTGATTTTCGTTGAACTGCGTTTGCACATCTTCACCCTATCTTTCGTGCTTTTACAATTCATTCATAAATTACTACGACTGAAGGCCATCACTCTTGTAATGTGACGAATGACATTCTTCTTGCAATTTCTGCGAACTCGATTAGCTCTCCTTGGATGCCTGTATTAGTTTCCTAACAAGATTTCATCTGAGTCTCCATGAATTCTCTTTATCTCCAGTCTCAGTCTTGGTCGTAGTCTCCAGTCCATACCTTTCAATCTCCTCCTCCTGTTCCATTCCCTCATGAAATCCTCTCTTGAGTTAAACAGAATCTCGTGGGGCATCAAGCCAGTCTCTGGTCCCCAACTGCGTCAAACGAGAAAGAGCCCGCGCAAACGCAAACTTTTCCTCGTCATTGACAAACATAGCAGCCTTCTTGGCCACCAGCTTGTCGAACCCGTGCTTCACCACCAAGTCATCGTCCTCGAAAGTATCCTCCACGCCGCTTTGTTTCTGTTTCTGGTAGAGTTGGTAATTATCCTTTTGTAGGTCCTCGGGCTCCACAAACAAATCTTTGAAGGGTGCTGCGGCAGTGGTTGCAATGCATCCGTGGGCATCATAGACTGCATCAAGAAAGGTGATAAAGCGCCGAACCTCGTCGCGCACATCGGTGCTCAAGTATGGGATATCGGTGATGATGAAGTTTCGGTATGTGTTCGCCAACGTGAGATAGTCTCCCGCACTCAAGTTGTGTCCACACAATTCCTCAAATGTAAACTGAGCAACAAAGGGCCTAGCTCCCAAAGGCACAACCAATGTACGTCCCCACACGGTGATGGTGTCGTTTCTCTGCACGTGCGAGTCCTTGTTCTCTCGGTTGAAATATGCAAACCAATTCTCCACATGTTTGTTTCTGGCGGCGATGTTCGACTTGCTGTGATACTTCACGCCCGGCTTAGGAAAGAAGTACACTGAAGACAGCGGTTTGGGAACTTTCCGGTAATCGGTTGGTGAGTTCAAATACACCACCTTGGTCTGCCGCTTGATCATTTGTATGCAAGGAATGAACAGTGCTCTTTGGATACCATTCAAGTATAGATCGTCCGGCGCCCGATTAGATGTCGCAAATAGCACCACGCCATGGTCTGGACTCAACAATATGCTGATGAGCCTCCGCAACAACATGGCATCTGCCACATCAGTCACCTGGAACTCGTCAAAACAAAGCACCGCCGCGGTCTGCGAAATTTCACATGCCAACAACGGAATCACGTCAAGATCGGTGTGATTATGTTCGAGCTTGAGCTGGTGCGACCGCTTGTGCAAATTTTGCATGAATTGGTGGAAGTGGAACCTTCTCTTCGGTAAATGCGACGGAACCGTTGAGTAGAACAAGTCCATCAACATGGTCTTCCCACACCCGACATCTCCCCACAAGTACACTCCCTTGACGTCATTCACCTGTACCTCTGCTTCAGACGGGTCAGTACTTCTCAGGAATATTTGACTGAGGACCTTGGAGAACCCTGTTTTCGGTTTGAGGGATTCCACATCTGGTACTTGAATCACTGGTGGCTGGTATTGTACCAACTTTTCGTGGAGAGATGAGAGACTTCGAAGGATTTTGCGCTGGTACGGATCATCTCGAAGTCTACCCAGAGCAACTCTAGCGTCGTATTCCTCCACAGGGGAAGGCCCTTTTTTTGGATCAATGCTATTGCTGGCAATACCTCTGACCGAGAGTGATGGTGTGAACCGACCGGTGACCTTCAATCGATGAATTGTTCGGAGCATGGTTTGGTGTGAGAGCCGCGATTGCCTTTAAGTCTAGCAATATTTCACAATAGCAAAGCCCCCGGAATAGCGTTGCTTGGGAACCGTTGATAGCTTTTGTCTTGGTAATGGAGAAATGTAATTGGGTGGAAAGCGACTGTGCATTATTTTTGTCCGCGGCCCCACAATTTCGCACCACCCGCGAGACCTTCGATGACGTACGTTCGGCTAATCTTTGACACACCGAAACTGTAGGTGAGGTAGAAAAGAGCGAAAACTTTTTGCACAAACGACTTTAGAAATCCCCACAAATGTGTGGAAAGTATCGCTGCGAGAATTCTAAGTTATTTCGTGATAACTATAACCTAGTTTTCGCAAGCTACTTCGTATCGGTCATTTCGAAGAGCAAGTCATCGTGGTCGTAGCTCAAGTCTTCTGGCTGACGGGGATTCTGGGCTCGGGATCTACCCGAGTGATAAAAATCCGCCTCATCCTCGTCGTCGTCAAAAACATTTTCGTATTTGATAGGCCGCTTCGCGGTCTTGTATACTGAAGGGGAGGTTGCGAGCCCCGACACAACGTTGTGGGGTTTTGTTTGAGCATGAACTATGGAGGTGGATGTTTGAGGCGGCGACACAAGGTTGCTGGGGTTCGCGAAATTGGAATTGTATTCACTTTTGTAGCTTTCAGGTTGCTTATCCGCCTGCAGATCATCCTGGCTCAAGCGAGACGAAATAGAGGGAAGATGCGAGTGATCTTGCGTCGCGAGGGTAACCGATGGAGCAGGTGACTGTGGAGCCTGGGAAGGTGAAGAGTAGGAGGACTTAGCACTGTGCCTCAGATCTTGGCCGCTTCTGGAGGATGTGTGATGGAGGCTCAAGCTGGCATGCACACTATCGCCAAGTTGTTGATATTGGCTTCTCAAGAGCTGATACTTGTTGAGCGCATCGAGATGAGAGCTGCCCTCATTATTATGAACTGTGACTTTAGAGCCATTGGTGCTTTGGTTGAAGCGAAGGTCGGACTTGCCATCGATCATTTGCACAAATGAGCTTATGTCATCATCGGCATATAAACCACTAAACGGTGCTTCGGAGGAGCCCAGGCCAATGCTGGTGCTTAGAAAGGATGCAGCATTTTCGGTATTAGAACCAATGGCAAACTTGCTCAGCGTGCTACTGAACCTGCGGCTCTGGCGTGATCCGAATGAAGAAGAAAATTTGGGGGTGCTGGGCGCGAGCTCGCCCTCCAACTCATCGTGAAGATGCGATCCATGAGATGACGAAATCGATCTGGGAAGTACTGCCTGATTCGTATTGGCCTGGGTCGGTATAGCATAATTTGAGGTGTTGTTAGAAGAAGAAGTGCTTCCCCTGGGGTGCCTTAAAAGCGCGATCAAAGAAGCATTGGACCCAGACCTATTGCTTGTGATGGAAATGCGGCGCTCCATGGAGGAAGATGGCATTGATGTGGGAGGAGGAGACGAGCTCCCAATAGAGCCGACGCGAAAGGGCTGGATATTGGGCCGAACAATATTGGGAACCGGAGAATTGGAGCTGGGGATCTGGGTGCTGGGTGCAGGGGAGTTCTTTGCCCGGACAGCATTTTTAGAGGGTGAAAGATCCTTATCGTGTAATTCGGAGGTGCAAGGCAGCACAGAATATTTTTCTTGAAACCCATCAAAAGAGCTTCTTGTTTTTGGCTCGTTGATGGGAGCGTTGCCCTTGCCCTCATCAGAGTTTCTCTGCGCGAGAGGCTGGGCCTTGAGATCTAACTCGTGAGCTTTTGCCGCCAATTCGTTCACCTCTTGATCTGCTTTCTCCTTATCAGAAGAGAGAAAGTGGTTAGAAAGCCGCTGCTCCTGATCTTGCGCCTTGAACTTGAAATGGTTCCTGTAAGCAACAGAAACTTTGATGGTGCCCAAGGCTGTGTGTATCGGAGAGAAATCTCTCTGAGTCATGTGGGAATCTGTTAGTAGCATTTGATGAGGAATGATGGTCTTCGAAAGACCCACGCGGCCCTTGGATGATATGGGGCTGTTTCCATCAAAGACTTTGTTGTTTATGGAGAGGTTTTTGTTGCTCAGTTTCGCCAAGAGCTGTTTAGCTTTGTAGGAAGGGAGAAGCCGTACAATACCGTATATCGACCGGATGAGAACGATGGCGTGCTTGTAGACTAGCGGAAGCTCCTCTAAGGACGCGCTTGAGATCAAACCCGAATCAAACTCAATGAGCCACCTCTCCAACACAACTTCTCTCTTGCTACTCCTGCCTTCGATGACAGACCACATGTTACCAATATCATCCTCCAAAAATACCATCTGACCGGGACTAAGTTGGCGAAGATCCAAGTAGGTCTCAATGATCATGGGCGGAAGACGGGACAAGTCCAGTTGTGTTTTCCAGGGACGTAGCTCATGGCGCAACGTATCGCCTTCCAAGCTTGGCATATGAAGATTGAACCACTTGTTGAGTTTGACATGGCCAGACTCCTGAGATTTGCTGTCGGCCGACCGTGCCTGAATGATAATTTGCAGCACCTTAATGAAGAAGTTCTGCACCACCTGGGTGAGTTTGGAGTTTTGCTTTTTAGCCTGGTCCAGAGAGAAGTCACTTGAGCGATCCATTGCGTTTAATTGAGCTCCAGAGTCAGTTATCAAACTCTAACTGCAGAGATGAAACTAGAGGAATGGACACCAGGCGAACTCTGGGTGTAGCGCTTGCAAGAACTAAAGAGCCGGACCGTGCTCCGAAACTAGAGAAAATCAGGAACTATGAATCCACGCTTTTACTTAGCAGCGGGGGTGTTGGCGAGAAACTGACCGGGTGGTGATTAGGGGGCGTTTAATGAATCCGGTGGCTCAGATGGTGTTTGTGGGGAGCCGCATTGAGACACGTCACGTGAGGAGCTGCACGTGCCCGCGCGTCCATGCTACGGAGCCTGCGCGGCCGTGCCTCCCTCAATGCAGCCGGTGCCAATAGCAGTGGGCTACGCTAGAAGCCTCATGGGGAATGCATTCAAAATCATACAGGCGAACTTCGGACAGACCTTTGGAGTACCCTTCTAGCGTGGTCATTATCGGCGCACACCAAGAGCGCGCGCTGGATCTCTCTTCTGGACGCACACTGTAAATAGGCATCGGACATTTCGGATGCGGTCTGCTTTGACTCGCTCAACAGCCCACTCAAAAGAGCCATACGATTGCTGAGGTTCTTCCACACTAGCATATCTCCCGAAAAGAGCAACGCATACCTCTGCCAGATTTTGGAAACTCCGGGCTGGGTGATTCTAGCGGTAAGCTCCTGGAGTAGCTTTGGCACCAACCGAAAGCTGTCGGCCGAGAGCTCCCCTGTAGACAAGCCCTCGAGCTCCTCCTTGATTGCTGCAAAATACTCCTCATGGTTATCGGCCACGGATATCGCTCCCAAAGTAAGCACCACTAAAAGAGAGGAGCCGTTTTCCTCAATGAAAGCGAACAACTGGTCGATTGCGGCTTGCTTGGACTCGGTAGTATTCAATGCACGGAGCACCTGAGCCACTAAAGTCACCGCGCGCTGTGATTGACTGTGCTCGTTGAGGATGATCTGAAGCTCTTCCAAAGCTTCTTCGTATTGCTCATTGAAGAAAAAAGACAATCCAATGACTATTCTCGAGGAAAGGAACGCTTTTTCGACGGGCTGCGTGACTTCCTCCTCCGACAACAAATCCAAGGCCACTTGCGCATGCTCGATGGAAGACTTGTAGTCCTTCACGCCCAAGTAAGTTCTGGCGAGCGTTGTTTTGGCATTGGCAAAATCAACCAACACGCTCGTATTCTCGGTGCTCTCGAATTCCTCCTCTAGCACCGCGCATAACCGCTCGCCAATTTCCACACTCAAGAAGAAAGTCTGGCATCGTTCACTCAACAAGAGCGCAAGCTTCAAGCCGATTTGATTGCGGGGGTCGCGCTTCAAGAAACTCTGAATGGCAAAGTTGGCAATGCTCACTTCCTGAGCGGCCTCGATATCTCTGGAATCATTGCTCACGCCAATGCGTGCATTAACAATGGAAATAGCATAGCACAATTGCGCTAGAGGACTTGCCCCATTGGACAAGATCAAAGCATGCGTGGAGAACTTCCGTGCTGTCATCTCATCACCCATAACCTCGGCCGTGAGGGCATTCCCCAACCATGGAATGGCTCCATCGGGAGCAATCGACGTGGCTCGATTGAACGCCTCTTGTGCTAAGTCTCCGTCACCATACTTCAAGTATAAGAATGCCAAGTTCGACCACGCATTCACGTCCTTGGGGTCATACACTGAGGCCTTGATGTAGCAATGTTGCGAGAGCATTGGGTCGCATGACACATACGAGTTTCCCAATGCAAGCCAGTAAAGAGCGTTTTCGGGCTCGATGGTAATGGCCTTTTTGTATGCCTCTATCGCTTTGTCTCGAAAGACCGTGTTCTTCTCTTCGAACACTGTGAACGCATTCAAAAGTGCATTCCCAAGGTTGTAATGTGTGTATGAGCGCATATACTTGCTGGACTTCAGCCCACAGCAAGAAATAGCGGTCCTGGCGGCAAGAATCTCGAAAATGCACATCGCCTTTGCAAAGCTTTTTTCGACAAACAACTCCTGGGCCATTTGCAAAGACGCGTCTCCATCGTTGACATCTCCAGCATTCTTGAAGATACTTACCACCAATGAAACTGGGAACTTTTCAGCATCTTGTTGCACGGCGCACACAAACTGAAGACAGTCGGCAAGTGATTTCCATAAGCTCATAGATCCGCTATTGATTTTCACCGTTTCAGCAATGGTTTCGATTGCGGACCTATTGACGGCGATCGCTCTCTTGACAAATCCTCCCATCAACAACTGGGAGCTGGATAAAATTGATTGTTCAAAAATAGCATTCAAGATGCACTCCGAATTAGGGCTTTTGGACAATGCCTCCTTCAACACATCAATGGCGCTGTCATAATCACCAGTGGAGCCTATTGCACGGCCCAACATGTACTTGCTAATCCAGGAGTCGGGGTCCATCTCGCTAGTATGCTGAAATACCTTTATCGCAGCATCAACTCTGCCACAGTTGAAATAGGCCTCGCCCAAACCAAGCCAGCATTGAAAATCCATGGCGTGCATCCTTAAGGCTGTCTGAAACCACTCAACAGCCTTTGCATCATCTTGTCTATTCAACGCGGAGCATCCCAATACACGGTATGGCCATGCTCTGTCGTCATTCTCGGAATGCTGATCAAACAATGCCCGCTTACTCTTCTCCGTAGACACGACTCTCTTGCAAAGAATGTCACATACGTCCCAATCCTTGTTCTTGGCCAAGTCCTTGACCAAGTACTTTGCTGCTAAAATCTCACCCAGGTCAAGTTCGAAAGCCTTGTAAAAACACTTTTGCGCCCGCGCCTTATCATCATAGTGGTCCCAGTAAATCACACCCAACAAGGTGTAAGCCGGAGCGTAATACTTTGAGTCTTTCAAAGCTAAAATTAACGAATCGTACGCCTTAGTAAGGTAGTCACTGTTGCTTTCAACTTCGACCATGTAACTTTTGGCGATTCTCCAGCGAATCGTGGCTCTCGTCTCGAAAGATTTTAAAGACGCACCAACCACATTATTGAGAGCAGCCTGTAATGAGGCCCTGCCTTCGGAATGGGCACTTTCCAAAACCTGGCACCAACCAAACTCGCTGAGAGCGGTTGCATCATGTGGGTATATTTCAATCACTTCAGAGAGAATCTTTTTTGCTTCAGAGAGCTGGCGCCTTGCCACCAAGATCAAACCTTTGCCGATGATCGCCCGTCTGTTTTTAGGATCTGTTTTCAAAATGGAGTCATAGAGATGAAGCGCACGGCCATAGTTCTTAGGGGCCTCGTGGTATGTGTACAGAACTGCAAGCAGACACAATATATCAGCCTTGCAGTTAACGAGTTCGATCCCGTAAGTACGTTGCAAATCAGCCAAACTGCTAATCACCACTGCGCATTTTTGGGACGCTATGTCGTACTCTTGTAGATACAAGTAGTAGTTGCAGATAATGCGGTGAGCTAGCATCGAGTTGGAGCATTTGGAGTATCCATCCATCATGATAGCAAGCAAATCTGCTGATGAGAGTTCTTCAGACTCTTCGTTTTCAATGTCAGCCAGCATCGCGGTTGTTTCTAGAGCCTGTTCTAGGTCCGCATCATTATCTTCAGCAGCAGCAGAAGAAGATGTTTCTTGGAGGACATTTTGAATGAGATTCTTGTCAAACGAACACAAATCGCTCTTTACATACAGATAGAGCACCAAGCCCAAGCCCTCGGTTTTGAACTTGCGAATAAAACGGAGCACCTGGTCCACATTCAAGTCACTCAAGGAGCGGGGATCCTGAAAGTCAAAGTTCCACGACCAAATGGAGGAGTCGTCCGTGTCAAGGAACACAAAGTCTTC
Source organism: Metschnikowia sp. UFMG-CM-y6306 (assembly GCA_009756535.1). Taxonomy (NCBI): domain Eukaryota; kingdom Fungi; phylum Ascomycota; class Pichiomycetes; order Serinales; family Metschnikowiaceae; genus Metschnikowia; species Metschnikowia sp. UFMG-CM-y6306. Next base: position 74,019 of record WFIW01000010.1, on the reverse strand, counting down.
GGCCATTTGCTTGACCTCCGCCAATAGCTGGTCTTTGTCAGGGACGATTTTCAAAAGATCGTACTTATAATGCATGAGATCCAACTCGTATTTTTTCCGAACATCATCATCTGTGCAGTAATCAATCAAGAGCTGATAAAGCAGCGTAAGGTGGTACTTCAGCCTGACTGACCACTCCATCTGGTAGAGACGCAGCTTGAGCTCCGGGGTAAGAGTGCGCGGCATCTTGAGCTTCTCCTTGCTCACAACATCACGGACCTCTTTGTCCTCTTTTGCCTTGGTGATCTCCAAGTATTTCTTGATGTTTTCCTGTGGCTTGCCCATCGAGTCGCCCACGATGGCCGCAAGCTCCGAGCCAGGAAGCAAGTTGCGGAGATACAACTCATTAAGCTGAGGGTTTGATTGGAATTTGTGCTCGTGCAAATAATTGTAAGCCTCTTTGATGGGCTCGGCCAACGCGACGCCCTGCTCCGAGAGTTTGGCCAAGTAGAGCGTCAACACACGAAAGAAATTGGAAAAGTCGTCGGATGCACGTACCACCTGGTAGTAACCTCGCCACGCAAGCAAATTTTCCGGGTCAATCTGAATGGCCTTGGCGAACATCTTCTCGGCGGGCGCCAACTGGGCCTGAAGCTGGTATGCCTTGCCCTTGAACACGTGGGCGAGGTAGTTGTTTTTATCGGTTGAAATAACTTCGTCTGCATGATAGATGGCATCCTCTGTATCCATGCGCTCAATGGCGGCCTTGGAGGCCTTGAGCAGCTGTTTTACCGACATGTGGAGTGAGTAGGTTGTGTGGTGCCAGCGTGCTCGAGTGCGCTAGTTGTTGTCCTGTACATGGCACGCCCGGTTCAACGGCCAGGACATGACGAAACGGTGAATTCCGATTCAAAGGGAGAGGCTAGTTGAAATACTTGGTTGGAAATGCAAAGCTACTTTGCTTGCTATTGGTTCGGGGGTGCTTGTGGTGGCCACACTATGAGTGACTGTGGAGGACACAATTGTGGATGGTTGGTGCACACAAATAAAGTGGTCAGGGGACACAAATTTGGATGGTACGTTGGTCACAATTTATGAGCTGCAGTAGATTTTGTAGGTCATATGCTTGACACATTCACAAATTACGGTGGACACATTTACAGACAACATGGTGGACACAATTGTTGGTGGGCACAATTACAAGTGTTAATGGACAAATTTATGGATGGCTAGTGGACACAAATATTAGTGATTAGTGGATATAATTTAGATGGCTAGTGGACACAACTACAAGTGTTAGTGACCGAAATTATAGATGAGTAGTGGACATAATTATACAAGGTTAGTGGACAAAATTATAGATGGCTAGTGGACACAATTATAGATGGTTCGTGGACACAATTGTAAACGGTTCATGGCCACAATTATAGATCCTAAATGGACAAAGGAACGACTTTAAGGTCGCCGCCACACAGTCAAGAGCAATTCAACAAGTGTATCCACAGCCCGCGTCCACACCCAAGAGTCCCCGCGAGACAGAATCAGTGTGTTGGTGAGAAGCGACGTGCGCGGGCCCATCACGAAAAACCACCACCTCTGCTCCTCCTGCCCAGCGATGGCTACCCTCTCCGAAGCGTCGAAAACGCAATCGGCAGCGTCTCACCTTTATACGCGGCTTGCGACCGACACTCTCGGTGAAACAGCCGCGGTGGTCATCTCCTCGCTCATCAGTTACGGTCGGTCCACAGCCAAAGACATCTGCAGCCGGACAAAGCTTAACCTCAAACAGGTACGTACCGCCTTGGTGTCGCTTATACAGCTCAATGCAATCAGTTACTGGAGCGAGAGGAACGTGACGCATTTCGATTTCAAGGAGCTGGGCTTGCAAGTGTTGCTTCACGCCGGCGAGATCATCACCCACATCAAGTCGCTTTATGGCGAAGACGCTGCAGAGGTGATGCAGAATGTCATCGAGAACGGCAACATTCGCGTGAAGGACTATATCGGAAGCTTTGATAGCAACACGCAGTACGGGAAAATGGAGGTGTTGGTGCGCCTCTACAACGGCGGCTGGCTCAGACGATTGCAGCAAGTGGATTTCAGCCCGCTAGCCGACTTGTGGAATCAGTTGTACCAGGAAACTTTGAAAAACACGCCGCGGAGTGCCGCCACTAGTGAAGTCAAGCGGGTTGCTGAGGCGAAGGCTCAGACTAAGGTCAAGCTAGACAATGTGCTAGGTGCCGGGCACAGCACCAAGGACGCGTTCTACGTGGAAAGCGGTATCCATAAGCTCCGCCCCGAGTTGACTCTAGTAGCCAACATCCACAGATATCAAAAGCATTTGCGCAGCCGAGCTCTTGTCAGCTTGGCCAACCTGAGATTGGGCTTGATCACTGCGCAAATATACGCTACGTGCTGTTCTTTGATTGAGCAAAAGTCCCCCGATTTGAGCCATCCTTACCTACAGGTTGACGGGTTGATCACGGAGCCAGAAGAAAAGCTCTCCTTTTTCCGATCCATTGAGAACGCTTTGGTCGACAACAAGTTGACGGTGTTCTCTGTCAGAGACGTGGCGCGAGCTTTGCCCAAAGATTTGGACTTGCGGAACTCTATCCTCACACAAAACTTCTTGAAGCCCAACAAAAGAGCCAGCCTGGACCAGGATGGATCCATGCCCAAGAGGATCAAGCTCGAGGACGCCCTCCTCGAAGGCGTGAGCGAAATGGACGCCCTACATGAACTCAATGGCAATGGTTTCGGTGATACTGCCGGCATTTCTGGTGCCGATGACACCGAGTTTCATTCCGTCGACTTAGTCAATGAGCATATGCGCCTCTTGTGCGCTAGCAATATCACCTTCGCCCTTGAGGTGGCCCCCGGCTCCTACACAATTCCCTTCATGCAGCTAGCCAAGAACGTCAAGCAGCTCCATTACGACACCTTGATCAAAACCACGCTCGGGCACAATGCATTCCGGGTTTTGAGATGCATCAAGGACATGCGGTTAGTGGACGAGAAGGCCATATCGAACCTGGTTTTGTTGAAAGAAAAAACCGTCAAGAGCGAGGTTTTCAAGTTGGTCACCAATAACGTGGTGGAGGTCCAGGAAGTGCCTCGCAGCGCGGACCGTGCAGCGCTGAAGACCTTCTATCTATTCCGTCACAAAGAGTTCACTTCCTACAGTGTGGTGGCTCAGTCCTTACTTTTTACCATGGGCGAGATCCTCTCTAACATAGAGGCCTTCAAGCTGGACCATCGCATATTGCTCGATAAGTGTGAACGTGAGGACGTTAAGGGACACGAGGAGGAATTTCTTTTGGACTCCGAACTCAAGGTCCTCCGTGATCTCCAGGTTCGCGAGGTCGGCAATATCGGCCGCTTCAATCGCGCCAAGTGGCTCTACTTTATTTTCGGCCTTCTCTGAGCGCAGCCGAGTTTTAGAATCAGTTATGCATGTAAAAATCAATCACAGCACATCACACCAACACGTTCACGTGCCGAGCTCTGTCTCGATGTTGTACAAACAATGCGGTTCGTCCGCGGGTACCCAACGATCAGATGCATCCTCATTGCGGCCGAAGCTACGCGGGGCCGGGCCAGTCACGTGTGTCGTCACGTGCGCGCAGCCGGCAGCGCAACATTCATGTGGCTCAAAGTATCAACTGTCCACCAATGAGTCCGTCCAACCACGCAAGACCTGCCAAAAATGGCAAGTCACACTACCGAGATAGCCTGGCAAATTCCACCCTGGCCACCCAAGCGTCATTTTCCGTGGAGGAGAATGACAAGCTTTTAGATTGGATCGATAGTCTCAAATCCAGAGTGGACTCGACCTTCGATAGGCAAAAGCAGGAGCACGAGCAGCTCTTACAGGAGGAGAACCACGAACGATTACGGCTTCAGTACCGTCGCCAAATCCTGCTGGAAGCTTTCGACCAATTGGGGCAAATACTAAGGACACCTCTACAAAAGCCAGACCGCCCCCGATCCACAAGAACAGAACATGGGAACGCGTACAGTGGCAATAATCTGGAGCAACCACAAGATTCCGAGATGGATTTGTCCAAACTTGTTGGCTCCGCAAACGAGAGCAGTGGTCTAGATGTGGAACACGAGCGCATATCCGAAGGCCAAGATCAAGATGCGGAATCTCCGAGCATGTGGGATGGAGAAGGCGGAGCTAGTGATGAGGCTATCGAAATCAATTCGGATGACTCAGAGTTGGAAGCAAAGCCGCGTGCCAGTGTCGGCCATTTGCAGGGCAGACCCAGACTTTCGGACTATGGCATTAATGCCGAACGCGAGTACTATGAGGAAGACTTCGAGCAGGAGATGTTGGAATACTCCGACGAAGCCGAGGAGGTTGATGGGGCTGAAGAATCTGAAGAAGCCGAAGCAGTTGACGAAGCCGAAGAAGTTGACGAAGCCGAAGAATTTGATGAAGATGAAGAATTTGATGGGGTCGACCAATCAGAGGAATTCAAACAAGTCGACAACTTTGAAACTGGTGACTTAGATTCCGCTAATGGATACGGGGCTTTCGAAGCTACCAAAAGAGACTATGAGATGGACGATGGAGTCTCCGAAAGTGCAATTCCCACAATCGTTGGTCTCGTGGCAGAAGAGTCGAGAAACCACCACCTTGAGAAAGATCTCGGCAAAGAAGCAGAGTTAGGAGATTTTGGTCCTAAAAACGGAGCTGAGCTCAATGATAGCATATTCGAGGATCTCCAGCAAGCCGAAGTTCCAAATCTGCTATATGACGACGTTTTTGGTGATCATACTCTTCCTGCTGATACCTTGGACATGTCTAGCGTATCAAAGGTCCAAACCCCGCAATCTCTTTCAATTCTCAACGGCTCGAGCCATCCTGAAGAAAACAGTGTGGGTAACGAACCACTGGATACAACAGCTGGTAATAACCTAGCAGAAGAAGCCTTGGCGAAATATCTGGAGCACTTCTTTGAACACCCCTCATCAATGGACCATAAGGAATTCATTGAGCAGACGATGGAGAGTGTGGAATCAATAAGGGGTCTGAAGAAACCGGCTCATACGCGGGATGTGGCACAACATCATGAAAATGATAACAGTAACAACAATGACGCAATAGAGATAGACGGTGAAGAGGAAGGCGTTATTCTTGACACTGCAACCTGGCACCAACTGGACAGCCATTCGATTCGTCGGCGCGCTTCGAGTGATGTGTCTGCAAACGACTCTATGGATACTGAAGAATCATTCATGACGGCTGGCAACGATTCATGGGAGGGAACCCCTAATCCTGTACATGAGGCTTTGAGTGCTGGTATACCCATTTTAGAATCAGAGGGCCAAAGCGTATTTGACATAATGCCGAACACTAAATTCATGTCAGGCTCTGATTTGAGTGCTGACACTCATGTTGGTACCGCGTATCTGAGCGCTGATAACTTAATGAGGGACGCAGAAGGAGTCATTTCCAACCAAGCGGAAACTTCAAATGATGCACGCTTTTCTGTTAATGAGGCTGACATCATGCTCAACGAAAGCACGGGCTCTGGAGATGCGGATGTTGTTGACAATCCAGCTCCAAAAAACACGGCTAGACCCCCTACGCCCGCGTTCCGCTCAATTCTGGAAGAGCCACCCTTAGAAACTTTGAAGACTCTACGAGAAGCCGAAAAGAGATACAATATTAGGCTTGAGTCTGTTCGCAGCCTCAAGAGCGAGCTCAATTTGCCCTCGGAGTCAAGTGATAGCGGACTGATGAGTGAAAGTGAGTCGTGTGAACCTGAAGTCTCGGCCTTTCTTGGGACGAAGCCGCAGGTTCCTATCTTGGAAGAAATTCTGGACTCCAGTGAAGGAGAGTTTTCTGAAGATGAGAACGAATTGAGCGGTGTTTATGTCGACGAGCCCTTCTCAAAAGAAGAGACGCTTGTGGTTTACGACGATTTCACCGAATTTTTGCCTGGAATCTTGCTACACCCAAGTTCTATAGAGGAGCCTGAAGGAAGCACATGGGCTCATCCCACTCTCTTTTCCAGGTTCAAGTTTGTGGATTATTCCGACTATGGGCCTGCCGTCGTGCCCTCGGAAGTCGTGGAGCCGCCAGAGCCTCCAGAGGATGTTGTCGTGGAAACAATGGAAGAGGCCACCGACGTCATTGTGCCAACATTTATTGAAGAATTTGAAGAAGCCTTGAACGAGAAGTTCTCGACAAAGGCAGTTGCATCGCAGCCATCGCGAAAGAGAACTGCGGAGGCTGACAACAACTCGTCGCCATTCAAGCGTATCAAGAGAGTCTTCCTGACCCTCAATCCATTTAGCTGGGCTGGATCATCCAAATCCAAAAGTAAGAAAGCGGCAGATGGTCCGAGTGACTCTGCTGCTGTGTCATCTGATCAGGAAGTGGAGAATGTGATAAGCAAGAAAACCACAGAGCTGCTTTGTGAACAATTCGGTAATGTGGACACTGTGGAACAAGGGACTGCCCATTCTCCAAAAGCTGAAGTCTCGGATACTGTCACGGGACTGTCAGATGACGAGCCATCCCACCGGGGCTTCGTATCTGATCTTCTGCGGCCTTTAGCGGAGGTTATCGAGTATGTGGATGACGTTGTTGATATACCCGTTAAGCCCATTGAAGAGGGCGGGGCGCCGCAAGAGAGTGGCTTTCAGTCTGAAACAATCAAGCATTTCACCGACGCTCTAGGTGAAGCGCTGGTCCGTATTGGGGAAACGATTGATGAGCCGATTGATGAGCCAATTGACGTGGAAATGACAGATGAAGCGAGCTTTGAACCGGCAGATCAGGAACAGAGCCATGAATCCATCATCTCTAAATTGGAACACTCGCTCTCTGCCCACATTGGGGCACTGGAAACGTTTTTTGAAAGTGCCTCGAAAGTGGTGACCAAGATTAATGATGTGATTCAAGAGCCTGTTGATGATGAACCTTTAATTGATGCTTTAAGAAAAAAGCGGGCCCAAAGATTGAAGGCCATGGTTGAAGGCCTTCATCAGAAAGCTGCATTGACGCAACATAACGATGAAGAGGACACTTCTATTGCAGATGTCTTGCACCCCGTAGCGGAGGTGGCTGACTACGTTGAGAGTGTTGTTGAGTGCCCTGTGGTGGAGGAATCAAAGGATTCGGAAGAGCCCTTGAAGCAAGACATACTGCTCACTGAACCAGCTCCAATTGCCGTGAAAGAATCTGTAATAAGTACTTCTGATACCCTACAGAGTTACAAAGAACCTCGAAGCGATGAAGACGCTCGAAGCCATGCAGCAAACGATGAAGATCAATCACCGAAAGAGAGCGGTGTCAATCTACAAAATCAAGAAAACGAAGTGGAAGGAAAAGGACCTCAAAGCGCTTTGGGTGTTGTAAGCGAGATGATAGAATGTATCGAAGAAGTCATCAACGCTGCAGTGGACTTACCAACAGATGGTGAACGCGGGCACCATGGTGAAAGCTCACTGGAGGAGAAGGTGGACAATAATGAGCAGTTCTCTGATGCACTTGGACCTGTGTCTGCAGTGCTTGAATACGTCGAAAGTGCAGTGGAAGCACCTGTTCAGATATCTGCAAGTGATCCTAAAACTGGAGATGACGAGGATGGCAAGAATCATGAGACCCGAAACGAAGTAAACGGGAGTGAAGATTCAGGAATTAATGAACGTCAAAATGTCGATTTGCAAGAGGCGAGTCGAAATGAAATGGGAGGAATGGACAAGCTTGAAAGAGGAGATACTGACAGCAACGGTCTCTCTTCACCGAACACAGCTGCAGAGCACGTACAAGCCCAGGCGCAAGGCCGATCGAAAGAGGCAAAAGAGCTGGTGGTGTGTGATGAAGCCTTCATCAAAGAGGAGGATACCCAAATGCAGGAAGGAAATGAAGACTCGCCAAAAGATCCTTTCATCGCTGGTTCTGAGGCTCTTGACTATATTGAAGAAATGTTGGACAATGCCATTCAAACCGTGGTTGGTGCAAAGAACACTCTTGAGGAGAGTGGGGAAACCTTCAAGGCTATTTTGGACCAAGCGGTTGGACGCCCGCTTGAATCGGCCTTTGGTAATGACGACTCGAAACCCCGAACCACCTCAGAGCCACCAAGCGAGATTGTTGAGGAAATTGGATCTGATGAAGCTTCGGAGCAGGATCAAAGGATCGTGACGGATAATCAACAAAGCAAAATCCGTCATTTCCGGCAAGAAAAACTCCAGGAATTCGCAAATAGTTTGAATGCCCCTCTTGATATGCGCAGTTTGCTGCTGGGTGCGCTCAGCTCACTTGATTCGAGGTTGAGCACAGAAGCTCAAAGCGAAACAGACATTGCCAACGAGGATTTGGATGCGACCATGTACAAAAGTGCAGATGATGACTTGAAGGGCAATAGGAGCAAGTCTGAGTCTGAAGGGTCTGAAACTTCTGCTGGAAAATCTGTACATGAAGATGATGATGACTCTGTGCATGAAGTTGAGCAAGTTTCTGTACATGAAAATGAATATTCTGTGCATGAAGTTGAGCAAGTTTCTGTACATGAAGATGAAGATTTTGTGCATGAAGATGAAGAGTCTGTACATGAAGATGAACAGCCTGTACATGAAGACGAAGAGTCTGTACATGAAGACGAACAGTCTGTACATGAAGTCGAAGAGTCTGTACATGAAGAAGAAGATTCGGTACGTGAGGCTGATGATTCGGTAAATGAAGCTGAGCAAGAATCTGTGCATTTAACTGGCTCTCCCAAGAAATCTCGTCGCTTAGAAAGGAACAAAGCGAAAAACAATGCTACAACGGAAAAATTAATCCAGCTTTTCAGAGAAAAGGCTGACGACGCTCTTGCCAGAAGGAAGCAGGAAGAATACAGCGAAGCCAACCAGACTGAAGGGCAAAAGTTTGATGAAACAGATACAAATGGAGCTAAGGATTTCCAAAGGTCAAATGAGAGCAGTGACAAGGGCGAAGGCAACTTTGAGGAAACTGAGAACGGGAGTGAAAGTGATACCGATATGGCCGATGACCCCGACGAGGCCTCTGCTGCAAACAAGAGCGACATGCACGCCGACCTCCCTCGTGATCACAGCGAGGAGGTGCCAACAAGAAGCAGGCGATACTTACGCAGCATGGGCCCAGCGCCTAGTGAAGCGGGCCATGTACCCACGCCCAAAAAGGAGTATGGTCATAGCGGAGAGGACACAGAGCCCATTGTCAAGCAAGAAGTCGACGAAAAAGTCAACGAAGAAGTCAACGAAGTCAAAGAAGAGGGCAACGCAGTCAAGGAAGAAGGCAACAAATCCGACGAATCCGACGAACCCACCGAAGCCTACGAAGTCAAAAATGTCAAGAAAGAGGCGGACTCGGGCGACAACAAACAAAGAAAGCTCCGGGAGCCCAAATCTGTCAAGGTCAAAATTGAAGAGTCCTCGCCAATCAAGAAACCACGGCGCAAGAATCGTAATGCCGCAGGCAGGTATCGTCGGCAGGTTGGCACCGGCCAGGAGTTCGAGTCGCCAGCATTCCGCACTCGGTCCAAGTCGCCCATAAAGAGGAGCATCCAAGAACTCGCGTCGGAAGTCGAGGGGGAGCCCATCAAGAAGAGGCTACGTGGCCGCAGGAAAAAGCACCCAGCAGTAACGCAAGGGGAAGAAAGCGAGGCGAATCTGCGGGGTCGAGGACGCAGCAGAGACTGAGTGGCTTGTGAGCGGGATTAATATAAATATAATATGTACAGAGTCAGATGAAGTTCTTCATGGAGAACTCGTAGGTGCCGAAAAACACCATATTTACAAGAAAAGACCGTGAGACTGACACACCTAGGCCGCGGTACATGCGCCGTTCAAACACCAACGAGCGGGGCTTATCCGGGAGCGGCAGGAGTCCCAGCTCCTTGCGCAAAGTATTGGTAATGACATCTTTCTGGAGAAGCGACTTGGCAGTGTCTATTGGGAAGATCACCACCCAACTTGTGACCCCCGACATTCCGCCAGCAACAAGAATAGAGATGGGCGACGACTCGGTGGCCGTGCCATTGATCAAGGAGTTGAATGCCCACTTAAACGTTTCATACACGGCATAGTACACTCCGGATCCAGCACCGTCACGGATAATTTGGTACTTGAACCCGGTGTATAAACCCATGGGTCCATTGTGCTTGACGATTGATTTGACTGCCTCCACGGTAGATTGCCTTAGAACTGGTGTTCCGGCGGATCTGGAAGCCGAAGCAGGTTTAGGAGTCTGAGTCGTGGGAGTGGCCGTCAGCGATGCGAGAGGGCCAGTGCTTTCAGCATTGAACTGCACATTCTGTGCAAGAGAGGCAATCTGGGAATAGTTCTTGGTGAATTCAAATGGGCACGAAAGCACCGTGGAACCCATCCCGGAAATGGCACCTGCCATAAAGCACACTGGCACGTTCAAAAGAAACGGGTTGAGTCCGTTGGACACAGAGTTCCACGAGTACAATACATCATAGCAAACAGGCTTGAAGTTGGTAAAAAGCGACACGTTGATTGAGCGAATGAACGCCGTGGAGAAGAGCGGCGCCCATATGCCTCTATAGAAGCCGCTCACGCCGTCATATTTGAGCGTCTTCGCCACGCAGTCCAACACCAGGCTGAACTTCTTGTAAGACTGCATGCGTGTTTTGACGGTATCCAAAGGAAACCCGATCACAGTGGCCACAAATGACGTGCAGTAAGCCAAGACGGTGGGTTTGTAGGGCGCCAAGCTGGGCGGAAACACCTGGATCGCACGCGTCCGGTCGATGGACCCGGTGATTGCCGGGATCTCCTTGCTCATATTGATGGAACCAAACACTGGCGGATCCTGGACTGGAGAAACAAGTGTGCGGCACTTGCGTGTGTGGCGCTAGCGTGTGGGGATGTGGGTAGCGGGTTCCTTGAGGGCCCCATGCGCGAAGCTATAGATAAGCTGCACTCCGATAACTGTATTATCTACTAGGTAGGGCGCCGCAACCGCAGGTACGCTCTTGTGCTTTATTACACCAGCATACAAAACAAAGTCAGAGTTCACACATTTCTCGATAAAAAAAAGTCCAATGTCATGTTCGGTAACGAGGCAACTGCATGCGTAGATACAACACCAAAGGCATCCTCTCTACAAAACCAGTATTCTGTTCGAATGGCTAGTAGTACTACACAGAGCATTTTACCGATAACCAGGGGTCATGGACTGGTGGGACTCTTACGTTGTGCCATGTCGTTGAATAACTTTGCACGATCTGTTGCTTTTGACTGGAAGTGTTGGTGCATGGGCACTCACCTTAATGTGACTAAATGAATTCCATGTCTCACTCCTCGAGGAGTCTTCAAGTAGAAAAAAAGGCCTGCGTCATATTTAACTTTTGAGGCATAGTACCATATATGGCGTATTCGTGAGACACATCTAACAGTGGTAGGCTCATTATATTCAGTAATAGATTCATCACGTTCAGTAATAGATTCATCACGTTCAGTAATAGATTCATCACGTTCAGTAATAGATTCATCATGTTCTGTAATATTAGATTCAAATGGCCCAGGGCCATCCCGAGTTACTACCTGTGAAATCAATGAAGTACTTGTACTCGAGGCAGATGAGCCGGTGGACTTAACAACTGTCCTTGTCTCTTTAAGCGCCTTGCGCCATATTCGCCCGATTTTTGTCTTCTGCAGATTCGGATAGCTTTCGCGAGTCAGGTGTTAGTCTCGGCTCGGCCCCATTGATCTTCGTGCTTTGAGAATCATCACCAAAATCCTCTCTGGGATCAAACACTCATCAGAGGCGGACACTCCACCAGCCAGATCACGCGTAACCGTCGAGAGCTATGTCCAATGACTCCAATGATCAAGATTCTCTATTATTGATCAAAATATCTGGGCCCTGCCAAACTTTCATTTCCCTCCTGGTTCAACCGGAACGGCCCGTGAATCTACGTCGCACATTAGCAGAGTGTAGTATTGTCGCCAAAAGTGTGCGCTTCTCCAAGCTTTTTCGCGCCAAAAATACAAGCAGTACACCTCCGCACAGCCTTAGATCCACCCTATCGATTGCATCCCTCTCTCCCAACCGGAAACACGTGTCGCATACTTCCAAATGAGTTTCTTACGGCGACGCAATCACGGCGCCGATTCAAACGGTTCCGAAGATGAAGGCGTTCTGCAGATCCACAAGTCCAGAAAGCCCCCCAACACGGCGTTCCGCCAACAACGACTCAAAGCGTGGCAGCCGATCCTCACGCCCAAAACCGTGATCCCGCTTCTTTTTCTTATGGCGGCGGTATTTGCTCCTTTGGGCGCGGTGTTGATCTGGGCCACCTACAATGTTGAGAACTTGTCCATCGACTACACTCGCTGTTCTCAGGAGGCACTGTCACTGTACCGGGATGTGCCATCCAAATACACAAACTGGCACTTTCGCCACAAGGACTCCAATCCGAACTTCAAGTGGAGGCTGGAGACGCTGGATTCCGAGACCAAGTGCTTTGTGACTTTCGAGTTACCTCATGATATAAATCCTCCCATTTTCTTGTATTATCGCTTGACCAATTTCTTCCAGAACCATCGAAAGTATGTGGAGTCTTATGATATCGCACAAATTGGCGGAAAGAGTGTGTCAGCTTCAGACCTTACTTCCAACTGCGACCCGCTCCGTAAACGTGACGGAAAGGCCATATATCCATGCGGGCTCATTGCCAACTCATTGTTCAACGACACTTTTTCGAGTCCCGTCCTTCTTAACACGAAAAGCGGTTCCAGCAACGAAACCTACGAGCTCTCCTCAGATGACATTTCGTGGTCTTCTGACCGTGAGCACCGGTTTAAAAAGACTACGTATAAAGCGTCGGAAGTGGTGCCGCCTCCCAATTGGGTCAAACTGTACCCTGATGGATACACGGACGACAATCTTCCTGACATTTCTCAAATGCAGCATTTGCAGAACTGGATGCGGACGGCCGCTTTGCCTACATTTTTGAAGTTGTACCTGAAAAATACCACGGCCACCTTCTCCTCCGGCACATACGAAATGGAGATTGGCTTGAACTACCCGGTCTCAATCTACGGGGGCACAAAATCATTATTGATAACAACGAACTCCGTCTTAGGAGGGCGCAATATGAGCTTGGGGATCATTTACGTGGTGGTAGCTGTTATTTGCTTAACCTGCGCAGTGGCGTTCTTCTTGCAGTACCTTATCAAGCCAAGGAGAATCGGTGACCATAACTTTTTGCAAGGCGCCGGGAGGGAAGGGCCTGCCATGCGTGAACAATTATAGGTCAAAAACAGTAACAGAGATTTGTACAAGTTGGTATCAGGAATAGACTCTGGGCACTTACCTTGGCTGAATTATTTGTAATGATATGCGTTTGAAACCAAGAAATGAGGCTATTATACAAGAAATGAGGCTATTATACAAGAAATGATATGTGCCATGAGTATTGGACCCAAAGGAAATGGACTATCGACACGAAACAAGGAATCTCGATACGAAAGGAGACACGCCATGAGGAGCGTCGCGCGATATGGGATGAGGGCGAAAGAGAAGACGAATTCAGCAAAGCTTCGTTCTAGATGCACATGAAGAATCAAAAACTATGATTACTCAGCCATGTAAGTTGTTGGCTCATCGAAGGGTCGTCGGAGCTAAGGGGACTGGTCCCAGACCATTCATCACTGTAGCCCAAAGGTGCAGTAGCTGATGCGCGCTTACCCATGGCTTACAGTGTAGTGTCCTCACCACTAAAGTCAAAAATGTCCGTTGAGCGAGCCTGAGCTAATAGCGGGCAACGTCAGTGCAACATAGAGCATCCAGTCAGTCCGTTTAACACGACCACTATAGGCTGCAAGAACCACTTGAAACCAGGGTACCTTTTGAATTCCGCATAGGGCAGTCCAGCAATAATGAACGTCAATCCTCATCTCCAATATTTACAGGGCCAACACCAACAGCAGAATCAGCATCAACAGAAAACGCAGCAGCAACATTCGCCCTCCCAAAGCGGGCAGTCTCCTCAGATGTCACAGTTGCTGATGCAGCAGCAGCGCCAATTGCAGCAGCAAAGGCAACAGTTGATAAACCAACACCATCAGCAACAACAACAACAACAACAACCGCAGCAGCAGCAGCAACAGAATCAACAACAGCCACACAGCACAGGTAACACGCTATTGGCTACACTCAATGCCGGCATCGATGGTGGCCAAAAAACGGTGAATTCTGCAGGGCCAAATGCATTGAACTACTCTCAAAATGGTAACCCTTTGTTGCTGATACAACTGCAGATACCCCAGCATAGGTTTAACAACCAGCCACAACCACATTCGCAACAGCAGCAACATTCACAGCAACAGCATCTTATGGCTCAACTGCTCCTGCAGCAATCTCAGCACCAAGTACCCATCATCAAGGAGGTGTGGAATTACAATTTGGAGTATGAGTTCGCTCACTTGAGAAAATTCATAAGTGACAAGACGGCCGCAGTGTTCATATCCATTCATCAAGAAATCCCCGGGATTGTCGCAAGACCTGTGGGGACTTTCAAGTCTTCGTCAGACTATCATTTCCAGACGTTGCGCCTGAACTCAGACTTGTTGAACCTCATTCAGTTGTCGCTTTGTGTGATACAGATCAAAAACAATGAGATCAGCAACTCTTTTATCTGGCAGTTCAACTTCCATTATGATTTGAGTGAACAGATGTTCAATGAGGAGCATTTGTCGATGCTTTCTCTGACGTCTCAGATTAGCTTTGCATCTCACGCGAACCAGGGAATTCCACAGTTGGCTTTTGCGGAGTTGATGATGGAAAGCGGGTTGTTGTTGGACTCTTCCATCAACTGGCTTTCGTACCACCTGGGGTATGACTTGGGCTTCCTCGTGAGTTTATTGACAAACGATATATTGCCGAATGACGAAAACGAATTTTTCTGGTGGTGCTCTAAGTTTTTCCCCAACTTCTACGACTTGAAACACATTGGCAACCAGCTTTTGTCGGGCGGAAACAAAAGCTCCGGGACGATTGGGCTCACGTCGAACAACGAGTCGGGCAATAATAATGGCGGTATGGCAAATTCGGACATTGAGAAGGGCATGTCTTCAAACAATAAACCCTCAGTGGAGTACTTGGCTGAGGAATTACACTTGCTTCCGATCTCCCCTGTCATTCGCCAGTTTTTCGCATCACCTTCGCTTGGTCAGTTTGCAGGTGGCCATCATACTCAGCAGATGACGTCCACTTTGCATGCGTACTTGCTAATGGAGTGCTTCAAGGAGCTTTTTAGACAGGTTAACTCTGAGTTGAGCGTGTTTCAAAAATACAAGGGGCTTCTCTGGGGCCTCGGTGACGTGACGGAGGGGGTGAGGTCTTTGGAGTCTGAGAAAAGACCAAAGCAGAACTCATAAATGAAGTTGGCACTCGGCATGAGCCCTGATGATGCGGTTCACATCGGAAATGTAGGTTTGCGCTGAGAAATGTGTGTATATAATTAGATGATCCGATCCCAAATGTTACCCTGAATTTACTGATAGTATATGTCTTCTTAACCCTTCGATTCGTCAAGGCCCCGGTCCTTTTCCTAAGACGTTTCCGCAGGTCTTTGCTCAACCGATTCCTCAGGCGTATCCTCATGCAGGCCCTCTGAAGACTCTCCTGCTGAATCGTCCTCCGCCATTTTCAATCTCTTGGCGCTTTCCTGGGCCTGTTTCTCCGACTCCCGCTCGGCTCTTTTCCGCTTGTGCTCGGCCCTTCTATCGGTCCCGTCAGTTCTAACTTCTTCGTCTTTAGGGGGCATCACAAACCATGGGATTTTTCCTCTGTTGAAGTCATTCAAAACCAATTTGGCAATGGCACACTCATCCGGCTCTCCTCCCTTCAACAATCTTCCGTGTTTCCTGGCAATGAGCTCAATGAATTCGGTGCTGGCGTCTTCTAACAACTCAGGGTCATCTTCAAAATTCTTCCATCCTTTCACTTCGTAAGTTCTCTCCAAATGCTTCCTCTCACATTTCTTGAGCAACTCGGGGATATACTGTTCGGGGCCCGAGACGTGCTCGACTCTCACCACACCGCGGAAAAGAATATCTGTTTGCGAGTCTTTATTGCTTGGAGGCACGATCCCAGGGCAATCGATCAAGAATATTCTTTTCATCAACGTGATATATTGCCACACCTTGGTTTCTCCGGGAATGGGGGCAACCGTGCACACTTTCTTTTGACGCAAAGTGTTGATAATGGAGGACTTTCCTGTGTTTGGGTACCCGATAAAGCCAACAGAGATTTGTTTTCTGTCCGAATGCAAAGTGGAGAATTGACGCAAAAGCTGGATCAACGAACCTTTACCAAAGGAATTCGTGATGGAAGCGTGGAATGCAAGCGTGGGAAACGACTTAGATAGATGTTTCACCCAAGCAGCCTGGTTGTTAGTATGTGAGCTGGATCAGCAGAGAAAGGAGGAAAAAAAAAACCAATAACAAGAGAATGAAATGTCGGATTCTTACTACGGCCCTTACCGTTGCATTTGGTTAGGGCCAACTCAAAAGATTCCGAGAATATCCTGTAGCCAGTAAAAACTACCAGCTGCGCAGACGAAACCCATCCAAAACGGGCAGGTCCTTCGAAAAGGGTCCACAGGCGGATATCCTTGATTTTCCAAAGCATTAACAGACAACGATTTGGGTGATGATACAAGACCATCAGATCGTCCCCCTGACTAAGGGCTTTGGGTAAGTAGATGGGAGTAAATGGCCATAAATGACTCGACAAGAGAAGAAGTTTGCCAAAATGTAAAAAGAGAACAAAGAAATGGAGGAACAAAAAAAATTCACACATACCGCCACCCATGTAGGGATTAAGTCACATTTGTTCAACACATAGATCAAGTGTTTATGAGAACATTCGTCACGGATATACCGCTCAACGGATTCACACCGCGTACCCAAAGGGTCTCGGGCATCTAAGACATGGATCACCACATCCGAGGAGTCAATGACTTTATAAAGCTCGTTCCAAATGCGCTTGGACTGGCCCTTGTTGAAGATGGCCTCCTTGGCCTCCTGGGTGAAGTCATCTTTGTCCAAGAATGAGCCGCCCATTAAGCCGAGAGTTGCATCCAATTCTGCCTTTTCTTCATAGGTTTTGTGGTCAGCAGAGGTGATCTCTGCCAACTCCTCTAGAGACGAAGCTGCCTGCAGCCGAGGCTTCTTACGCTGCTGCTTGGGCCCAAACGCATGCTCGTAAGATTCGGTCTCAACGATTTTGGCAGTGGGCGATTCGGTCAGGTCCTTCTCGTCTAATAGCGACATGGGCAACCTGTTTCTGCGCAACAAAACGGAGTAAGTATCGTGCTTCTTATCGCCCATGGCCTCCCTAAAATGGGACAATGCATCCTGTGCAATGACACGTGTATTGCCGAACCACTTACGGTTTGGATCCACACGGGCCACAGGGGCATCTGTGGATTGGAGAGCGGCAGCCTTGACGATTTCTCCCTTGGCGTTCCGAGTGGCCCGCCCCGACTTGTACATCAGAAGGTGCCGGACTTTCTTAGCGTCACGGTAGAAGTTCTCTCCCTTGACCCGAAGATTTGCATCCCTGTTATCACCCTGCTTGGTTCTGCGCAGTTTTTCCTTCTTGTGAACTCCCATTGTGCTGGCAAAGAGATGGGGTGGAGTGGAGGAGAAAAGTTTTTGGTGCGATGCGCTGGGCGCGGACTGCGCAGAACAGCGATGCCCTCCCTACAAGGTGCGAAGATAGGCCACTGGCACAGAAGGGTCACCTCGGCTCTTGGTGCCTAAGCTCTTGAAAACACGAGCCGTTGACGATGATTTTTAATGATTGTTATACTACGTTGTGTCAAAAGAGTGATCGTGCGCGGGACCTTTACTTCTACCACTGATGTCATAGGCGGGGCCACGAGAAACTGGACCTGATTCTTTTCAAGGCATCGCGCTAATGTCGTGATTTGCAGCAAAGCCGTGAGAAGGAGCTTCCACCGTGACGTCCCAGCCATCTTTTACACAAGAGATTCTGGAAGCGTAGTCGCTGTCAGTCTTGCTGCACGTTAAAATGCCTGGCAGGAACACGGGAACGCCAATTCCCTAGAATTGTTTCATGAGTGTTTTAAAACCTGTTCATACCTGCGCACCATAATGGTTCGAGCCAAGACAAAATGATGGGAGCCAACTCGGCATAACGATTCCAACCACACTAGAAGTGAACCAACCATTACGCAAGTTACTGTGTACGAGATGACCGGGAATCAGTTTGATTTCGACTGTTTCGACTTGGCACGCCAACACTGTGGCATTTAGTGCAAGTGGCGACCTCCCAAATTTAGGGCTCTAGAAGATGGAATGATTTTGGTGGAACGATTTCTTGGTTAATAGACTGGTTCGAACGACTGTGCGAAAAGTGTGATCTTTTGAAATGCTTTTCAATTTGGCCCGGCTCGAACCATTTTGGCGCACTGGCTTGAATCGGTTTAAGCACCACTGTAGGGTGTTCCACGTTAAATGTCCATGCGGCCGTACATTCATGAGTGAGGCCAGAGACTATCAGCAGCAAAAAGGTTAGGGGACGTGGCTTTGCCAAGAATACCCTTCAAAGCGGGTCAATCCCGTGGACACATGTGGTGCCCCAGTTAGAGCGCTGTCAGGTTGCGTCCGGCCGCGGCTATCAAGGTCACACTGGCCCTGACACTTGGCACACTTTGCTAAGGCCTTTTCTGTGTAGGATCATGTCGCTGAAAATGCCGTCTCTTTCAGTATACCGCGCGAAAGTTTGTAAAGTGACAATTCTCGTCAGACTATAGGTACCCCCACTCGCTGGAGCAATGCTACCCAATGTGCAGTCTGGCCCAGTGAAAAGTCCACAATCAAGATCAGACTTGGCACGTTTTCCCGGAGAAGACCCATTTGCTGTTGGGAAGCCCCCAGATAAAACACATCATTTCGGAAATCTCAGTCTAGCAAGCTGAGCCAGAGCAAAAGAGGATATTGGCGAGTCCAAATTGCCCAGACCTAAAGATCCGCAGTTGTGGGGCCCTTCGCCTGCATTTTGGTGGCTTGTGGGTACAATGCTATTTTTGTATGACCCTATCCGGCTCAGCATGGCTCAGAATAGCTCCATAGAGTGTTGATCCCTTGAGGTTTTGGTGCAGTGCACATGCTTGAGAATTGACCGGAGGGCACACGTGCTCGGCCCCCCTGGGCGTATGGAAAGGTGCTTGTGACTTGACTACCCATGGAGAGACCCCCGGACCATCCATTTGTTCTGCCCTTGCGAGATCATCGCCTCGACCCAGCGTTCTCTTGCTGGCCTCTAGAATGCGGTTCACCGCCCGGCTCGCCTGCACGCCTCCCAACGGTCATGACCTGCGCGTCCGGGGTGTCCCAGGCTGCGCACAAATACTTGCATAGATAAGGCCTACATGTGGCCATCTATACAAACTACCTATATAACTGCTAGCTTCCTGGCTCTCACGTCCTGGAACCCGTGTCTTTTCCAATCCGCTATCTATTCTGTTCATTGGCTCTTAAGTGCTCTGTTTCCACTGCAGCCGGTTTTGTGGAGTCTGTGTGAATCCCGTCACCTACGGCCCTTTTGAAGAATCAGTCCATGAGTGACGTCCGGTTTCTTGACACATTGTCACCCACGCAAGAGCATTTTCTCAAGAAATTCCTTGTGGAAGCATGTTTAGCCGAAGAGTTGCTCGTACTCTCCGAGCCCCGGTGCTTGGAGTACTTGGGCCCTCCTTTCCGCCCTCCATCTGATCAGCAAAGTCCTCGCAATTTGCCGTTGCTCAGGTACTTTTTCAATCACTTCGTTGCCACGTTCCCCTTTGTGGCCATGAATCCAAAGAATAAGCAGGTGGAGTTCTGGCGTGATACCGTCCAGCCTTTTGTGGAGAGCTTCAACACCAAAAAGATCTCCGGCTCGGTTCAGCGCAAGGAAAACGTCACAAAGCGTTCCCAGGTCAGCACACGCGTGTTGCGTCTTATGCTTCTATTTTTCAATTCCATGCTTGGGTCAAAGAAGGAGTTGGATTACCTCACCGGCGACCATCTCAAGCCTTCGGACCAAGGCAAGTTGGATAAAATCTCCAAAGCTCCCACCCAGGTGATAGTTGGTTTGGATTCTTTTCAATGCCCCTCCAGTCTTGACGATTATCTGCGCATGAATTTCATCAACAACTACAATATTAATATCATTGCGGTCGACACCATGTCTCGGGAGGCCTCCCTGAGTTGGAATCTCAACCCGCTTCACTATCTCTCCAGCCAAAAGCAAACCTACAACTTGTTTATTATTCAGGTCACTCGGCGTTCCAGAAAGGGTGGTCTGTACATTTACGAATCCCATTTTGTGTCGAGGTCTTACTCCGAGTTCAAGGCATTGGAGCTGGGCTTGAAGACTACTTTTTCAAGATTGATGATAACTAAGCTCCCTCTCAAATTCAAAAATGACCTGGGGGTGCTGCCTCTGAAGGAGTCCCACCCAATGACGGGGGCTAGCGAAACGCCGCCCATCCATGAGGCTCATCATCTGGAATCCTTTACCCGTCAAAATGCTTCAAAATACCATAAAGAGAAGTTGCGCTTGGCCCTTCGCGGATTCATCAACTCTCTCCTTTCAAAGCCTGAAATTGCAAACTCCAAACCTTTTGATTTATTCATCAACGACCCGGCCAAAATATATCACGATTTAACCCCAGACCAACTAGCGGATTACCAGCAACGTGCGTTACTTGAGAATTACAGGCTCGAAACCCAGGAAGAGTTTCAAGAGCACATTTCAGGTGTTGTTCTTGAATTGGCCAAAAACTTCGAGCATTTCAAGGAAGAACTAATTACCGATCCGAAAAAGCTTTCACAGGTGTTTGAGGAATTTAGCGAGAGTAAACTGCTCGATGATATTCCTGCGCTCTTGGTGTCCTTCATGGAATGGTGCAAATTGGAGGTTGCGGCGACCTTATACCAAATATTCTTGACACAAGACAATTCCGCTGAATGGTTGCAAAAATGTCGCAAGTTCCATCGATTGTTCCCTTACAGGATGTGTTACGGGATCCTAAAATACACGAATCCTATGAAGATAATGTCGCGAATCGTGGATCTTCTTTTACTTGATGTACCCTCCTTCAGCAGAAAGAAGAATGAATCAAACAACTTGCTCTCGATGACATTTGTCATGTTGTTGGATGAGGATTTAGGCGATTTTTCCAAAGAGCGGGCTAAGCTTTTGGGTCATGCTTCGATGCGTCAGCCAGACTGCGCAGCTTTTATCAAGCGTATTAACTTTTACGTCAACACAGCTGATCAGAACTTGCAGGCAGAAGTGAGGGAAGATAATTTGTTGGGCAACATGAACTTGTTACTTACCATCTTAAGTTCTGATCGGTTGCTTCCCAAGTTGAGCGAGTCGGAGCTTAGGTTCTACAAGGAGGAAATACTACCCTCTTATGAGGCATACACCAAGTTGAACGACAGAGGACCCACCGAGAAGGCTTCGGTCTATTTACTTTTGGAGCAGTTGCTCCAGTTGGAGGTGCGGTCGCGCGACAAGGAGAACTTGAAGAAGCTTTGGAAGGAGCCAGAACTTACACAGCTCATCAAGAAATTTCTTACGGTGTTCTACCAGCCGCTCATGTCAGTCATGAAAAAATGCAACGTGCATTTGGTTTTTTCGGATTGGCAGCACTTTCTTGACGACTTGTTTGCGGAGCTCACGAACTTGGATGAAGGAGAAATGTACTTTTTGAGCACGCCCGAAATATTCGACCGTTTCAAGAGCTTGTTGGACAAGCACGAAAAAACATTGTGGAAGTTTTTACATGACTTGTATACTAAGGACGACCAGCAATTGTTTATGAAATTGATTGCATGGATCGAAAGCTTTTTGGTGGCTATCCGCACAAAGTTTATCACGCCTGAAAGGGTCAATCTCGACTTTTCAGTGATGCAAGCAAGCGAGCCGATTGACCAAGAAAAATTTGTGAAGGACCTAAACAAGCGAATCACATTTATCTTGAAGAAAAGGTTGTTGCTCAAGCAATGCATTACCAATGCGGCATTGCATAAGAATGATGAGAAAGACTCACACAAGGAAACCAAGAAAGTTACCACGCATCAACAAGCCATTGACATGCAGTGGGACCAAATCAATAACCAGGTGTTCGATATGAAGCCTCAAGAGTTTGGAATCTCGGCCGAAGACTTTGAGGAGTTCAACTTGGCCAATATTAATGAGGCGGGAGCGTTTGGAGGTGACCACAAAAACGCGCAGATATTCCGCGAGATTGCCGAGCTTGACAAGGCCATGAAGGTCCATGCGGTGTCAGAAGTTGACAAGTTGATCGCGCCCACGCACGCTCAAATCAAAACAGTGCTCGAGGGACTTGCTGGTACGACATGCGAAACCGCTGGGTAACTTATCACACGACCGAGAAGATATTTTCTTGGCGCCCTGGAAGGTATGCATAGTGCCGGGAAGTCGGGCATAGCTTGCATCAATGACGCAGTTAATCCGCGCGCACAGCTGCAAGTATAGACCGTGCGACGTCGCGCCGAGTGGGGCTTGGATGTAAGGGCCTGCTGGGGGGTGTACCGAAAGAAGCAGTATCAGGCGAGAAGCAGTATGAGGAAAGAAAAAGTATTAGCAAATAAGCAGTACTAGGAGAGATGAGGGGCTCGTGCCTGTTGAAGAAAAAAAAAAAATTAAGCCAGGCCCTGCAGATCCTGTTCAGCCCAGTGCACTGCCAATATAGCTCTAGACCCTGTCAATGTATACATATTCAAACTATGCGAGTAAAGGTGTTGGAGTCGGGAATTTAGGGCCTTCGCGTAAGTTGCATCCGCAGCGTGCACCTAAACGTATCGATTTTCTTGCATGCCGGATTAACACTTTGTCTCTAGCTAGGATGGGCGGTGGTCCTGTGGCTTGTTCTGTTTCCATTTTGCTGCACCTTCAAACCTGATTCATCCCGTGAAACCCGGCCGTTTCAGGGCCAGCAGATTCGCTAGGCGTTGAAAAGAGCGACTCACTCTCGACCTCACCGGGGTCTTTCTTTTTTCTTGCACTGGGTGTGCACACAGTTTGGCCTAGCAGCACGACCTGTCATGTGTCAATCAACCAGTTTTTCATTGCATCTGCCGGGCTAAGACCAATTAGACATCTCTTCATTTTCATTTCCCCAAACTTCCCTGTCCACATATTGACGGCAACATCTTTGACCACCCTCGTGACAGCCCCATTGCCCATGCCATGTCCAGTATACGACGGAACATATTTCGGGTCCCGAAAAAATGGGTCTTGTTTACATTATTGGGCATAGTGCTTGTTGACCTCGTGCTTCTCTCGTACTCCCAGATCATCAGCGGGGTCGTGGAACTCAACCAGGCCGTGGATAAGTTCGTTTCCCCCACAGATTTCCATCGCAAGGTGTTACCGCTTTTTGACAAGATCAAGAAGGAGAAGGACCGCTTTTGGATAACCAACTCCGAGTTGACACATGTCCAGTGTCAGGTACCTATACTAGAAGCTTTTGCCTTCAACGACACCGAGGGGAGCGACACTGTCTACTTCGATCCGCGCTACACCGTCGCCGTGTACATGCACGAGCTTGCGGAGGCTGGCCAAACCGACGAGTTACCCGAACTACCGTTTCACTGGGTAGACTGGGTCAATGTGTCACTGGTGAACACAAAGTTAGGCTTGGATCTGTCCAAACGCACCACATGCCATCGCTTGAAGAACCGAATCCGAGGCCGACCCAACCCCGATACCTTTTGCAGGAACAAGGAAGACATTCCCACCGAGGAGTTGGAGGAGGCTGGCTTCAGAAACGTTGAACAGTTGCCGGAAGCCATTATCCACGACCACTGCAGCCACAAGAACCCATCCTTCAACAACATCCGTGCGTTCATGGCCCGCTCGTACATTATGACAAACCTTCCCAAGCCGTACAAGGTGATTATTCTCAACGACAGCTCGGGGGGAGGCACTTACGAATTCATGGTCAACCAGACACGTAGTGCCGACCAGCGCTTGTTGTACAGTGAAATCGCCAGGAAGTTTCTTCGGAGCAATAACCGCAACATCGTTAATGATACCTTGACGATCAACCATTTGGACGTGTACAAGCACTTGCAAGCCACCGTCAAACCGCGGATGATCGAACCCAAAGACGATATCATGGGCATGCATAAGATCGTCAAGAGCCCTATCGGCCACACCAAGGATATTGAGCTCAAGCAACAGAACTTCAACTACCCGAGGAGCAGAATCGCCGAGCAAATCAAAGAATACGAGGCCAAGGAAAACCGCACTATTTTCGACGACAACTTCTTGGCAGGGTTGAAGGAATGCGCTGCCTACAATGGCACGAACGAGCCCATGTACTTCAAGATGGCCCTCTTAGACACCCGCGAGCGCAGGAACGTAATGAACGATGCGGGCTGGCACTACGACTGGCGTTTTTTCAGTGACGCCTTGTTCTACGACAAGATGGGCTGGTCCAAGGACGAGCGTGTGGCACGCACGAACATTATCTTGGAGCGTCTCTTGAGAAACTGGAATATTTTCGCCGAGCAAAAAGGTATCGTGTCGTGGATCATGCATGGGCCGCTTTTGGCATGGTACTGGGACGGCCTCATGTTCCCGTACGACGTGGACATCGACATCCAGATGCCCATTCTGGAGTTGGTGCGCATGTCCCTCGACTATAACCAGACTCTTGTGGTGGAGAACCCTGCAGAGGGCTATGGGAAGTTTTTGATTGATGTTGGCTCCTACATACACAACAGAGACCAGTCGCTTACCGGGAACCACATTGACGCCCGTTTCGTGGACGTGGACTCTGGTATCTACATTGATATTACTGGGCTTGCCAAGCTGAACTTCAACTTGCCCGGAGATTACAAGAACAATCCTATTGTGGTTAAGGCTAAAGGCGATGCTGATGCTGAGGTTTACAACGACCGCAGAAAGCACTTTTATACATTTCCTCAGCTCCTGCCGTTGCACTATTCCATGATGAGTGGGGTCCCTCTCTACGTGCCTAATGAGATAGAGGAGAGGCTCAGATGGGAGTACTCCGGGGGCTTGGACAAGTACGAGTTTCAGGGCTGGTACTTCGTGCCCAAGTTACAGCTCTGGGTCATGTACCAAAAAGTGAGCAGGCTCTTTGACGAGAAAGACGTCAAAAACGAGGATGGCGACTTGGACATCGACAAAATGGTGGACAAGGTCAAATCCATGACCGATAGCCAGGCCCTTCAGTTGTTGGAGGACGATGAGATCTTAGCAGAGTACTACCAGACCGCGACGTTCAGCGGGTGGCATACGCAAGAAAGGCAGATTTTGTTTGATGCCGAGGGCAGGGATAACCGCTCCGCCTTTGAGGACCCGAACACGAGGAATATTTACAACCACTTGGTGGGGAAGGTGTCGTTCACCAAGCCTTTGAGGAAATGCTTATATGAGTTTGAAGCTTTTGATCGAATCGCACATCACAAGAAACGAGGCTGAGCCACTGAAGCCAAATCTCGATTAGAAGGCCATTAAGAGACTCTCGCAGCCGCGGCCTTCTGAAGTATGTCGCAGCCGCGGCCTCGCATTATGAAGTATGCACCCATTTCAGACCCACCATGAGTAGCGTGCTACCCATGGATACACAATAGACCTGCGATGTGAGGTTAAAGGCTGGTTCGCCAGTAACCTCGCATCAACGGAGGCCTTTCCCACTCCGAAAGCTTACATCCGAAGCTTAGACTCGGCACCAGTTGCAGATTATCGAACGCAACATCGGAGAATCCTCGGATGCGGTTTCGACTCCGCGTCGGATATTTCCTTATGCAAGATTAGCTCATTTGGGGCCCTTTCGCGGGATAAGGTGTCAAAAGCTGTGACCAGGTCTTGGTCAGTCTTTCTATAAAACTATGGATGATCCCCTTCTTAAGGATCATCAACGAATTTACCTTTTCTATGCACTAGACGTTACTAAAAAATATAACACCATTCGCTTCAATTAATACATCCCACCGCCGCGCTTCATGTCAAGCTCGTCTTCCATGAAAAGACCGACCCCTCGCTTGCTGTTTGGCGAAAGCTGCGGGTTGCAAATCCTGCACGACCCCAAAGAATCAAGTGACATGTGGGCCTTTGGCCATCATTTCTGACTGCACATAAGGACCCCTATTTCCCGTGCGTTTCTTTTTTCAGATACCATGTGCGAAACCACCTTATATATATACATATATATATGCATTTTGCATAATAACTGCCTCCTTTGTTCAGCCTCGCCCTGTATCGCTCAGGTTTCTCCCCGCCACCATATAATCCTTCCGCTTTTTTTCATCACAGGCGAATACTCCTGGGCATCGCTGCTTGTGCCCATACCCCGGCAACACGACACTGTCCATTCGAGTCGGTATTATTTAGACCAATACGATTGTCATGTCTGAAACAGACACACAGCTTCGGAACCGGCTCCATGCGGACAACGAGGCAGAGAAATTAGACTTGCAGCCCGAAAAGTCTCCTTCCGCAGAGGAAATTCTCATCGAGAAGCTCGACCTCTTCTTGTCTTCGATCGAGCAAAGACTCGACAGCTTCGACCAGTACTTCAAGATTGGCGGCGCAGACCAAATTGCCTTTGACCCCGCCGACGACGGCAAGAAGCAGCCAGAGCTTTTGCGCGCAAGCGGCTCCAGCACGTCGCTCTCGCTGGCTACTTCTCACCTCCGGCAGTCCAGCTCTGCGTCGTTGTCTTCATTGAAGTCGTTTTCCATCTATAACCTCAATAAGGTATATGAGCAGCTCAGCATGGTCAAGGCCCAGGTGCTCAAGACATCTGTGTTGAACTTGGAGTACTTGTATAAAACCTTGGACGACAAGTACAACGATCTTTTCAACCAGGACGGGCAGGATCCCCATGAATTTTCGTTCAAGAACATCGAAAGCAACCGGGAGCTCTTGACAAACAAAATCATCACCAATCTCACCTATTTCGAGCAGAAACTTGCGCATATCGACGCGTTGATCCGCTCCAAAACTCCCCAGGCTACCTTTGACTATGATGCAGACGCACGCTTCAATCATCTCAAGTTCTACAACTTCAACAAGGCGCTAAAAGCTGCTCAGGAGAATTATATACATTACTATCAGATACCATTGGGATGGCGAGAAAATAGGTACATTATCCGCGGATATCGCTTCAATCTCCACCATCGTGAAATGCTCAAGTCCATGTTCCACTTTAACCACAATGAAACGGGCAACATTTGGACCCATTTCATTGGTGCGCTCGTGATGGTTTACTTGGGAGTGGCGCACTTCCCCTCAACTGTCACGTTTCGGCAGAACACAACGGCCGACAATTTGGTAATGTACACCTTTCTCATGGCGGCCTTGGAATGTTTGGTCAGCTCGGTCTTGTGGCACACGTATTCGTGTTTCGCGCAGTATCATGTCCGCAGCCGCTTTGCTTGTGTGGACTACACTGGCATCACCGTGCTCATCACGTGCCTGGTCATTTCCGCAGAATACTGCTCTCTTTATCACTACCCCAAATTGCTAGCATTTTTCGTGGTGTTCCTGGTGCTCTGCGGGATGGGCGGGTTCTTCTTCAACTGGTCGCCAGCCTTTGATAAACCCGAGTATCGCCCATTGCGCATCGGTTTCTACGTCACGTTGGCATTCTTGGGGTCCATCACGTTTCTTTTTAAGTGGTATTACGAGGGTCTCTCCAATTCCTTTTATTTCTACCTGCCGCTCTTATACAAGTCGTTTGTGTGGTACTGGCTCGGCGTTGTGTTCTACGGAGGCCTCATCCCAGAGAGGTGGAGATACGACATCCTTATCAACGAAGACGACGACTGCAGCCATACGCACAGTGCACTGGAAGTGCTATTAGGCAACGTCGAGAATAGCGGGGCAGAGGAACTAAACACAATCCGCCATGAGCTTCGAGGCCCGTGCTCGCAATCTCTCGATACATGCAGGAGCTCGGGGCACGCGCCACCCCAGGGCTCTGCACATCTTGTACACGAGCGTGATCCTACATGTCAAAAAGATGGCGAAAATTTATCCGATGACGCAATCTTGCGCAAGCACTTCCCGGACAGTCCCACGCGCACACCTTACCACAACGACTTTTTCTCACTTTGGTGGGTGGACTACATTCTTCTGAGCCATAACATCTGGCATGTATGCGTGGTGCTTGGGGTGGTGGGCCACTACTTTTGCATCATTGGCATGTTTGAAAATGTCCACCGTCTCCATGCCGCCGTCTAGAGGTTCGGCCGTGTCCTGCAGATAGAGGTGCAGAAGGGCTGGTAACCGGAACCTGCATAGCCATTGCGCGGCAAGACGCTTGGGGAATGTTCTGGAGATGCGTCTGCGCTACTTTGGGCATTGCCTATAGTTGAAGACAGGAATAGTCAGCGAGATGCACCTTTTAGTGCCTAAGGGATGTGCGTCCTCTACTTGGATATATGTCGTACTCCTGCCCGTCGTGGCAAAACTAAGGAAGGACTCTTGCTTTTTATAGGTAGTTGAGTTGGTAAATTGACTCTAGATACTTGTTAAACAAGCCGAGAATGTTCGCGTTATTGGCCGCTGAAAGTATTGTCCCAGTTTCCCTGAGTAATACTTAGGCAAATTGTGTTACATACCCAAAGAGGCTAGAGATCTGGTTTAGAGGCAGTTCTCCCTTGCCCTAAAAATAGTGTGGCCCTGTATGTTATTGGTTCCTGTATGTATCCGGCGGTACTGGTGTTTTCTGGTGAAACATCTGCCTGCACCTACTCCCATTGCATCTCTGCCCAGGTGCAGGAGGGCCTAGAATGAGATGTGTGGCGCTAAACTATCTGGAGTCGACTAGACAAGCTGGCAGTTTAATCTTACAGGTGATGGGATACCCCATGCCACTTTGCAGCCCCGAGGGCACTGTTAGACTTTCCACATAGCGTTGCTTGCTAAGCTTATATACTGCACATGCATAAAGGCTATAAGGTGGGATGTGACCGGTTCGTCGCGCGGGCTCAAAAATTACGCAAGATGGTGAGCCTAAAAGCCGAGGAAAAGAAATCCAGGTACCGTCAAGATTTCGACCGAGGCACCGAGCCCTGAACAACACACGGGGGCGCCGTCCTTCTGCACGCCGAGCAAAGAACTGTCCTGCATGAAAAGCGCTTTCAGAACACCGGGCTCTCGTGGGGGCACGTATCCAGGCCCACCCAAGCATTGTTGACTGGAACGCTATGCCGGCCCTCTCAAGTTTGCCTTTCCGTCGGAATAGGAAATACAAAAACTCTTGCATCGCGGGTATCTATATGCAGTAGCACAATATGTTCTGCAGTGCGGCTGGTTTTTCTTTAATCTTATACGCCGAACCGAAAGCCGCTGAAGCATCGTTTTTTTGGAATGACAGCAACCTTAGTGGCTAATTGGGGACGCAGGCGTGACGTCTCCGCCAGAGCCAGATTTGGGTCGTTGACTTTCCGGAGCCAGAAGCGCAACTTTCTTACCCCCATGAGCCTGGAATTCCAAGATTTCCCCGGCCCAGATCCCCACGCCGTGTAAGCATCCCCTGCGGTCAACGCTCAACACCTTTACATGCAGCATACGGAAGGTTGAACTGGTGTAGCTACCAGTTTTCGCGATTGTGTGCAGGATGTTTCTTGGTATGAAATCACAAGCACATCGCTGCATTTGCTGCAGAATTTCATCATGATGCATTTGAATTTGGAGCAAAAGTAAAAAAAAAAAAAAAATTCAAAATTTCGTGGAGGCAAACAAACATATAAAAGGGCCGGCTCCCGCTCTCTCAAATTTTATCAAAACTTGGACTGTACATCAAAAATGGGTATAATAGATAGAACAGCCACGTTTGGCCTTGAAGGAAGAAAGTTGAGGGCAGCCGTCACCATCATCGCGGTGACTGGTTTTTCTCTCTTCGGTTATGACCAAGGTTTAATGGCCGGTATCATCACCGGTTCGCAATTCAACCACGAGTTTCCTCCTACAGATGAGTCTAGAGGCAATAAGCTGCATGTTACCGTTATCCAGGGTGCCGTCACAGCATGTTATGAATTGGGATGTTTCTTTGGCGCCTTGTTTGCGCTTTTCAGGGGTGAGAAGATTGGCAGAAAGCCTTTGATTTTTTCTGGTTCGCTCATTATCATTTTGGGAACTGTCATCTCCGTCACCGCCTACAGGGAACACTGGGGCTTGGGCCAGTTTGTCATTGGAAGAGTTATCACTGGTATCGGTAATGGTATGAACACTGCCACCATCCCAGTGTGGCAGTCCGAGATGTCCAGAGCTGAGAACAGAGGAAGATTGGTTAACTTGGAGGGTTCCGTCGTGGCCATTGGTACGTTTATTGCCTACTGGTTGGACTTTGGCCTTTCGTACGTTGACAGTTCGGTGCAATGGAGGTTCCCAGTGGCTTTCCAAATTTTCTTTGCCGCCATTTTGTTCGCGGGAATTTTTAACTTACCAGAATCCCCAAGATGGTTGATCTCTAAGGATAGAAAGGAAGAGGCTACGTACGTCCTCGCCAAGTTGAAGGGATTGCCAGCCGAGCACGACGAAGTCTACGCTGAACTTACTGTTGTCCAGGATGCTGTGACCAGATTTGCCAGGTCGCAAGTGGGTTTCAAGGATTTGCTTTCGGGTGGCAAGACTCAGCACTTCCAAAGAATGACTATTGGTGCGTCCACGCAATTCTTCCAGCAGTTCACTGGATGTAACGCTGCCATTTACTACTCCACTGTGTTGTTTGAGACCACCATTTTCAACGGTAAGAGAAGGTTGTCTTTAGTCCTTGGAGGTGTGTTCGCCACCATCTATGCGCTCTCCACTATTCCATCTTTCTTTTTGATCGACACGTTTGGAAGAAGAAATTTGTTCTTGCTTGGAGCCGCCGGGCAGGGTGTTGCTTTCTTGATCTCCTTCGCATGCTTGGTGCACCCAACCACTAACAATGCTAAGGGAGCTGCTGTGGGTATCTTCTTGTTTATCACCTTCTTCGGATTCACCATTTTGCCATTGCCATGGATTTACCCTCCTGAAATCAACCCAATGAGAACCAGAACCGTGGCCACCGCCATCTCCACGTGTACCAACTGGATCACTAACTTCGGTGTGGTTATGTTCACCCCAGTTTTCATGAACACCTCTGCTTGGGGTGCTTATTTATTCTTTGCCGTGATGAATTTCCTCTTTGTCCCAGTGATCTTCTTCTTCTACCCCGAAACGGCAGGAAGAACCTTGGAGGAAATCGATATCATCTTCGCCAAGGCCCACGTGGAGAAGCGCCAACCATGGAGAGTCGCCGCTACCATGCCCAAGTTGTCCCTTAAGCAGATTGAGGAACATGGTAACCAATTGGGTCTCTACGACGGAGACTTTGAGAAGGAGGGCTTCGATGTTAAGGAAGATGTGAGCTCGCAAACCTCCTCTGACAGGCCCACCGATGGCATCTTGACCCCAGAGAAACCCTCGGACACCAACGAACATCCAATTGATGTGTAAACATATAACATAGCCACCTAATTATTAATATACCCTTTTGCCTTTAAATCATATACGTAGCTTCCAGAGAGTTGTACGGATGATCCCGCTATCGTCTCAAGACAGTCTGTTAGGGCGGAGTGTACCATGAAAACGAAACAGAGATTTGTCAAGTACCAAAGCTTGACATTCCTCTTGCCAGAGTGCAACAGGCGCTGCATTCAAACACGACGTCCAATACATGTAGCAAATCAGTAACTCCGCCTCATGTTCCATTAGCCGACTTGTAGACGACGTCTCTATACACAGGACGCTACCCTGGGACAAAGCACCCTACCAGTGCGCCACGTAACCAGTAACAATGAGCATCTCCTCGAAACGAGTCAAAGTCGGCGATTAGGAATCTTGGACTGCACATTTCAAGGCAGCGGCCGCCCTTTTTCCGGGCCTGAAGCTTGTCTAGAACACTTGGCATCACTGAGGTGATCTCTTTGTCCCGAACAATAAACGGCGTGGCATGCGCGCACCCCAGATTTCGGACTTGCAATGCTCGGCCTTAGGTGCTGGCGCTCTAAAGCCGGTCCGTAGTTAGGCGTCAGTGGTGTGTTCCGAGCTTCTGTGACTATTCCGTGTTTCAGTCCGCCGCTAAAAGGTAGTTTTTAGAGAAGCTATGTTTTTTTGGACATTTCTGACCTCCCCTTCATGCTGCGGGGGTATTCGCAAGACCGACGCGGAATCTGCCAAAAACTACGCCACCAACCCCTGTTCACATCCAGCTGCACTCTCCAGCCACTCCTTGCAGCCCTCAAACACCTTTTCGAGCTACTCTTCAAGACGCTAGGGACCCACTGGGATGGCTTCTCGACCCATGGCCAGCATGTTTGGCCCTAGACTAAAGCGACAGGGGACTAAAGGAACAGTCTATAGAGGCTGGGATGGCACGAGTGGATACAACACGGCGTCGCGCCAAGGCCGACACCGCCCAAGAAAACAGAATATGAAGCACTAAATACAAAGCATGCAGAGACCGCGCGAAGAACGCAAGTAGCTTTGAATTGTCCATAGGCACCATTGCCGGTCCAATTCTGACTCCGTGACGCCGCCCCATTGTGTACAGGCCCGGCCGCGTACCCCAAACTCCACTCTTTTGTCGTGGGGCGCTTATCTCCGCACACGTTTTTTTTCTATCCCACGAGTGGAAAGAGATTTAACCCGGTGGAGACCCCCAAGAATTCCGCCAAAAGCCTCGATTCCGACCCTGGGCGCAACACTCCCGAACTTTCACACTCTCGAATCTTGTGCCGGAGCATCTGTCAAGCGGCTATATTGAACCAGAGCTCATGGAGGTCAGCACCAGGGACTTGCAAGCGTTCTCTCAAATGGATCATAGTGACGGTGCAAACTCTCATCAACATGACGACAGCAAGCCCCGGAAGCGGGTCGACGCTGTTACTGTGCTCGCGGACGGCACCGTGCTCAAGCTTCAGAAGACTCGCCAGCGTAAGATCTTCAGCTGTGTGTACTGCCACTCCAAGAAAATCAAGTGCTCCCGGGAAAGCCCCATCTGCAAGAACTGTAAGGCCAACAACATGGAGTGCAAGTATTTTGTCAACGAAAGAGTCAGCCGCGGAGGGTCTAAAAAGGCTCTCTCTCTAAGGCGCAGAAGCAGCCTTTCCATGAATAGCGACCGCTCCGAGGCCTACATGGACTCGGAGTCCGCTGCAAGCGATATTCCGGAAAGTATGCGTATCAGAGACTCGGACTACTCTAGTTTGACCTCGAATAGTTCTAGCCTGCCCAATAAGGCTGAAACTGAGGGCGCCTCCAAAGATTTCATGGGTTCCAGAATAAAGAATGAGCCAATAGCCGACCCCATCAAGAATTCCTTCTTTGCGAATGACGCTAAAGATGTTACTGGTGACCCTGTTGTCAACCTCCAAAACTATCCATCCTCGTTTATTTCCAACATCACCTCGCCCAATCTCAAGGCAGAGAACCTCCACCTTCAAAACGTTGCTTCCTTATCCCCAGAACCAAATCCCCCTGGAACACTTCAAGCGCCAGTCATGAACTCGGGAAGCAACAATATAACCAATAAATTTTTCAACACCAACTATGGGACCAAGCCAATTGCAGACCTGACCTCAGAAGAAAATTATGCATTCAACATGAGTTCTTTCTCGATGATATCACCCAAAGAAAATGACTTGATCCAAACACCTCAGAAAATCCATGCTGAAAAGCCGGAAAAGTGCGCACGTGATGCCAAGGCTGTAGATTCCTTATACGGGCTAAATGGCTTTAATGACGCCAACAGAGAGTTCAAAACTGGGAACGTGCTGGAGAACACGCAGGAGAATCAACTCATTACAACCAATTTTGTGGATGGACCTGCTTCATCCCTGTGTAACCCTAGCATCGACGCTTATTCGAAAGCATCTGGAGGTGCATCATTGAGTAACTCGCTCAATCCCTATGCTTCTAATCCGGCAACCACCATCAACTACTTGTATGGAACTAATATTAACTATGATAATGTTAATCTTCTTCTGGACCTACTCCGATATGTTCCGAACTCGAGAAAGCGCTCCTATGAGTTGATAGAGCGCTATATGTCGTCAGTGCACATACTCTTACCTCTTATGGTGAATATCGAAGATTTTATTGAAGAGCATGACAGGTATTGGGAGAAGTTTCATCCCTACTCTCATTCGCAATCCGAATCCTTTGCGGGTTCCAAGACGGCGGAAGATCATTTCGACTTTTTGCAATTTTACACGCTATACTTCCCTGTCCTTTACGCAGCAACGATATCTGAATTTGAAGAGTATGATAATCTTCTTTTGAACCAAGACATTGACAACTTCCTTAAGGCGTTCAACAAAATCTGCCAGCATTATAATTATCCGCATGGATTCAAATCTATTCCAGTTCTCTTGGGAAACGTGATCATTCAGTCGACGTCACCCAACCCCTCTACCATGGAAATGTCTCAAATTATCCGCTACGCTAAATTCTTGCATCTACATAAGGACCCTTTAATTACGCTCCGCATCTCAGACTGGAGAGTCATCAAATTCCGGCGGATGCTTTGGTGGGTGATTTTTGGATTGGATACTCTAAGTAGCCACAACTTCTGCCTTCCCCCCGTTTGCAGAGCTGATGATTTTAACGTTTTGATTCCAGATGACCATGATCCAGTGTTTAATGCTGATGGAGAATTTGTCAAGAAAAGGCTAAACGTGTCTGTTTTGGTTATGTCAATAAAGTTCCATTATGATCGCATTGTGAGCAGGATTGTGTTTCAGCTACACAATGGTTTGTCCCTTGATATCACGGACAAGGAGGCTAATGAGATTAAAGATGAAATCGTCAAGTTGTTTCATTTCATTCACGACGCTATTGCACGAATGACTGCCTACTACAAGGCAAGCCTTCCTACCTCCGTTCAGGAAATGAACATCTTCAATTTCGTTAAAAACCACTCCTGGAGTTTTGTGGACCGGGCTTTGATGTTGCTTCACAAAAAAATTTTGGTTGCGGACTGCGAGAGTACCTGCAACCCCAGGCACAGCGTAACTGAGAGCTATGAGATTGTCCCGAAGTCTCAAAGAGGCAATAGCCTTGCGTTAAACGCATTTGAAGACACTTACGGTAAAATGCAGGAGACCAACATCATCAATAATCTCGATAAGTCGTCAATATCGCAGTTACGGTTCAACACATATGAGCTCTTTTACTACGAGAACCTTCAGAACAACTTGATTCCCTCCATTTTACACAACCTTAATGACTTCCTCAAGTACAACGACTTCATCAAGTTCGGAAAGTTTAATTGGTACATCAAGAGAACTATTCCGTTGGACTCCATCATCCTCTTGTTGGTTATCATATGCGTGAAATTCAAGTACGATTTTATTGGCACCCAAGAGCTTCAGATTTATGTGCAACTAATCAGCAAAGTGTTGTTTATCTTCAACCGCAAATACTTCAAAAACGAGAAATACAAGCGCATGCTAAGCTTGACCAACTTGACATGGGAGTACATTTTGAAAAAGTATGATGTACTCAAACGCATCAACTTGACCAACGAGTTGGCCATCGAATTTATGGACCACCAAGTCACCGGCTTTATGAACATGAGCGATTTGTTTAGCGTGATGAATGTGCCCCAGCCTGCATACATACTTAATGGTGTCGATATGGGTTCAATTAGAGGCATCGAGTGTTCGCCCGCCCAAAGGTGGCATGCAGATCTGCAGCTGCATAATGGAAGGCAGATAAACTTAAGTGGTGACGAATGTGCTCGAAAACTGGTCAATAGTGATGAGAAGGATGAGAATTGGAGCGTTGAATTGATGCAGTTGAAGGAGAAGATTTGCTACGACTTGAGAAATAATTTTGTTGATGTCAATGATTATTGCACATTTTACTCTTCGTTGGAGTCGATCTTGAACGAGCTTATCAAGTATATTGACTGCCCGATATGATGCGTAATTCAAGCGCTCGACTTCAGTCTTCTGTCCGGATTACGAAGTTTTCAGAGACATGAGAAACGAATTCTTTGGCTGTCCAACCAATATGCAGAAAATGTTTTGCCAAATGCCTTGATGCCATTGGTGGTTAGGCTTTGCTTTTTTGGGAATATATATATATATTGAGATCTAATTTTTCTCGTGCTCGAATACTGGAGGAGACAAGGGCTCGTAATTTCTGTAGTACAAATTGTCCACGGGCGCTGCTCTCGAGTGAAGATTGCGCAAGTCCAAATGTTCCGGGCCTAAGTCCGAGAGCTTCGAGACGCCCACCAACCGCATGTCGATCCGAATCTCCTCCCGTAAGAGATCGATGGCCTTGCGCACACCGGCTTCACCGTAGCATGCGTTGGCGTACAAGAACACCCGGCCCAAACCAACACCACGGGCACCCAAGGCCAAGCACTTGATGATATCGCCGCCTCGGCGCACACCGCCATCAATATAGATTTCAATTTTCTTGTCGAGGCCCTTCTCTTTCAAAACAGGGTAAGCGTCGGCGAGCACTTCGATGGGGGCCCTGGAGTAATCCATCTGGCGGCCTCCATGGTTGGACAAAACCACCGCCTTGATGCCATTTTCAGCTGCAAGAACAATATCCTCGACGCTTTGAACTCCTTTGATAGCCACAGGAAGATCTGTCCAGGATTGGATGTCTTTCATATCGTTCCACGTGACAGACATGTTCTGCCCATAGACAACGCTCGACTTCAAGTCATCATGGTCGTTCTTGGTCTCGCCGTGCGACGGATCAGAATCGTGACTTTCATCCGCGTTCTCTGTCTCAGTCAGTTCTTCTGTCATTTGCTTTTCGGTTAGCAAACGGGACTTCATATCTTTCTCACGACGGCCCAACTCCGGAGTATCCACGGTCACAAAGATTGCCTTGAGTCCTAAGCTATTCACATTCTTCACTATAGCCAGAGCATCTTTGGCTGACAAGAAGTAAAGCTGGTACCACTGAGTTTGGTGCTTAGCCGCCGCAGCCACGATGCTTTCGAGTGGAAAAGATGCGTTTTGAGAAATCATCTGGATCACATTTTCCTTTCCACAGCCACGGGCAATGGCAAGTTCTCCATCAGGGTGGCCCAACTTGGCCTGTGCAGCCGCAGAACAATAGAAAGGCACACTCGTGGGTGTTCCCAACATTTCAGTCAGAGTATCCACGCTATCGATGTCCACCAAGACCCTGGGCTTGAAAAAAATCCGCAGAAAGGCATTGTGGTTTTCCCTCAATGTAACTTCATCATCGGAACCGGAAGAATAGTAATACCAAGTAGGGGCCAGAAGGGTTTTCCTGGCAATGTACTCGAAGTCGGTGACGTTAAAGATTTCGTCGAGCGGGGGGATGTTCTGACGCCAGACCTCCTTGTCTTCGTCATTCGTTGCCGTGATATCAGGGGCTTCTTCGAGCTCGCCAATCAATGGCCCGAGACACTCGGAGGGCTCAAGGTATTTATCCACGAAATTCGGCGCATGATACTTGTTGAAGATGGCCAGGGCGTTCTTTCCTGCATACTTGAGGATGATGCTTTTTCCACCGGGATGTCTTGACAAGAAATCGGTCAAGTCATAAACTTTTCCATTGATGACCACCCATACTCCAGTGTCGACTGAGGTGTGACTCTGCACCTCCTCCACGGTTTTGCCTTGATTAGCCGTATCCAAGCTGATGTGGGGCGCGACTAGGTGCAGGGCCGCAGCGGACCCCACCAATCCCGCGACTCCTAAAGCAAGTGCCCAATTTTTGCGGGGTATGGCCTTCGCTTGATGGATACTGCTCGCGTACCTTCGGGAATGGGCACCAATCTTGGTGGCATTAACCCACCGTCTTGCTAAGTACAGCATTCCTTTGACCATTTTCTAGTTTAGAGCAACAAAAGCGTAGGCCAATGAGAGACTCCAATGCTGAGTAAGAGAGTTTCAGGCCTCTCACTTGAATGTTTTTGAAATTTCCTGCTCACGTTGTGGCCGTGAAGCGTCAGGTTTCTATGGAAAGCAATTGATAGGGTAAATGATATCCAAATCGGAAATGTAGTTCTCGGGGCTACAACGAAGCTTGGTTAAGGTTCCTTGAATAGACTTTGGATGGAACCCGGCTAAGGAATGAGCAGGATGAGCGAGACAAGTGCAACCGAGCCCCGCTGGAAATAAACACTGACGGTTCAGACCTGTATATCGAGCGGGATGCGTTAATTGCGGTAGCGTACGTACTAGCGGCTAATTCCATTTTGGGATCTGCACAAGTGCCGCACCTTTATCTTGCACTCTCATCGGCCAGGCGAGAACCCCTGCGTCCCAAGTCATATCTCGTTAGGTTGTCATTTGCAGAGACCCTGGTTTAGAGAGTCACCTTCTGTCTTCTCCTCGCCACCACAATGCCTGACAAGTCCGCTGCAAGAATCAAATCTCCAGACCAATTTGTCTTGAAGGTTTTAAAAGATCAACGCACTCAAGACTACACCAGAAGAAGAAATGCAGAAACATGGCTGAATTTACTTAGCGACGAAGATTATATCCGTCGAGAAAAAGTCTTGGCACTCTCTAAAATGGCAACGGCAGACGGGAATAAGCTCATGGTGTTCGCCTTGTGCTCCGTTGAACAACTATCAATTCCCCTTTGCTCATGTGAAATCATGATCAGGCCCGCACATAAGTATAAATTGTCCGAACCTAAACAAGTGATACGGGAGCAAGTACTCAGCGGGTGTATCGGCGGAGTTTATTCGTACCCTGAAAACAGAGGAAGGGGTTTGGCTACGCTCATGATTGATAAGTTGGTGGCATTGATGAAGCGGCCTGAACATTTGGGTCCCCGTGGCATAATATTGCTATACTCCGAAGTGGGCGACTTTTACACCAGAAACGGGTTCCAGTCTTTCCATGTGTCTTTGCTCAACATCCCATTGACTCCGTCCGGCAAGACCTACGAGAGGCCAAACCACGTGGAACTTATCAAGTACAAGGGGTTTTCTGACCTCTTTCAAGCCTATGCCTCTGATTTGGACAAAAGACTTAGAAACAAGACTCTCGCAGATGGCATTGACAGGCTCACGTTAGTTCCAACAGCTGATACAGTGGACTGGTTCCACTTAAGAACAAAATTTTTCGGTACCAAGATTTTCGGAGAGACAAAGGAGCAGATGATCCCCGAAAAGGATGACTTGGAAGATATCGACCGAAAAGCACAGCTCGTTGAACCACATTATTTTGGAATCAAGTTGACTTGCAAAACCTCAGGAAAACTAAAAGGCTTTATTGCATGGCAACAGGATTACGATAAGGACAAAGAGACCGGGAAGTTTCAAAACCAGGCCATAGTACTCAACATCTACGTTGACGCCGATCTCTTCGACGTGGCTCAAGTGACCCATGAGCTCATAGACAACATGAAAGAATACTTTGAGGCTGAACATGAGATTCCGCAAGTGGCCAATTTCCACAATATAGTTATCTGGGAGTCAGAAATCAGCCAGGCACTCGTTCAAGAATTGGTGCAGAAGTACAACTGCGAGGCGGGCCTTAAGAACTCATCCATAAGTGCGATGCTCTGCAACGACGCGGAGGAAGACCGAAACCTTCGCAGCGGGAAATTACTCTGGGACAACAACACAAAGCTCTCGTGGTTCTAGGAATACTCTTTATTTATTCAGACCTGCTATATTGGAAATGATTTAGCCATACATATCCTTGTAGACATCCCAAAACTCCGAGTCACGTGACCACGCACTATTCGTCGCCGGGGCTCCACCCGCTCCCTCTGCACAATGGAACTTCTTCCCGAGGGACAGAAAAACACAGCAGAGGTCTTGTGGGAGG
Organism: Metschnikowia sp. UFMG-CM-y6306; assembly: GCA_009756535.1. Taxonomy (NCBI): domain Eukaryota; kingdom Fungi; phylum Ascomycota; class Pichiomycetes; order Serinales; family Metschnikowiaceae; genus Metschnikowia; species Metschnikowia sp. UFMG-CM-y6306. The sequence goes on along the minus strand of WFIW01000010.1, from coordinate 34,179 downwards.
ACCAGCAAAAAATCAACAAGTTCTCGTCCTTGATCAACAAAAGGGATTCGTTGACGAGCCTGCTCGATGCTCTTAAAAGCGAGAAAGAATACATCGATGACTTGTCAATGGAAATCGAGCTTCTAGACGAGGGGGAAAAGATCCAGTACAAAATCGCCGACTCGTTCGTGTTTGTGAGCATTGAAAAAGCCGTGGAAATGATCGAAAGAGAGAACGAAACGTTGGATGAGAAGATCTCGGCGATGAATGACCAAATCGACGGCATAGACTCGCAGTTGGCGTCCTTGAAGGCCCACTTATATGACAAGTTCGGCAACAACATCAACTTGGAACGTGACTGACGCATTTAAATATACATGTGCATGCTGACATTGAGATGCCCGTGAATTCATGCACTCTCTGTCGTATTCTGTCTATCATTAGCAACTAACTAATTATTCGCAAGGCCCATTCAATGGCGCGGTATTCTGAACCTGGACTGGTGTGCCCTGTATCATGCGGCATCGTCGATATCTCAAGTCGCTGAGACTAGTCCAGGTCGCTTTCGTCTTCGTAGTCGGGCATTAAATCCAACAAGTGCTGCTCATCGGGCTTGTTGCTTGGGGCCTCGGCCCTCGTGCTTGGAACGTCTGTCCTGAGCTTTTTGACCTCTTTCTGATCTGGCTCCGCTATTCGCTTTCTCGTGTCTTGGCCGGGTGGAGCGGCCGCGGCATGGTGCTCTTGGCCCTTGGCTCGATGCATTCTCTCGGCTTCGCGCTGTTTCCAATGTTTCTCAATCAGTTGACATGAATCTTTGATCTCCTTCTCCGTGACCCCGTCCTCGATACTGTGTAAAATCTTCTCCACCACCGAGAAGTGGTTCCCATTTGACTTGTCGTTTCTGAATCGAAGCATCTCCCAGTACGGAGGCTTGCTAAGCTTCTTTCTGCACTCCACTATCCTGCCCTGCAAAGGCTCGTTTAGTTCCTTCAAAAGGGTCCAGTCGTCCACGGGGAGATCCATTCGTGCAAAGTGCTCGTACTCCCTGCCGCCTTTCCACACATGCAAGTTGATCTCAGAAGGCACGCTGTCATAGTCCGGATATGTGGAGTCGGGGTCGTGGGGATCCATGTCCGGGTCTTGGAACTGCTCAAACTCCATCTCCATCTTGAAGTCCACGGTGTTCTCGTGTGCCGGCTTCCACTTTAACAAAGTGGCATCGGTGCCAAAGACATACGGTGTTTCTGCGCACGTGAATATGAGTCCGTCTGTTTCATGGAACAACTGGTCCTGCATGGACAACACCATGCTGGCTCGGTACGACAGCTTCATCATTTTGAAGCTCACCTTGAAAGGGAAGTCGGGCGAGTTCACAATGTCCGGGTGTTTGATTTTAAAGCTGTCGAATGGTTTCATTACGTTTTCAGTGATGTACCCCAATCTCTTGGGTAGCGGCCGATTGGTAATGTCCTTCTCGTTTATGACCAAGGCATCAAAGATGCAGTATCGGAGAAAGGGCTCCAGCACGTTTTTGGTCTCCAATACCAATTCTCCGTCGAGGAGAGTACCGTGGTGGTAAGTCTTGCCTTTCTCCTCATTCACCGAAAGCGGGAAGTGAATGTTGGGCACGAAAAAATACTCGTTCTCTCGGGTTATTAGAAAAACACCCTCCCCTTTGACCGGGTCATTGATGAGGAAGAGAAGGCACCTCAAGCCGTCTGACTTCTCACACACGAAGTAGTCTCTTCTCCGCAACACCTCCAAATGATTCCTTTCGAAGGACACGGGCTGCGACCCTGGGAACTGGGTGCTTTTCCTTCGAAGCAAGTCTGCGAGCATAAGCCTCAAGTCCTGGAGCTCCTGGCCCTCTATTTTTGTGCCGGGGATCACAGGCACATCTCTGTCACCTAGCTTGATCATTATGGGAATCTTATGGTATACAAGTTTATCATGAATTGAACGAATGAGATCTCGCGGACGGCCTGCGGCGTCGCGCATTCAATGTTTTCGGTCCATGAGCATGGTCAACGCCATCACGTGACGCATACTACTGCGCGGGCCACTCTCCGCTCATGACTTCGTCGCGACTCGGTGGGTATTGATTGTCCGCATCGTACAACGATGCGATCCGATCTTGCGGGCTTCTCACCCCGTACCGCAATGCGCTGAGTGGTTGATGTAGTTCTTTGTAGAAGGAGTCGCCCTCAAGTTCATACTCCTCTTTCTGGCTTCCCGTCTCCTCGTGGCTTTGCGGCTTCTCCAAGCTTTGTGTCTTCTCCCGGCTCTCTGTCTTCTCCACGCTTTCTGCCTTCCCCAAGCTTTCTGTCTTCTCCAGGCTCTCTGTCTTCCCTATGCTTGCCATCCTCTCTTGACTTCCAGCTTCGAGATGGCAATTATGACACTGCACGGCCCCATAGAAGCCATTGTCGCCATCTACTCTCGCAATCTTCCACCATTTTGGCGAGGAGTCAATCTTACAATTCATGCAGTGCTTTCTTCCAGGCATAGGTTGAGAAAAGTAGCCATTTTCTCGTGCCCGGGAATTCAAAAACCTGTCAATTTTGTGGAGATAATTGCGAGCTTGTAGCTGCGGTCCGGTCGGGCGGTGACTGGTTTTAGCCAAATCTTCGATAAACAACTGGATTAAGTGTTTGTTCTCGCTGTTCGGAGTGCGTTTTCCTTGGGACCGGAAGCTCATGCAAATATCTTGCTGCTCGTGTTTAGGGCATACTAAACATGGCTCTAGCTTTCCTGCCTGTCCATTCACGTGCACACTGAGGGAGCCTTTAATTGCTTGTGGCCCCAACTTCAACCCTATCCTATAATTAGCCATATCTTGGCCACAGGTCACATGGAACTTTGATTGGCCACTAGCGCAAAGGTCGCATTTGAGAAGTGCTCCTCCGCTAACTTGGCAAACGCCACATTTCTCAGAGTTGTTGATGGAAAGAACTTGTGTCACACTCTCAATGGCAAATGCAGGTCCTTTGGTGTTAGTCAAAGCCCACACATCTCGGTGAATGAAGCCAGGGCTCGTAAGGTTACGGAATGCTATACTCTCATAGCACATGATTCCACACAAGAAATGGCACCATTTTCCACTATCGAGTATAGGCACCAAGTAGTCCGCAATTTCCAGGGGAGAGCCTAGAATAGCCATTTCTCGGTTGGACGACTTTGCCATGCAAAGAGAGCACGAATAGTTGGTGCTAAATTTGGGACCCAAATCATTGGTGCAAACCTCACAGAGCCACTGCTTCACCGGCTTGGTTTTCCCTGAAACGACAAGTCCAGCGCATGAGCCATGAACATTAACGCCGCAATTGGAGCAAATAAGCATTTCTTGAACCGACAACTCAGATGTGTCATGCTCGAGGCATATGCAACAGTCACGTTCGGTTGCTGGAAACGGCAAGTCGATTACAGATTGGTTGGGCGCCTGCCAGCCTTGGGCTAGAACCTTCAAATCAGTCAATTGGCGATATCTAAACCCATCTAGGATTTTCCCCACAACTTCTTGGGAGATCTCGTGGTAGGCCTTCCTGTCGATTTTTGCCACAGTCGCTATCTCGGGAAGTCTGGCTCTATACGCTGGGTTGAAAATCAGAGTCACGGCACTCATTTGGTCGTTTAGCTTCCTGCTTCTTTTCTGAGGTGCAACCTTTTGCTCGCTAACAGCAGGGGCTTTAGTTTCTTCGGGCTTGGTATCTGGTATCGTGCGACTTTTCTTGGTCGCGGGAGGCTCTTTTGATGGCTTTTTGATTGCAGGGGGCTCTTTTGATGGCTTTTTGATTGCAGGTGGCTCCTCACTTGACTCTTTGTGGAGATTTGAAGCGATCTCCTTGAATTTTCTTTTCAGGGTGGTTTCGCGGCTAATTTCTTTCTCCTGCTTATTGTTTGATAGAGACAATTGTCTTGATGTCAATCTTGCGGCCGAAGCCGTCGTTGGGGCTGGGTTCGAAGCTGGGACCAGAGCTAGGACTGATGCGTTTTTTGGCGCATTGGCGACCTTCTTACTTTTGATTGCAACCTTTGGCTTTTGGGGTGAGCTAACTTTGTTGCTCGACAGCTTTGTGGCACTCTTCGGGAGATTGTTCACAGCCTCTGATTTTGGAGGAGCAGCCATAACGCTGTTCTTTATAGATGGCCGCTCAACATCATAAGAAATTCCGCTTCCCTCTTCTTCAGCATACTTGAGTATTCTTTCTGCATCGTCCACCAACTCGGACTCTACCTTTTTTTTGTATCCACCCACTCCTCGAGCGGCACGCTTCTCAACCTCAAGCGGATCTTCCCAATAAACGGCATATCGGCGCCATAGTTTGGCGCACCTGAAACACAACGCGGTTACTGTATTAGCATCATCCTTATCGACGACTGGGTCATCGCTCTTATCGGATCCGCCAGTAACTTTGAACCACTTGGAACTCACGTAGGATCTGCAGTGTTTGCATTTGAATAGCTTATGCTGCAGGATGATCTTTTCATTCTCGTACGCAGAGTCATCTTCGCTATCGACCAAGTCGTCTATGGAAGAGGTGATTATCATCTCCTTCTTTGACGCCTTCTTTTTTCTTCCTGAAAAGTTTCCCCAAATCAATCTTCCTCTTTCAGTCTTCTTCCAGAGATAATAGAATCTGACAATCGCTGAGCACGGCTGCGTTTTCACCTCCTTGAACACAGGGTACAACTCGCTCCCATACTTCCTTACCCCTGCCTCGAATTTTCTGACTTCCTCCTTGCTAAGAGTGGGTTCACCGAGGGATTGTCTGGTGAATGTGGAAACGATTTCAAGGGCTTGTGATGAGTTTCCTTGACAATCTAGATAAGCCTTAAGAATCGAGTCGACGAAATTGGGAGAATTTGGATGGAGACCAAGTCTTTCAGCTATGGGGCCACATGAAGCGATGTACTCATTGAGGGTTTTGAAGTTTTCTGCCTTGTCCTTCTCTGAAGATTTCCACATCAATGTGCAGGTTTCACCTGATCCATCATCAACTCCCCGCTCGATGTAGCCTCTGGGCCGTTCCTGTAACCACTGAGGAAACTCTTTGGGGGACACATTTTCAAATTCTTCGGGAATCGGCATAACCTTGATATCATGAAGGTCGGTCTGCTTTTTCAGAACCTTTTTTCCATTCGCAGCCTTCTTCTTGCCGTTTATACCCTTGTCTTTGATCGAATCATAATATACAATAGGATGGCCTTCAAATTCTGGAATGTTGGATGCCTGATATCGAGCGCCTAGAGATGTTGACGCCCTGGGATAGGGGCTACGATCGTCTGGATCAACAGCATCTTCAAGGCGTACATGCAAGCCCAAATAGCGCATGCTCCACTCCTCGCGTAGCCTCCTATCAGTCACGGACACATGACTGTCTTTGTTGAGATAGTCAATGGCCATCAATTCGTATTTTGGCATAATGGTTGCCTTGGTGGCGTTTTCCTCCTCGAGAGGCTCAAGAGCAGAAACTTCCTCCTCCAGGTTCGGAAGTTCATCTTGGTTAGTGGATCTATTGTCATGAGAAAGCATCAAAGTTTTCTTGCTCTGATGCTCCAATTCATGCTTCTTTGTGCATAGCGCACAGGACCAACTAAAGCCACGGCTTGGTTTTTTCAAAAGCGGCGGATCGAGGCAGAGCATGTGGAAGTTCTTCTCACATTCAGCGCAACTCACCGATTCAGCTGCGGGACACCACTCCGCGCAAATGTTGCAGTGTTTACTCAGCTTCGAAGTAAAGTTGTTCATAAAAGTTTTTGTTCTGGTGGCTTCCATAAAAACAAATTCGTATCTTTTCGACAAAGCAAGGATAAAGTTCTTACTGTTGGAAGCTTCATTGTCCATGTATGGGAGAAGCGAGGATGTTTTGATAATGTCATAAAACTTGATCATATAGCGGTCAAACAACTTATCGTAATAGAAGCAGTTGGGAAAAGAAGAGAAGTACTCAATAGCGGAAGAGTACTGGGGTCCTGTATCGGGGGGGTTATAGTAGAGTTCAACGTCCAGCTTGTGTAAGACATTGACCAAGCCTCGAAAGCTAGAAATGGGGCAACCGTCGCTATGCATTGAGGCGTACAAGAGTCTGGAGTCGCTGGTGTGCTTCAGAATGTCTCTGGGTCTGTAGAACCACTGGATCTGAAACACACAGTTATTGATGTCTTCGGTGGTGTTTTCTGAGACACTCTTGGCTTTGGACTTGAAGCCCATGAGCCGGCCAATGTAGTAAGGCTCGCCGGGCGGCTCGCTAACCATGTATATGAAATCGCCCTTGCGCAATTGGAATGCCAGCTCGGCTTTGGTGCGGGGGTTTTTGGAGTCGATTTTCTTGCTCATTGCCACATCGAGCTTGGACTGTAGGTTCTGCATTTCCGAGCCCATTTGGTAGGACCAGTTGATAGGCGGCTGGTTGGGGCACACCATGGTTTGGGTCTTGAAATTGACGAACCCGTCTGTGGTGTTCAAGCGGAACGAAAACTGATCTCGGGGAAGCCACGGCGGCTGCCAGTTGTACGGCACCTTTGGGGCCAGGCTCCGATCCAGAGACCCGGCAGCGTGGCTTGGAGGTGTGAGGATCTTGGGCCCACTTGACGGAGACGGTTTCCGTTTCACGGCCTTGCTGCCTGTTCTGCTGGCACTCTTGGCGGTGGCTGGGGAAGTGGCAACAAACACTGGATCCACGAAAGTTTCATTGGCAGAGTCCAGGTAATTTTTGTTTCCGGCGGCCTTCCTCTTGGGCCGTGTGGAGGACATTTGCAAAGAGGTGAAGAGAAGCGGGACTAGAGAGTGTATAATTCAGGCGTAGAAGAGAAGGTGGAAATGAAGGATATGCATAGGAAGGGACTTTTAGGGCAACGTGTTCTGTGGGAGGAAAGGTAATTTTTTCTTTATGCAAGCATTCTCTTTTTTTCGACCTTCTGAGATTCCAGGCCAGAGATGGTGCAACCCCCGGAAATGCAACCCGTAATGTGCATGCCCAGAAACGCCCTCCGCGGGTCTACACCAGGAAGAAGATATTAGTGGCGGTGTAAGACCGGGTCGACGTGTGCTTTAAGATAAGACGCAGCCGTGTATCTCGCGCTGGCCATGAGAAAACCTAGTGGTGCCATAAATGCCGCCTAGAACGGGCCCCAAAGTCTAGGTCTGGCCATCACTATTAAGACTAGCATCGACCATTACCTATTCTGACTAATTGAACTGCGGCACAATTTGACTAGTCAGCCATGTGGTCTTCGGTTCAATCTGACTAGTCGGCTAATTACAACAACATACATTATACAAACACGAGAGACATGCCCCCATCAGTCAAGCAGCTTCCGCAGAACCCTCCTTAAGAAGCCTGGAGATTCTCTCGATCTCCTTCATGGACAGAGCCTGCTCCAACTCGGCCACGAGTTTTGCCTTCTCTTCTGCAGTAAGCATTTTCAATGACTTGCTCGATGCTACTTTTGCAGAGGGGCTCTTCACTTGGGGCTCGCTTCCAAGAAGTGCGTCTGCCGCGGGCGACCTGTTATCGTAGTCTTGTCCAAGCAAATCCTGTGCTGCTGCTCTCTCCAGTAGCTTGACCTTTTGGCAGTCTAGCACGGCTAGCTTGGGGAGGAGCCAGATCGTAAAGAGCCGGTAGTGGTGCTCGCGAGCTATAGGGTTTCCAAGCATGATCAACGTGGAGAGCTCTTCTAGAGTTCTTAATTTGCTCAACTCTCGGAAGGATGTTATCTCATTGTGCATCATCAGTAGAGATGTGAGGCGGCAACTCGCCTGATTGATGGTGGTGATGTGATTTCGTGCCAAGAGAAGCCCCTGGAGATTTGCCCGTTCCGGAATTCCACTGAAGTCGGTGATTTCGTTGTTGGTCAAGTCGAGCACCGCATACTCATTGCTCATGTAGTCCAAGTTCTCGATAAACGGGATCTGTTGGTTTCGTAGCTGAAGCGTTAACTGCTTCTCTGGGTTGATGACGCTAGGCGCATGATCAATGAGTTCGGGTGTGAGCTTCATTGTTGACCACCACTCTGTTGGAGGTAATCGTTGTGGGCCCGAGACCCGTGCACCTCATCCCTAAGCCTTGAGTTAAACATGCATGCATTCTCACTGTCCTGCACGGTCATTGCTCATGGCGCTACGTTGCATTCGCCATTGTATGCATCTTGATGTGGGCAGTAGACATAACGGGGCCTCCTCATGAACTATAGTGAGGAAAGGTGTTATTTGTCCTCGGCTAGGCGTTGCCAGAAATGGCGACCACGTCAGAAGGCACTCCGCGGACGTCTACCCAAACAAGCTCTATTTTGAAATCGCTATGAGAGCGTTGAAACAGGTTAACCTTCGCTATGGTACAACGAATGAAAACACTCTGAACCGATTGAACCAATTAGCACTCCGCTTACATACTTGAAGCAGTTGATTGGGTCACGTGGCATCACCGTTTCTGGGTCCGCACTTGTCACAGTCTATGCGACAACACATTGAGCCAATTTGAACTTGTCTCATCACCACTTGGCGATCACGAATGAGCATGATTTGATCTGTTGTTACACACTTTCATTATTTCCACAAGAGAATACCTTATCACTAGTATAAAGTCACAGAAGTCACGCAGTTATTGCTCTCGTTCACATCCCAGATGCATCTTTGATATCCGTAGAGCCGCAGCTGCCCCCATATCTTTATATCGGTGATGAGTTTGGTGCCATTGATTTCGGGATACTTCTTTTCCCCTTCATCATAGTCTGCGGAAGACACAAATTCCATGTCGAATTCGTTCATGTTTTGCGAATCGTGTCTGTTGAGAAGCACTGGCTGACATGTTTGCAAGCTTTCAGCTTGAGACATTTTTTCTTTCATGGATTCAAAGAGCATGTCAGAGGTAATCGAGAATTGCCTGCCGGTCTCGTCATTTGTTATTTCCCACTTGCACCTCCCCCATTTCATGAAGTCCCTCGACTTTATGTCTCCGCCATCATGTAAAATGACTTTTTTGAGCACGCCGCCTTTGCGGCTGGCGGAGTCGAGGTTGTAAAGAAAATCGATGCCGAATCTGAAGTAATTGTGGAACTTGTACACGGAAGTTGGGCTGTGAGGATCGCCAGCATTAGATTTCATACTCTCATGGATTTGAAGCCGGGAGTCAAACTTGTGGAAACAAGCGTCTGGGGGACCCAAGACGCGCAAAACGTCTTGGTTTCTGGACTTCCCTATTTCGATGATTTGAGGGGCTTTTTCACACTCGGGTGTGAAGTTGATTGTCAACCTCCCCGTGCTCAACTGGACATGCACCTTGTCTATCAAAATGGAATTGTTCCGCGGAAGAGTGATGGGCGTAGGGCCGGAAATTTGCTCTAGATACGAGAAGAAATTCTCTCCCTTAAACACCGCCACTGACGTGCAAAGTATATCTTTGGCATTGTCCCAATTGGTCAATTTGGATAGAATGGCAGTTTCATCATCTTGCGCGAGTAATTGAGAAAGAAGATCCTCCAGTAGGATTTGGAACCGGAACGCGATCCCCGGGTAGCTGAGGATGTAAACTTTGGACGGGCGAAACAATTTTCCCGGATACGTGGGTCCGAATATTGTATTGTAGATTTCCTTCAACGTGGGCGGAACAACCCGCTTCTTGCCGCGGATGTGTGCAAGATCCCCTGACCCACTAGCCTTGGCCAACTCTTCATCGGTGGGGCAGTGATGTATTATATCATTGAGATACATTCCTTTGTAGACCAACTTGATATTTTGAAAGTCAAGGATCTCAATGAGGATCAACTGCTGCTCACCATGGGAGTTGAACATGAGGCGTGTGCTTGACTCCAGCAAGTTCACCAAAATGGGCGTTTGACTCAAGTTTTTCTCCGAATACACGAACGTAGACTTCTGGTTTGCCTCCTGTATCTTTTCATTGATGGAGAAGAGCAGTTCGCCGAGTACGAACTGGCCGCCCAAGCCCTTGTTGGGGTGAACCTCCACCGTGGACATTGTGAGCCAAGATTAGGCTGCCTTTAAGGAAGCACGCTTTGGACTAATTGAGTGGAGATCTTGTGGACTCGTTTGGGTTTGAAGAAGTCCAGTATTCTCAGCACACTATGTTATCGGAGCTTTTCCAGAGCTGTATCTATAAATTGTGACAGCTGGTATGCGGGCGGTGTAGGTAGAATACTAAATGCATGTATGCATTGGCGATAAGCGATCAGGGGAGCACGTGCGGAACGAGATAAGCGCTTCGAGGGCGGCCTGGAAGGAAATGACACGCAAGGCAAATATTATATTATTATTATATTAATCTCAGAACCCGTGAGATATCCCAATTAATTACTCTGCCGTTTAGTTTTTGCTGTGCTCGCTGGATTCCTCCGGCGAGAAGGTCTGGCCGTTTGCGGCGACACCGTTAGTTTCTGCTGGTTGGCCGCTCTCATGGTTGGCTGCAGCCGCGGCCTCTCTTAACTTGGCGATTTTAGGATCATTCGATCTGATGGGCTCCAACACGTATGGAGACGACTTGGGTCCCAATCCGGTGGCGTCCTCCTCGTCGTAGTAAGCGTATTCGCCGATTTCCGCCAAGTCAACTCCCATCAACTCCTCGTCTTCGTGCAATCTTAACCTCAAGAACGGCACCTTGTCCATGGCGAATAAGATGATGGCAGTCACCACAAATGACCAAAGACCAACAGAGCAAGACCCGGCCAATTGGTAGCCTAGTTGCTTGTAGTGGTGGTTCATCCAACCTCCAGCGATTTCAGTGGCTCCGTCGGTCTTGGCAACGTAGTCTGCAGCAAACAAACCAGTCAAGGCAGAGCCAATAAACCCTCCAACTCCATGCAAGGCAAAGACATCCATACCGTCATCGATACCCAAAATGTTCTTCAAGTCCACAGCGAAGTTACATGCGATGGCAGGTACCACTCCAAACACAATTGCGGTGTAAACTGGGACAAAACCAGCAGCTGGAGTGATACCGACGAGGCCTGCGATGGCGCCCATACATAAACCGACAGTGGACCACTTTCCACCTGTTCTGAAGTAGTCAACGAACATCCATGTCAACCCACCACAGGCAGCTGCAAGGTTGGTATTAACGCAGGCGTACCAAGATCTGATGGTAGCGTTGCCGGTGGAGCCACCGTTGAAGCCAAACCAACCGAACCACAAAAAGATAGTTCCAAAGACAATGGAAGTCACCGAGTGAGGTTTGTACTTGGGCACCTTCCCCTTAGCAACAGGATCATGTCTCTTTCCCAAGATGAGGGAGTAGGCCAAAGCAGCAAAGCCCGAGTTTTCGTGCACAGGGCCTCCTCCGGCGAAGTCCAAGGCACCCAAATTGAAAAGCCAGCCGTTTCCACCCCAGGTCCAGTACGCAATAGGACAGTAGACAACCGTCAACCAAATAAAGAGAAACACCATCATTGGGCCGAGCCTGGCTCTCTCGCATCCTGCACCGACCATCAAAATAGCCGTCACTGAAGCAAACATGCCCTGGAAGAAGCAAAAGAGAATGTCTGGCACACTAGTGACAACACCAGGGGCGCCGAGGACGTTCATCAAGCAGAAGTTGCTCAAATCACCTAAGAACTGCGACTTGCCAGAGTGGGAGAAGACAAGCGAGTACCCCCAAAAGAACCACTGAAAAGATGTAAGGCATGCGGCCATGATGGAAGCCCACAATAACGAAAGAGCATGCTTCTTTCTGCTGACGCCTGAGTACAACAAGCCAACGCCAGGAATCATGATCCACACGAGAGCAGCCGAGATGCCGACCCAGGTCATGTTTGCGGCATCGAATTGTTTGTTCAAGTCGACTTTAAGAGAGTCACCACCGGTTCCCGTTTGGGTGAAGCCAGAATCGGACATCTTGATAACGTGTTATAGGAAGCTATCGGAGATGTCGTTAATGCAAGCACTAAAACCTGGACGATATAGGCGTAGCGAAAGCAGGGCAGCCCTACGTTTTATATGTTGCACTCGCCGCATCATCTGAGCACGCAGATAAGGATAAGCGGCTGTGATTGGGCTTTGTCCTCGCGGATAAGCATTCAGCGAGAGAGGGCCATGAGAAAGCGCGCCCAACACCAGATAGTGCGAAAATGCACGGCCGTGTGCGGCTTGGATGCCGGACAATACTGCACTCAAGACGCAAGATAACGGTGGACGAATCAAGTGCGAAGAAGATTTCCACGTTAGTCTCGAACCATCATACGCTGCAGCACTGCATCTTTTTCCGAAAGTGACTAACATCCATGACATCACGGCCTGCTCTGTGGGACGAGGCCACCGCTTGGACCATGCGGCGCCAAAGCCGCCTTTTTATCAAAGTAAAGAAAAACTCGCTGACCACCGCCAGAACCGGCGACTCCCCGTGGACTATTAAACGGGCCACGGTCTATAGCTTGGCCGAATGAGTGTTGACAGCCAGGACAGCTATTATTGACACGTGACTGAGAACGCCGATTCGGCTTGACGCACCTAGAGTGCGCGCATTAGACTACGAGTCTACAATGCGTACTCTTGTCATTTTGAACATGTGATTCCTGAGGCCTCGTCGAACTCGCGGTACACTGCTGACCCTTGGGCGGAAAACTATTGACTGCACCAACTTCTTGGTCGTTTGTACTCTAAAGGGGTCATCAAACTCAGTTGGCCGAACTTGTACAGTGTTTTCAGAAACCATCGCGCCAAAACATTTCGGACCATACTATTAAAACTACGTTCCAAGAAACTACGTTCCAAGATTTCAAAGGCTGTTCCCTCCGAGCCTTCTTTATCCAAAGGCGTGATGTTGCAAATCCCTACGAGATTCTCGTACCTCGCCATCTTTATAATTCATATTCTGGCATCTTTAGTCTGGAAGATGGCCTTTTAAGTACATCTGGGAAGGCCAGACCCGCCATGGATGGTGTGCTTATGGGTGCAAAATTGGGATGCGCAGAAGAGAGGTCTATCCCTCACCGATCCCTTTTCTCGGAGCTTAGACTTAAGGCCTCCTTGGATACCTCGGCAAGATTAACCATGAGAGAAGTGGGAGGTTCTCACCAGTTATTTGGCCCTCAGGTACTGTGCCTATGGGGTGCCCTTGATGTATTCGAATGAGGATGGCGGCAAATACAAAACCCCAAATGAAAAGCACCGGTTGTGGCAAAAGGCTGCAGTTAAGTTGAAGGCACCACTATATCTCTTTTCGCTCCAGTCATATCTTATGCAAGCTTAAGGGCTTGTCGGAAAACCACATGGACAAACCAGAATACAATGGTACCTTGAGTGGGTTTTTTTTTTTTTTTTGGATTCTGACTACAGCGGCTCGCGATATTGGTACGTACTCCCACCAATGACCCCCTCAGATATCTCGGGTACGAGAATCCCTAAGGTAGTTGGGAGAAAAGTCATCGATGCTATTCTCCATCTAACTCATTTACGCTGTGACTTCCTTTGAAGCCTGACGTAGAGAGTACCAAATCCTTTGGACCGGGGAAATGGCCTGCCTGCCAATCCATTGAAGCGTGATTGAGGAGCATGAGAGACCTTGTGTGAGGACAAGGGATGAGCTTGTCTGAAATGAATTGTGAGCAGACTATGTCTCAGGAACCAAGAAGATGTCGTTTACTAGTTCAATTTAGAAGGTTTGTTACTGCATTCCCGAGTGTCATCATCATGAAGTTGTGCCGAGCTCGGGTCATGAGTATTGATGCGAGAAGGTGGGGGTTTTTTCAGAGGCTTTCACGCTGAGAAGATCCGGGCATCAAGATTCTCCATGAATCTAGAGACGAATTTATGAATTTATGCTAGTGCTTCACTCAACTTTGCGCAACTTTTCAAGATAACCTGGAATTGAAGCATTAGAGGTGATACGGTGATACGTTACACCTGGGACAAAGGGAGTCATTCTCTTCTGACTATAGTTTCTTGGCACACAATACATGAAAAGAGGCATGACGTCTTCCTCGGAGGCTTTCTTGAAATATTCGTAAATATTGGCAACACGCAAATTGCCAATCGCCTCCAGACCAGAGGAAATCAACCAAGGTGTAACGTCACCGTCAACAAACTTCTAAGCAATGGCGTAGCAAATTCATCCGGTGCCACAACGGAGTCTCATTAAACTGAATTTCGAGAGCTTACTGGAGACGAACTATCAGTTCGGCTGAACCTCTACTGGGCGCACGGAGGCCCTCAAGGGCTAAGATAAAGTACTTTTTAGTGAGACCCGGTACCAAATCGTGGGGCGTGGCCTCAACTTCAGTTACATAATCATGGAAGTTCCCATTTGTTTAAATTGTTGGTGAGGTTCGAATCATGAATCTCGATTTGAAACATGCGCGGAGATGGGATCTATGAGAAAATCTCGGTAATATCGAGACTAACGCGAAATCCATGTCTTTTTATGCAAATGCGCGAACCTCGCGACGCAGTGTCCATGATCTACCAGAACTGGAGTTGTACACATCGATATCTAGACTCATGGGGACAGAGGGTGGGGTCACTTTAGTTATGCCACTAAAATGAAACCAACTTGGTGGTACTAAGCTTAGACTAAACTAGATCCAATAAGACTAGATCCACTGGATCTAGATCTGTTAAACTAGACCAAATTAAACCGCACAATCAGAACCTGCGAGAATCCTCAGGTTGAGTCATCTCGAGCATAGCTACACGCGAATGTTTCTTTGGTGGCAGTCTCCATACCTGATCATTGCTTCAACCTCAGCTGAGTGCGAAGCTTTGTAGGGAGCTTATGTAGAAACTTATGAAGGAGCTCATGAAATATCTTAGGAAGCTTACGAAGAAGCTTGGTGTGCAGCGATGATTACAAACCAGACCCCGAACTCGGCCACATTTCAACGCCTCGCAATCCCCTCAGCACGGCGATAAGCATCTTCTTTACCCGTGCAAATAGGTTCTGTCTGTTTATGGCTGCGGCCTGTTTCCTGCACACAGCTCCATCAACCAGTTTTCCGACTGCGGGCCCGCGTCGTCCCGGCTCCTCCACACTTGCTCATTTGACCGCGCACGCCCTCAATCAGTCGCCATAAACAACGGAACTTCTGGCTCCGATATCCAAGCTCAAGAGTCACCGCAAGCACCACTATCCGCTCCACTCTCTGCACCCCTTGCCTGAAATCGCCACCGGACTGCCGCTAATTACATTGCTCTTTTCATTCGTGCGGCATGTCTTCCTCCGATTTCCCCACCGCCATATTGACTTCCAAGTCTCCGGATGAGGTGGCCGACTTTGTCCCCCATGCGTTGCACTTGAGCGCTACGCTTATCGAGAAAAACTTGCTGGTGTGGTTTGCAAACTACATCAAGATGTTGGGCAAGTATAATGCCGATTTGAACTCGCTCATAACCAACGGGCGGAGCTTCTTCGCCGAGTCCCATGGAGAGTTCGGCTCCATCGACAAGATCTGGAACTGCGTGGCCTCCTCGGTTATGTCGCAAATTCAGGTGAATGAGGCCTTGATCGAGACTATGAAGTCGGAGATCTTGGGCCCATTCCGCGCCGCTTTCAAGGACGACTACAAGTACTCGGAGTTGCTAGTCAATTGCCGTGAACTTGATGAAATGCAGGGCAATCTCAATGATAAGGATGGTGCTTATCGGTGGAACGTCCAGGCCCCGGCCATCCTTTCGAATTTCGAGAACTTCAAGAAGTTCGAGAAGGACTTGCTCTTTAATGCGTTCATCACCTACTTGAACACCGTCAACACGAAGACCTCCAGCTTAGTAGACAAGAATGAAACGGCCATGAACTTCATTTTGAAGGAGTACCAAATCGACCAGGAAATGCTGAAGTATAGGGACCACGTCATCAACATGAAGTGCCCCCCACGCCAGAACAAAGGTACTTCGGACCTTTCTGTTCCGCCTCTGCACAAGAATGCAGCTGCCCGCAAATCATCCAGAGCTTCAATGACGTCTTCCAGCTCCTCCACTGCTCCGGCTCCAGTAAAGGAGAAGAGAAATTCCAAATTGAAACTGAAGGTGGGGTCGATTTTCGGTCGCAAAAAGAAATCTGCGTCGTTGAAGCAATCGGAGACAATCCCCGAGACTGGATCCATCTCTTCGTTGCCTTCAAGACAGGGGACATTTGTTTCTCGCTCAAACAGAAATTCTCTACATAACGCACCCTTGGGAACTGCGTCCTCCAAGCAGAAAAACAGGAACAACTCTGCGTTGTCTTTAAGTCAGAGTGCTAACGATTCCCCAGAAAAGGCCATGCCTGAGACACCTGACGAACGAACAAGTCCCGCCTTGAATGGTAAGGAACATGTTGAGGAACCTTCTGGTGGTTTCGGTGTCGAAGCAAGTGCTGCATCAGCTAAGGGAGCCGCTATTGACAGACCAAATGAAGAGCCCCGTGCGCAGGCTTCTCAGTTGATGGATTCTGTCAATGCAGAGCCCTTGAAGCCCACCCCGGCTGCTTCAGCTCCATCAAAATCTTCCAAGTCGCACGGCTTGCTGGACACTTCTGAAAATGCCCCTAACTTTGTTAAACTTTCTTCGTCCGACGAAGAAAGCGACGTGCCCTTGGGTCGCGACGGTAAGCGTTTATCATTGCTCAATGCCCATGAATTGGGACAACCTCCAAGAGTCGACACGGAGTCAGACTCGAGGTCCAGAAACACTTCCTCTGGGAAGTATAGCTTTGAGGTGGGTGACGAAGCAAAATCAATTGCCACTCCTCAACACACACCAATCACAACCCACGCACCTAGACTCCCATCTGTTGAGCAAACTTCGAATAACAATGCAGACGTTCAGAAAAATCCTGCTACAGTCCCTGTTGATGCTAGTACGATCTCTGCGTCGAGCCGGGCTCCCCCACCGCCGCCATCGCGGAAGGTGCATCCATCGGGTTTAGATGCAAGAAGAGATTCGTTGTATTCCAGAGAGCCAGCGCAATCACACAACTTTAGAGACCATATCCCCCACCATCAAGCCGCAGACAGGATGTCGTTAGTGAGCCAGGTCACTGGGAACTCCCTCTTCAAGAAAGATTACTTCCAGCATTTCAACACGTCGAAATCGCAGATCAAAGAAGGTTTGAATGTGTCCATCGCGGAAATTGTGAACTCTTCTTTCATTGACGGCGAAGTTTCCAAGTCGCAAGTTCTCGGAGAAATCGCTTTCAATTTGAACGCTGAAGATGCGCCCGAACTACTTTCAGTGCAAATTCCCACCAGGTTTTCCAGATACTTATTGAATGAGCAGTTGATGACCAAAGGTGAAGGAGACTCGTACTTGTTAAAGAGCACGGCAATCAACGGCAGAACAGTGGGAGGTATCAAATACCAGATTGACTCAAAAGTCATGCCAGTGCTAGTCAAGCAGATCTGGAAATTCGAAGAACACCAGGCAAGTCTCATTATGAAAATTGCGTTAAACCCCGACTTCAGCTCCTCAATTAAGCTAGAAAACTTTGTTGTTTCTGCAGCTTTGGACACTTCAGTGCGGTCTACTTCAGCCATGTCCAAACCAGAGGGAGCCTTCAACAGGGATACCAACAGAATTACATGGAAATACACCAAGCCGTTGGAGCTAAGCCTGGCTAGTCCCGAGACAAAGTTGATTGCCAGAATTATGACCGATGGGCAGGCTCAAGAGGCCAGCTCAGGCTCAAAGCTCCGGTTCATCATAGGTGATGGTGTCAAGTCTTATGTTCAAATTTTAGACTCGCAAAAACAGCCAATCCCAAGTATTACCAGCTTAGGGAGTGGCAACTACAGCTCCTATACTTAGACGGAGCGATATCTCTTCAAAAAGCTTCTGTCGGGCACATCACAGAATTCCTAATAAGACATCAATTTTGATTTATTTCGTAGCTTCTTATGTAGAAATGTATCTTAGAGTAGTTTAGAATGCTTAATGTCCTTCTTCAACCGGTAAACCACTACGATCAATGCAGTTATGCCGATGGCCAAGGGGATCAAGACCCATTTAACAATGACTCCGAAAAACTCCGAGCTTTGCGACTGGGTGTCAATGCCCTGATTTTGAAATTCCTTGTTCTTTTTGACAAGCAGCTCCACCGAAGTGACAAGCTTGCTGGTGTCAGAATATTTCAGAGCGATCTCGTCCAACATTTTTCTATTGCTGACGCGAGAGTCTTCAGTGAGCTCTTTGTAGTGAGACCCCAACAAGGATTCAAATGTGTTGTATTTCGCTTTCAAGTCCTCAATAGCCTGCAACTGCGAAGCCTGGTTTTGCTGCACCGTTTTCAAAGTAGATAATAGTTCGGGGACCATTTTAAGCGATGAAGAGATAGTCTCAATCTTTTGGTCTAGCGCCTTGAAGTGAACACCGAGATCAGCATTCTTATTGCCATTTTCTTGAGCAGTCTTGACATTGTTCGAGGCTTCCGCTTGTCCTTTGGCCATTCGCTCCATGAGACTTTGTGTTCCAGGTGCACCAGTTGGCTTTGCGTCGGCCTGGGTAACGGTGACCACCTTGACTCCACCAGCCTCCACGATTCCATGGTCATCAATGGCATCAGCAGTGAGACCCTCCACCACATCTAGCTTCAATATTTCCCAGTATTCTTGTGATCTCTGTTCGACAGATGCGGAAACACCAAACGTCAAGTCTCTCTTTAAGTTGGCAAAGGACACGACGTCGGTCTTGAAACACAAATTGTTGTCGACTTGAACCTTGAACCATTTCTTAGATGACGAATAAGACACACGGAGGGTAAATGGAACCATGGAGTCCAAATAGTTAAGATTGCACCCACCAATGGCATCCTGCTCGGAGTTTCGAATTTCCTTGGAGTTGTCATTGGCATAAATCTTGAGTCCCTTGTTATCCTTATTATTGATCAAAAATTGCAAACCGTCGAAGGATTTGGGCCCTCCAAAATTCAGAACGTCGCTCGGGATATTGGAGTCAAGCAACCAGAACGATAAACCGTTGGTGTCGTAGTAAGTATGATCGTTCACATCGACCTGCTCGGAGTTTCTAAACACCAAATCAATTGTCCACTCGCCTTTGGAGTTTACCAAGGGCAGCTTCGACCATATGGAGCCTTGACCTTTTTTGACCGTGAACCGTCCAGACTCAAGATCCAAGTTATCCCTGAGATCCCAATTGTCCAAGAAATCGTTTCTGCTCTCGGCCTTTAACAAATTGGGCAAGGACTGGCGCAAATTCGGGTGCACTATACGGGCTTCCGGGACAATTGCAAGCACTGGAGCAGCGAGGGCTAAGATGCTTGAAACCTTCATGGTTGTGGAAAAGTGATGCGTTGGAAGTAGACAGCCGCGTTTACTTGGCGATAGGTGGTCTCGTGCGCACCCGTACCTTCTGTATGACAAGATCGCCATGGTTCCATCCAAATACGTTAATTCGAGTAGGTTTTTCTATCGGCCCTCAAGAGAGATCTCTTTCTCGCCAGGGAATCCATCAATCAGGTCCAGGTACTGGGGGGTCACTCTCGAAAGCATCGGTACTGCACATATGCCATGACGTAGTCGCCGGCCGCGTTTTAGAGCCGAATTTCTCGTGCGTCCAAGGCTGCTCCTGGAGTTCCATGTGTAATATGCCGCGTTGGGGAATCATTCCATTGATTTTGATTCTTAGCGATTTGGATGACGGGACATTCACCAGTACACCTGATGTAGCTCTCGAATCATGACCTTTCCGTACTTGCCGATCTTTTGCATATAGCCTTGGTTAGACCTGTCGGGTTGATGGACTCGTTCCTATTCCTGAATATGACATGAGACTTCATGCGTGAGGCAACATCATATAACTCAACACATCGAATCATATGGTTTTCCGCGCTATATTCTTGCGTACTTCCCAAGTGCCTCCGATTTCAAGCTTTGTATTGCCAATGTAAGGTACTGGACCGGAGTGGCCATGGGCCTCGAATTCCACGGTGGGGATCTGGCCATCTCCCCTTGCTAATACTATAGAATTTTTTTGGGCCATGGCCAATCGGATCTCGTTGGAAAAGTGCTGATTATCATTGACGTAGATGCAGAAGAAATCTTCAGACACCGAGTGAACCACGCATAGACCTATGAACTGCGGGTCCAGCGCAGTAAAGTCCGAGCCGTTGAGGTACTTGCCATGAAGTTTCGGCAGGATGTTTTCTGAGAATGCAAAAACCCCCATCACCGTGGCCTCAGCGAGGAACTGCAAATGCCGGAAGTTCATGGGCACGTCCGTCTCGAAGTTAAGCACGCTTATGGCCGCGACGTGCTGCGCCAGAAGCTTGTTCGGGGGAGTGTCGATGAGGAAATGATCAAAGTCAAAGAATCTGCCTCGTTGGTGTAGGTGCAAGAGAACGGATCTCATTTTGAGCTCGTGTTTGGTGGTGACAGCTCCTTTTCTCACCGCGCTCACGACGTTAGTTTGAGGGCTTTTGAAAGCAGCAAGCATCTCAGCTTGCGAGTGCTCCGTTTCAAATGCCTGCGGCTGGAAGCCCAGGAGCTCCGTGGCGTTTTCGTGCTTGCAATAAATAAGCGATTGAGGCTGGAGGTAGCGATGAATGCTGCACAAGACCTCTTTGCCCAAGCCCTTGACCCACGAGGGATACTTCACCACGAGAGGGATGCCTAGCGATTTGACGTGCTCATTGTAATGCCGGATTAGACGCTTGCATTGTGTAATATAGAATTCCGGCATCTCATAGCAGTGGGAATACCCGTAGTAGCAATCTTTTTCCAAGTTGAAGAAGTCGCTCTCGTGGATGAGAGGAAAAGAACCAAAAAGAGGCTCGCAGTATACCCTTAGGGAAAGTGAGTGCGGGCGTCCTATGTTGGGGCCCATGGGGTCAAGGTCAATGTATGCTACTGCCTTGCATTTGCTGAGGAGAAGACAATTGATGAGGGCTTTTGCGAAAGTCTGTTTTCCGCTGTGGGCCACCCCGAAAACGACGGCGCACTCTACTGAGCCGCAGATCCGATTGAGCGCCCGGGTCATTTCGTTGGGGACAAGAATCGAGGGGTTCTTGTTTGTATCAGCTGGCAGTATCGCCTTAAAGGTATAGTTCCCGTAGCGTTGGCCAAGGCCCATGAGTTGAGGGACGAACATGGTGGCTTCTGATATGCCGTTGCTTTCGTTGCCAATCTCAATCAATGTATCAAATTCCGCCAAGACATTGCTGTATCTGGTTTCTGTATCCAATGCACCTGTTCTTTCGCTGCCTGCACCCGAACCACCTCTGTACTCGCTGTGTGCATCGCCCCTTTCAACGTACGGCACTGAGATGGTGGGGATTGACTCTATATTGTCCGAGGAAATGATAAAGCTCTTTCCAGCCGGAATGAGGTGAATGCTGTTCACGAGACACTTCCCCCGGAGAAGTGTCAACTTGTAACATCCCTCAATGAGCAAGTACTCTTGGTAGTTCAAGCCCACTATGATGGCGTCTGGTGTATGAATTGTATTGCTTGTGGTTAAGTGAATGTTTGAGTGATAAACGTTGCTCTTGCGGAGATCTCCGGGCTCCGGAAAACAAAAGGCCTTCTCCAGCTTCCTTGAAAAGGCGGAGAATGCACTCATTTCCGAGGGGGTACCTGAGCTTATATATGAGTCGGCGATGGAGGTCCGGAACTATATACCGGACACGGGGCGAGATTCGCGGTGATGCATGCTACACTGAGTACTTGGTAATCATAAATACAACTCACTAACCAGAAATGATCTTGTGCAATGCCTTGGCCCCCTTAACCACACTCTCGTCGGTGTACCTACGGCCAGTCAATTGCAAGGGGATCGGAGCGCCCGCAAACTCTTTGGCGTCTGTGTACAATGAGTACTCATACTTCTCCAACTCATTCCTAAACGGCACGTCTTTTTTGGGTGTATCAAGCTTCTCATCCACGTGGAGCCCGCTGGGGAAGACCACATTGGGAAAGTCAAGAATGTTCCACAAACATGTGTAGCCCCAGTATCTGCAAGTTTCGGGTTTTGTTGCCACAGAAACGTAGACAGGGGAGAGAATGAAGTCGATATTCTCGTCGTTGAATTGCTTCGTATAGTCCGCTCTGCCCTTGTCTCGGATATAGTTGATTTGCTGGGTCTCGCGCCCATTAAGTCCCTTGTCTCCACTTCCAAAACTGAAGTATGTCTTGGTCAATTCCAAAATAGGCTCTCCCGAAAGTTTAAGGTGGCTCTTTTGCGACTGGTTACCATCCGCAGTGTATGACTTGTAGCAAGCAGCTACAATCTCTTTCACGTCAATGTTTTTCCATTCGACAACAGTAGCACCTGCCTGCTTCAATTTCTCGGCGGCTTCCTCCAAAGCACGAGTCACTGGTGGAGTAGGTCTGACGAAGCCATCATCGTAAACAATAGCGATTTTCAAGGACTTCGGATCGACATCATCTACAGCCCTCCAAGGAATTGGCAATACATCAGGGTCTTCCTTCCAAGGCTCCCTATCGAGAACGGCCTTCATGAACAAATTAATATCCTCGGCATTCCGGGCAAGGGGCCCCAAAACAGCAACGGTGGTCTCCTGAATTTGCTCCACCAATCCGCACGAAGTCCTCATAAGAGAGACTCTCTTTTGGGAAGGGCGGATTCCCCACACGCCACAGTGTCCCGCGGGGCACCTGATGGAACCTCCAATATCACTTCCCAACCCGAAGACGCTACCCTTCATTGCAGCGAGGGCACCCTCACCGGATGAGGACCCACCAGGGGTCAAAGAAGTATTCCAGGGATTCCTGGTCCGGCCGGTGATGTTATTGTTGGAGCAGAGGTGCATCAAGCACTGGGGCTGGGATGTTCGGATGTAAAACACGGCGCCCTGTGCCGCGAGGTCCTCAAGGGTTTTGGCACTCTTTGGCGAAACTCTCTCCACCCACGAGACAAAGCCGGCGTGGGTTATTTTCCCCTTGTAGTCGTAGTGTTCCTTTAACGACAATGGCAAACCATGCAAAGGACCCACGGTTTTGTTATGCTCGGCAAAGTAGGCATCCAACTGTTTCGCACGCTCCAAGCCCTCGTCGATGAAGAGCTCCATGGCGCAGTTTGTCAATTGGTGTGCAATCGTGGCTCGCTTAGCATACGCTTGGAACACCTCCACCGACGAGAGCTTGCCGGCTGCAATCAAAGCTGCGAGTTCGACGCCGGGCATTTCAGTGATGTACTTTTCTTGTTCGGTGAAGAACTTCTCTGCAAACTCCACGGCATTGATGCCCTTGTCCAATTCTTCTTGCAGGGGTAATTGATCCGCAGGAATCTTATAAGGGTCCTTGACCCCGGCTGCAAGCTTGGCCCTATACACGTCAAGTTTCTCGGAATACCCCGCATATTTATCAGCGTTGTGGACGTCGTCGGTGAAGGAAGAGAGAAGCATGGTTGGGAAATGTGGATGTGGCGACTGGAAACATGGCGGCTCCGGAGGTGTTTAAATCCTCAGGCGCGGTTCTAATCCGTATAGACGAGTCTAAATCGGGTATGTCGCACCGGAATTGCGCCTTATCGGTTTCCGCTGGAGCTGGTACGTCCTGCATACATATCCCGAGGGGCCTCGTATTTTGAGGGTTCGCATAGTATTGGGTGCACGTAAGCGGGGAATGGTTAATTGGATTCCCGCCCCTCACATATTTCTGGTTGTTGGGATTCGAATACATAAGGCGTGTGATATGTGTCAAGTCCCGAGTCCGACCTGACCCGACACGGCCACCAACACGCCATGATGAAGGGGGTAAATAAACATATTGTTCCAACCCAAATCTTATGGGCCCTTTAGCCACTGCTTCCGAATCCAACTCCAACATTGAAAGCCAACTACTTTTACTTACTATCCCATAATACATTCATCAGACTACTTTCCATCAGGATACGTTCCACAGACTACAACCCATGCTTAACAACACCTGCATATTCATCATCAAAAGTCCAAGTAGCTGTGAGGCCTGACAAGTATAAGAAAAGGCCCATCTCGCAAACTTTATGCCCTGCCAAATTCCAAGCATAGATATAAATACCAGAGCTGAGCCTTGCGTTTGGGGCGATATCAAGTGAGGGTGGCGCGCGGAATAGTTGAATGCCCGCGCGCGTGGGAGGGCGGATTTATCGACTGGAAGGTGAAGAAGGTGCAGCGTCGTCGTAGTGAGAAACTGTGAAGATGTGTCGCGGAACACGACACGTGCGACGCGCCGAGCACTCTGCACTCGCCAATGCAAGGCATGTCCTGGTAAGCCACACGCAAAAGGGTCTTATCGAGCCCGGAGTTGCGTAGAAGGTTGGCCGAGGCGGGTGCCCGAGACAGGCAGCTCCTTGCGGATCACTTTCGTCGGCACGTTCTCGCTACCGGGTGTCATTAATCTTTGAAGGGGTCCAAGGTGGTGCGAAGGGGTTGTTGTAGCTTGAGACGCGGCGTAGAATTGCCGCATTAGGCCGGTTGTTAGGCGTGATGCGCGTCGACTCCGGTTGCCAGGCAGCCTCTTGTGCACCCATGAAATCAACAGGTGCAGACAATTTTTTCCTATGAAACTACAGGCGTTGCAAAAGGTATAAGAAGACTGGGGTTCGCAAAGGCCGTTTGGGCCCCCCATAACATTCTCCTGCAATGTCGGCCGCTATGATTGTGCTCTTGTGCGTGTTGGCCGTGTTGGCCGTGCAAATCCGCAACCTCGTGGTCCCACCGCTGAACTTCCCCAAGAACATCCCCACCATCCCCTTTTATGTGACCTTTGTGCCTATCTTCAAGGAGATTGATCAGTTGGAGATCTTCAACAAGTACTACCGCCAAAAGTTGGAAAAGTATGGCGCGGTGAAGATGTACTTTGGGTCCCGATGGAATGTGCTTGTCACCAAGCCCGAGTACGTGGCGCAGATGTTCAAGCAAAACGAAGTGTTTGAGAAGAGCGGCAATTTCGAAAAGATTCCCCAGTCGGTCATGTCGCAGTACTTGGGGGACCAAATTATTTCCGCCGGCAACGACAAGTGGAGAAAGTACCGGAAAATCATGACTGATAGTATCAAGTTCCCGGACTTGGCCCCGCTTGAGGGCAATGTTAAGCTGTTGCTTCAAAACTTGGACAACCACTTGGCCGTTTCCAAGTACGTTCGAGTCCCCGACATCATCCAGCGGTTTTCGTTGGCCAATATTGGCGACTGTGTTATCGGGTGTAACTTGAAAGACTCGGCGTACGGATCCACGGTTCACGACCGCGTGATTTACCTCAAGAGGCAAATCTTCCGGCCTGCATTTATGAATTTTCCCTCTTTGGACCACATTCCTTTCCCAAGCAGACAAGCTGCGCGTGCAGAGGTGAAGGTGTTTAAGAACACGCTTATTAACGAGATTTTGGCGGAGAGAAACGACAGCAACGTCAATCGGTTGGGGTCCAAGTTAGCCGAAGGGTACGAAAATGGTGAAATCACCAAGGAGCAGTTTATGGACAACTCCATTATCGCGTTGATTGCGGGGCACGAAAACCCACAGATTCTCATGACGTCGATTCTCTACATGCTTGCTAAGCACAGGGACGTGCAAAAGAGGCTTCGCGAGGAGTTGAGCCGCTACGACGATGACGACAAGATCAACTCGCCCTACTTGCTTGGTGTGGTGTACGAAACGCTTCGGATGTACCCACCGTTGGGACTCCTTGTTAATCGAATCACTCGCGAGGACACTCGTTTGGGCAAGGACATTGTAATTCCCAAAGGTGTGTATGTCGGGATCAACAGTTTGTTTATCCAACGGGACCCCACCATATGGAAAGACCCCGACGAGTTTGTGCCGGAAAGATGGGGAACGGAGGAGAAGGAGATTAACGCCTACTACACGTTGTGCAAGAGCAAGTGCCATCTCACGGCATTCCACGGCCGGAGCAGAGCATGCCTCGGGGAAAAGTTTGCGCTCCACGAAACTAAACTTACCGTGATACGCATTTTGGAAACGTATGACTTTGGGTTGGACCCGAACTGGAAGGAGCGCCTCACGCCCATGGGTCCTGTATGGCCCGTGCAGTTGGCGTTGCGCATGAGTAAAATTTAGGTGCAAGAGTAAAAGTGAAATTTAATTGCAAGAGTACAACTTACGTGCGTGTCCAAATTTAGGTGCAAGAGTAAAATTGTGCATGTCTAAAATCCCGGTGCAAGACTGGAATCTAAGTGCAAGACTAAAATCTGGGTGCAAGACTAAAATTTAGGTGCATCGAAAACCTAGGTGCATCTAAAACCAGGTGCTAGACGAATATTAGTCCAAGGCTATAATTAGGGTGCATCTAAAATCTAGGTGCAAGACTAAAATTAGGTCCAAGACTAATCTAGGTGCAAGACCAAAATTCAGGTGCAAGACTAAAGTTTAGGTGCATGAATAAAGTTTAGGCGCACGCGGAGCATAAAAGGCACCAAAAGTACAGCACTAGCAGCAAGTGCAAAAAAACACCTGGTTGTTTTAAAAGGCGCCGGCCCCCCGGCAAACCGGTGCGCCTTCAAATAATGGACAAGGCAGTTGAAAACGAGACCGCGGGTCAGCTCCCGGAAGTGTACTCAGCTTTTGGCATGCGCAAGATCATCATTATTCCCGTGGTGACGCTCTGTGGCTTCTTGGGTCCTTTGGCGGGAAACATTTACATTCCTCTCATTGAGTCGTTCCAAAATTCATTTGCCACTTCCAAGCAGGCCATCAACGGCACAGTGTCGGTTTTCATGTTTGTACTAGCGTTTTTCCCGCTTCTCCTTTCGATTGTGTCGGACCGCTTTGGGCGCCGACCCGTGCTTGTGGTTTCTGGAGTCATTTACACCACCACCAATATCTTGCTAGCCACGCTTCCGGCCAGTATCGTGGGCTTATACATTCTTCGAGTGTTCCAAGCGATCGGCGCCTCCAATGTGGCGGTGGGGATTGGTGCTATCGCAGATATTTCCGAGCCGCGGGATCGCGCCCGGTACATCTCCTACTACATGGCCGGGCCGCAGTTGGGGCCCATCTTGGGGCCCATGTTGGGCATTGCTGGAGCCGTTGTCAGCTGGAGAATCTGCTTTGTGATTCTTGCGGTATTGGGCTTCACCAGTCTTGTGCTGGTTGTGTTTTTGTTGCCCGAAACCCTACGCTATCTAGTTGGCAATGGCGGCCAGGTGTCCAACCGTGTGTTTGTGAAGCCCACCTTGTTCCAGAAAAAAATCGTCAACTCGAGAAAATACCCGAAACCTGCCAAGCCCGACGTTTGTCTCTACTTGCGGCTTTGCTTAAATCTTCCGGTGTTGTTTTGCTCTGTTAGTGGCGCGTTGGCCTTCTCGTGCTTCTACGCTGCGTCCGTGACATATGCCGGTGCGTTGAATTCTGTCTACTCGTACAACGGGATTCAGATTTGCTTGTCGTACTTGGCCCCGGGGTGTGCGTTGATTGCTGGATCCATGATGTTTGGTACAATGTCTGACAAGATCCGGAAGAACTATGACCAAGACGTTGGCCCCGAGAAACGCTTTATTGTGCAGGTTGTGTGCCTTGTTCCGTTTTTTGTGTCGTTGATTCTATTTGGTTTGGTTGCCGAAAAACACTACCACGTGAGTTGCTTGATGGTCTTGTCGTTTATGTTGTCGTTTTCCCTTTCAGGCATCTTGATTACCAATACCACATACTTGTCCGAATTGACCAGGTTGCAGCTGGCGTCGTATGTTGCGTTTGGGAATATGTTGAGGAACATTGGGGCTGCTGGGTTCACTGCCTTTATTGCTCCGTTGGTGCACAAGATCGGCTACTTTTATGCTTTCTTAGCCCTCTCCATGTCGTGCGTCATCAGCTTGGCGCTCTCGCTTTTGGTGTTGTTGAAGGGATCTTCATGGAGAGATGAGGCCAAGGCGTCTCCGCTCAGATCCTCCATGTCTTCCGAGACCGAAATCACCTCTACCAAAAGCGACGATTAATTATAGACTTAGTGATCGAACCTGAAGTTCAATTTCTTGTTGCCTTCGTCAGTGGTTGTTAGAATATACGTCTCCTGCTCCTCGGGCGTCATGCTGTTCCATACCTCGTCTCTCTTTCTATTCCGGGTGACGTAGTAGTACTTTGTTAGGAGAAGAAGCGGAATCCCCACAAGATTCAAGATAAAGAGATTGCGGTTGCCCCGGTGGTAGAGCGGCTTATCGTCTTGCCGGTAGATGTTATTGGCTGCGATGTTGCCGAGCTGCACAAAGACATTGTAAACCGCCGAACAGATGGATCTGCTCCGGATTGAGTTGGAGTTGCGTGACACCCATCCCACACAGATGGCATGGATGTATGGTGCAGCCAATACCATGGACACCAAGAACCACGTGGGCCATGCCTCAGCCATGCTCCCTTTCCACCATCTGATACACGCCAAGAACGGCAAGGTGAACAACGGCAAAGACAATGACACAAGACTTCGCTCGTTGACGCGTTCAGACAACCACGTGATGAAAACCAAGAGGACCACATGCACTGCATACTGCGGAATGTTCAAAAGGTTAACGTTGAAAGTGGAAAAGCCCAACTGCTTCAAAGTCAAGGTCATGTAAGGCTGGATGGTGGCCATGGGGATGTAGACAAAAAAACCGATAATGTATATGGGCCACAAGTCGTAGTCCATCAACGACTTGAATATCATTCTGGGCGAAAGACCTTGCCTGTTATTCATGTCCCCTTTGGAGGGGTCGTCGCGCAAGACTCTATTCACCACGATCTTCTCCTCCCTCTCGGTAAACCAGCCCTTAGGATTCAATCTGCTCTTGGTCTGCACGGCGGAGGGGACCATGGCATAGAATCCCCAGACACCAATGCTAAATGAAACAAGCCCTTCAATGAGAAAGAGCCACCTCCATCCTGCAAGCCCGTGGATGCCGCGCATCCTGAGGATGCCGAAAGCAAGAAGCGAGGTGAGAATTTGCGTGACAGAAAGTGAGGTCCAGAAAAACGAAAGTCGGATGGGGAGCTCCTTCGCTTTGTAAAAGTATGAAAGCCACAACACCAAGTCCGCGATGAACCCTCCTTCCAAAGCACCAATCAACACCCGAGTGACGAGGAAACCCGTCTTGTTTTTCATGCCGGCCTGGCAGGTGGCCACAATGCTCCAGGTGACGATCTGCACGGGGATGAAAATGTCCGGGCCAATGGCTTTGGAAAGGAGCTGCGATGGTATTTCCGCCACCAAAAACGCCACGAGGAAAAGAGTGTTTCCAAGGTTGTAGTCATCGGTGGTCAATCCCAAATCGTCCAACAAGTTATCGGCCACCGCCTGAGAAAGATTTCCTCTGTCGATCTGCAAAGCGAAAAATAAGACACACGCGGTGAGCGCCACTCGCCAGTCCAACTTGCGTACTATTCGGCGCTCCTCGTCTTCGGTCCACTCCAAACCGGGGTCGAACGCCGACCGGCACTCGTATTCACAGTCCTCGTACACCTTGGTGTAGTATTCCGCGGTGGCCGGGTCCAGAAAGGGGTTGCTTCGGGATGCGACACTTTCGCCATCAGTGAGGAAAGTCTCCTCTTCCCTGACATTGGTCTTGTCTTTGTCCAATAGCACATCGACCTCGCGAGTCCCGACACTGGCCCGTAAATAACCCATGGATATGTAATTTGCCAGCTGCATCTCGGCACTTATAAGATCCAGGCTCCCAAGGAATTTGAGCCACACCTTGACTGGATCTAGATATGCAGGTTTAGAGCGCCACACAGAGCAGTAACAAGTGACCATGCATAAGCAAGGTTACCATGGTACAATAATATGTCCGTCTGTATTTGCCCTTCTGTATCGGTCTATCTGTATCTGTCTCTGTCCATATGCCTTTGAGTATGTCACCTTCCATCACTACTTGTCACCTCTGGCGGCCTGCATCTCAATGGTGCTGGACCGTCGCACGTTGGTGTGGCGCCTCGGATTGCGAAAATTTGAACAAGACTGCACGTGCCGCACCCACACTTGCACAACTTCTGCACCAGTGTGATCATACCATTAGGTCAGAATGTACCCAGCGTGGACGAATTCTGAGCACTTTTTTGATGTTGTGTACATGTGAAATAAGCATTTGACCGAGACGGAGCTGAGGATTTGTCATAAGCCTTCCTCCTAAGCCTTTCTCCTAAGCCTCTCTCCTAAGCGTTATGTGCACTACTTCTCTGGGCCATGGCGTGATTGAGTGCGGAAGTGGTGTGCAGGTCAGGTGATGTGGAGAATGACACCGATCTTGCGTCAAGCTCAGGGGAGTTTGGAGGACCGTAAATTGACCACGGACTCATGTTTAGAGATGGTGCGTGATACATCTCACATTTTATCATGAAAACATGTGTGAATTTTTCCATTAGGAACAGTTCCATTAGCAGCAGCTTCAGTGGATCTAGTTAGGCATCTTTGATGTAGCCCAACGCCGGGTTTGTTTAATTCTCTTGTCAAGAGGCCACTAGCCTCAATCTTTGGGAAGGAAGTTGTCCCACTGTGTCCATGCACGATGGCCATGTGTATTAATGTTAATCCGCGTTCTCCGTCTTTGACCTTCGACAAATCGTGAGTATCCATTCGCGCGCCAACACCAGATTTAGTCTTAGAGTTTCAAACTGAATGAGAGTTAGAGTGAATTCAAACCATTTGGGCGAGAAAAGGGCTAAAGGTAACGGCTTTTGGAATCTTGGTTCATTAGCTTGCTTGTATGGTTCGAATGGCTTTTCGCACTCGTTGACATGCACGGTCCGATGCACACCATGTGCACGCCCCGGGAAGGTTCATGATTGGCACACCCCTCGCCAAAGGCGTAGTCTTATTTTAAAGGTTTTTGAAATAACTCTTTTAGGCTTTGTCAGTCTCATGCCCCTACAATCAAAGATGCATCAGCAGTTATCCGCGGTACGGATGTCTGTGCGAGAGTTTCCAAAATTCGCAGCCTTTTGCAGCCGTCGAAAAGGGTGCGCAAAACAGCGTTTATCTTTGCCTTCAAGCCACTCAAAATTCCTTTGAACTAGGATTTTCTTTCGGAATTTTGCTTCTCCTTTAGACGCCATTTCTCATTTCTTTTTCGGAAACACGGAAAGTCGCTGTGAAAAATTATACCACTCGAGATACGCTTCAACCACGTTGTTTATGGGATGTTGCTTTCTTGGTACCACGGTGGCCTATGCTTGGGTACTTGTTTAAAGGATAAAACACCAGCATCCCTTTTTTGCTGGAAGCGTCTCGGCAAATTGCACTTTCTGCGGTGTTGTCTTGTGCCAGTGATTGAGGAAACGTAATGAGCTGTTCTGAATTCCACTAAGTATTTCCGTTAGCAGGAGATGGCTTCCGGAATGTGCTTCTTGATCTGAGTAAACAATCTCTGTAATCACTCATCGGTGGATTGAACGGATGTAACTGCATCACATGCAGTCACTCACGCAGTCTTGTAAATGGCGGACTCTCTGTTTTTCAAAATATCGAGCACTTCCGTCTTTAAAACCCCTTGAGCAAGGCCAAATCGATTTTGGCTCCTTCACGTACGAGTTCAACTTCTTCTCGAATTCAGTGCTCGTGGGTCCCGTTCAAAGACTTTTCAGCTGCTTCCTCCTTCGCAGATAAAACTGCGGCTGCATCAGTCACGCTCTTGCTCAACATCGCTTGTGTTGACTCGCAATTCTCGGTGATTAATCGCGCCATCTGAATTTCAAGAGATGTTCTCAATTTCAAATTCCCTTCTAGTGTTTGATAAAGAGACACTGCCGCCATACGAATGGCCTCAAGAATCTAATAACAAACGAAAGATTCGAAATGTCTTTAAGTTCAAAAGAATAAGATGGACTAGGCAATGTTTTTCTAATTTCGAGAGCCAGAAATCGAACCACAAGTCTCAAGCATCCGCACGGTCTTTTCCCCAGCGAGGATAGCGTGGCTGCAAAACCACATGGGCAAAGCTCCTCTGAATCAAATTCAGCTGCGTGCTCTGAGTGAATATTCCTTTTGGATTCTGAAACCTGTGCGCATAATATACCAGGCCGATCCTTACTTTTGTATTTCGTGTTCTTTAGATTTGCCACCATCTTTAATTATGAATCCCAACGGCATTCTGTAGGCGTAACTCCTAAGGGATAGATGACTGAATGTCCCATCTCTCTCTCGTGATAGCTTTTCAGTCTTGTACGCTTCTTTGCATACGTACTATCCATCCAATCTCTGAGCTTCAGAAATGGCTTGGGGATTTTGAAGCCTAGAGCGGGTACGTGCCCCCACATATCACACCGCCATGAGTTTCCTGTGGTGGGAGGTTCCTTCTGAAAGTTGGTTGACAACTGATCAATGTTGTTCCTTCATTTATGAGGTTAGTACGTCGATTTCCGATGGACGTAAA
This sequence comes from Metschnikowia sp. UFMG-CM-y6306, assembly GCA_009756535.1. Lineage (NCBI taxonomy): Eukaryota > Fungi > Ascomycota > Pichiomycetes > Serinales > Metschnikowiaceae > Metschnikowia > Metschnikowia sp. UFMG-CM-y6306. Next base: position 1,973 of record WFIW01000010.1, on the reverse strand, counting down.
GGGTAAGGAATTTGAATGACACATGAAGAGAGTTTCTTGGGAGTTAATGTTGGGTAAATGTATTTTCTGGAGACCGGTCCAACAGAACTGTCATTCTAGATTATGATGCTTTCACACGCTTTAGGCCTCTTCAAACACCTCATAATTGTCCCGTCTTGTTTCAAGAACTTCTGCTCGTGCTTTCCCGAGCGTTAATCCATTTTTCGAAACTGGCATCAAGCCCGGAGAGAACCGACGATCACAAGTCTTCTGGAGCGTTGATACAACCTTCACAAGGATAATTCGGTAGGAAGTGCGTGCGCACGACATCACGTGACCTCGGCCTCACGCGGTAGATTTGACTCTCCACGACTGTTAATCATCAGCCTTTGTTGAAGTATATTAGATTTACGAGAGCATGCAGGTTTGTGTCATGCAAGACCATCGAGCAGTGTTTTTCGCGGTTGGGGAGCTTTGGTATGTGGTATTTTCCCCAAATCTGCACACGCTCGCAGTCACCGGTAGTCACGCCAATGTCACGTGGGGCTTTAGGGCTGACACATTTAACCCACATCCAAGTGCAAGTACTTGGTGGTAGTTCCTACTAACCCTTTAACACCGATTGCGCTGGCATCGCAAGTTGAATACTGGCGGCTCTTCATACATGCGTTGCCTTAATGGCGGTGAATCCTACGATCAATACTGTCCCCACACTTATTGTTATCTAATTCGTTACGTACCCCTGGTCTAATCAATGAAAATCAATACTTTGATTGGATTTCGCTTTTATTTGATGTTTGGGAAGGTCTCTCCGCTCAACGGCCTATATCGAAATCGTTCTGAACCAGAGGGACATTCCAAAAGCTGACCCAAAGTCAACACCCCCGCGCAAGGCCCCTCTTCATGAATTTTTATGTTGCTCTTGAGAGTTTCACCCTCTAAAATATAAGTTCCCAACACATAACTTGCCACAGAGTCTAAGGAGTCGGAAAATTTCAATAGGTTTCGTTAGACTTGTAGGCAAATAGTGATGGCCCAACAAGAACTTCAACCTGGCAGTAGTACCATCATAAAAGCCTTCTTGACCCTGCTTGCCGCTTCAGCCAGCCTGTTGCGCTCCATTGTCGCCACATTTTCGATAGTTCCCTTGGGCTGAATTTTTCTTTGATGTGAAAGGGTGGGATCTCATGACGCATGCTTTGCCTTTCCTTCGCCTATTTGTCAAACTTGGGTAAGCTGTATCTTTATATATTGCTTGCACATTCACAATTTCCCCACTCTTCAAAACAAATATCCCTTTGATAGAAGGTGAGAAAATTCTAGAGTACGTCATTGTTTCGGAGATCTGTATTTTACCATGGACTCTGAGCTTTCAGAAACTTCCTTTTCTCCATCTCCACGCTCCAGGTACTCCATGCCTCATTCATATAAACTCTCCATCAGCTTTAAACCAGGAGCTGTTCCAGAATATACCATACGTTCAACACATATGGTCTTGCCATTGCCATGTACCCCTCTTGTATGTGCTTTCACAATAATACAAGCCTTCACAAGAATACAAGCCTTCACAATGATACAAGCCTTCACACAAAGGGTCCGCACCAGGAATTGAACAGGATTCTTTAGATTCAAGTGACCAATAGAAATTTGGGCTTATTTTGATAAATCGAAGCTGTTCTCAAGAGGTGTCTTTGTGTTCGCCAATAAACATGTCTCTGACGGAGATATCCCGCAGCAGAATATCTGCGCCCTCGCTATCCGAAGAAAATGACTCGCGCGCAATCACAGAAATTTTATCCGATCAATGGACGAGCCCCCCGCCCACTCCACGTTACCAGTTGGACGCCGCTTTGTCGGGGCTTTCATTGGTCGAGATTTCTGTGGCCTCACAAAGTGTTTCATCTTAGGGATGTACGGTTTCATCTTAGGGATGTACGGTTTCATCTTAGGGATGTACGGTTTCATCTTAGGGATGTACGGTTTCATCTTAGGGA